>CM077158.1:32948017-33429704 GCA_039583875.1 Platanthera guangdongensis
CTCTCATCTAGCTGACAGGTCTGAAGGCTCTCCTGTGGGGGATAAGTTTGGTTTGAGAATTTCATCGGCACCCCGAGCTCGGCTCGGCCCCAGGTAGACCCGCTGCGCAGGCTCTCATCTAGCTGGCAGATCTGAAGGCTTGCCTGTGGGGGATAAGTTTAGTTTGGTAACTTCATTGGTGTCCGAGCTCGGCTCGGCACCAGGTAGACCTGCTGTGCAGGCTCTCATTAGCCTGACGGGCCCGAGGGCTCTCCTGGGAGAGGGAAGTTTCTGATCCTAAAAGACACATCGGATGCTCTGAGCAAGGCAAGAAATGCACCAAAGAATGAAAAGGAGGTAAAGGCAGATAGGTTTTGGCCAGAGAGGACTCGGTTGGGGAGGTCCCTGTCAAGGAGATCCCGCCGAGGAAATTCTCGGCGGAAGACTCCTGACAAGCTTTTCTTGGACAGACAGCGAGAGGTGTTGGGCGAAAGCTTTTGGACAGTTTGCGTAAGCTAAAGGGGGACGGCCTCGCCTTAAAGGACCCGCGAGCCATGTTCCCGACAGACGGTTTTCGGCAGAACGCGGGAACGAAACGTCCAAGTCCCGGGCTCTTTTGACCGGTTCCCGCCTATCCGTCACTAAGGGAGACTACCCTAGGGAGGCCAAGGTCCTCGGTGGAAGCGTGCTTAAGGAGCACTCGGCCACAACAGTTGTATCAAACACATTTGCAATAAAAAGAAAAGGACTACGTACAAAGCATTTACAATGTATTTATTCAATGTAATTACAAGTGTAGAGCGTCTCGCTATTTACAATGAAGCAAAACGAAAAAAGAGAAAAGGGGCCCCTCAGGAAGACAAGCTGTACCCCTCAGAGCTCCCGCTCGAACTTCCGCTGGAGCTCTCGCCTGAGCTCTCCCCGGATCTTGCCACCCGCGGTAGGGGATTTCGGGACGTCCGAGGGCGGGGAATCGGGCGCGCCTGGGGGCTTCAGGACAGGCTCGAAGAGCCAGGGGACGAGCTGTTGAGCGGTAATGGTCTTGCCCCTCCCGTCCAAGCAACCGACATCCCGCAACGTCTCCAGGGTCAGCCTGACTGTGGCTTGCGCGTTGGCCTAGAGGAGCTTGTCGATGTCATAGACGGAGTAGTATTGGCTTTTCAACCTTCCGTCTAGTGGAGGGGGCGCATTCGCCTCCAGGCGCAGGATCTGGTCCGTCACAGGACGTTCTCGTATCGCGCCTGGGCCAGCTCTGCGCGAAGTGCCACGGCTTGAGCAGAATCCTGTATAGCGGGAGGTTAGCATGAAAGGAAAAGAAATGAAGTTAAAATCTGCAGTGGTGAGAGCGAGTGCCGTGAAAGGTCTCGCTTACCTCTTCCGCTCGGCGCGAGGACAGCTGTTGCTTGGCGTCTGCTAGCTCCTTCTTCAAGGTAGCCGCCTCAGCCACCGCGCCCTCCCTGGCCTTGAACATGTCCTGGAAGTTGCGATCGATGGTGATGCTCCGACGAGAACACATATGCGAAAGCTCCATCCCGCGCATCGAGCCGGGTGGAGTCATAGGCCAGGAGCCTGGTGGTCATCTTGTCGTAAACGCTGGCGTTCTCCCGGCTATAGAGGCAGTAGCCCAAGGCAAAGGCCTCGCTGGTGACCTCATCTTCTCGCTCCGCCCAGCTAGGAAGAAGAGACGAGATGAGACCCTGTTGATGTCAGGTCCCACTGAAACAACGGCTTGTTTTCCGCATCCAGGCACTCATGCCGAGACCGAAATTACGGTGACCCCGCGGCACCTCTCCAGGCGGAGGCCGAGTGGCGGTATCGAAGGCGGCTCCCTCGCCATCTACTACGCCTGGGGTCGGAGGGTTCTCAGCAGGTGCCTCGGCGCACCCCTGGAGACAGCGATCTCGCTGACTACCTGCAAAATCTCCTCAAAGGAGCGGCCAGTAGCGAGAGGTTGGGAATGCGGCACTGCAACGGCTTTGCCCTTCTCGGCAGCAGTCATTTTGGACCTCTTTAGCGGTGGGGGCAGAGGGGCAGGGGCGCCGGGCTTTCGCTTCGCGGCACGGTCAAAGGAGGCGGGGCCGGCTCGTCCCGACAAGCTTGGGCCGCGGCTTTTGCGAGAGCCAACGGTCTCTCACAGATTGGCTCCCGGCAGCGCGAGCCTCGTCAAAGGGTTGGTGCAGGGGGATCTCACGCTCTCCTACGGAAGCAACAACACTCAGTTCTAATCTTAAATAGAAGGGGAAGAATAGCAAGACAAAGGCGAGACCGTACCTTCGCCCGGAGGCACGGGGAGGAGTGAATTGACGTCCCGCTGGAGGAATTGGACGTCGAAATCCTTGGTTCTAAAGAACTCAAGTAGGGACGCTCTCGTGCGAGCCCAAGGAGGGCGGCTTATAAGCGGCATCCTCATATTGAATGGGCGCGAGAGGCACGTTCCCGAAATTGCCGGAAATGAAGATGAACCTCTTGCCCCAATGGTGGTGCTTGTTACCGAGACCGATGGTCTTGAGCAGCTGCCTGAAAAGAAGACCACACCTCCTTTGGCACAGAAAGTGAACAGCTTCCGGAAGATAGGAAGGCTGAACTCGATCCTCTCGGATCGCATATAGCAGATGAAGGCCACCATAATCGCGCTTGAGTTTGGATTCAGTTGCGCGGGACCACTCCATAATACCGGAGGGCCTGGCGCATCTCGGGCCACAGCGGGAGGTGGAAGCCCAGCTCAAAGTGCTCAAGGGGTATGGAGAGCTCCCCCTCCCCCGCACTGTTTATCTTGTCGTGGTTGCCGGGGTTCCACGCGGTGAAGCCGGCGGGAACATAGCGAGTCTGTGTCAGTTGGAACTCCTCCAGGGTCAAGCTGCAGGAGGGCAACAGATGCTTCTGGAAGGCTTCCGCGCAATTCGAACGTCTCTCGCTTTTGCCCGGCATCGTGTTTGAGAGAATGAAGGTGAGGTCTTCAGAAGAGAAGCGAGAACGGCGAGAAGAGCGAGAACCACGAGAATAGCGAGAACAGCGAGAAGAGCGAGAGTTGTGCGAGAACATGAGGAGGAAGCGGAAGCAGGCGGGAGCTTTTGGTAAACCGCGAGAATGACAAGAGAAAAAAGAGAGGATTGGGATTGGAGAAATGAATATGGTAGGTGAACTTCTCTATTTATAGAAAACCGGGATCATCATGACTGTTTCCCAAAAAGGCGGCGGGGGTACAACCGTCACTCCCTGGTCGGCGGTGCCTCGGTTTCCCGCCCAAGATTGACAGTGACCGATTGACAGATATGATTAGCGCAAACATTATGAGATGACACGCGACAAGTTAAATAAGCGGAAGCAGGGTTACTCTCGCCAAGCGAGAGCTTTATAAAAAATAATAACAATAACAATCAGGAGTTACTCTCGCCGAGCGAGAGCTTAATAAAAAGTAATAGTGATGATAGCAAGATTATTTATTACAGACTGATGAAAGTAAATATGAGTACATTGGGAAGGGGTTGGTCGGAGGCAAGAAAGGAGAGGTCTCGCGAATCAATAGGGCTCCCACCTCCATCGTCCTCGCTACCGCTTCCTGGTCCTCAGTGGCGCGTGCGGGTTGAAGTAGGACGACAAGACGGTCCAACCTAGGTTGATCCGGCGAGACAAGTCTCAGACCCGTGCGATGCACCTTTCGGAGAGGACCCTGCGGTAGGCCTGCCTGCCCGATCTGTCTCGCCGATGAAGTAGTCCCACTCTAGAGCCTCCAGCCTCTTCTCCACGACTGGCGGAACTCTCTCACCGCGGAGTCATGGGCCCTCCTGCCGGATAAGCTTCGACAGGACGACGACAACCTTCTTTCCCGTCTTCTAGCGCTCCCAGCACTGGTCAAGATTTCCTCCATCTCGTCAGATGAAGGGAAGGGGGAGCTCTCGCCATCTTCCCCCTCTTTGTCTTCGTCGTCTTCATCTTCTTCTTCCTCTGCGTCAGCTCCCGACTGTGAGCACGGTCCCCTGGAAAAAGAATTCCACAGTCATGGCAAGAACTAATTGATAATCGTGATAAACATACCGCATACTTGCAGTATGGCGGGAAGGCCCAGCCCCACCCCCCTCCTCAGTTCCAAAGAGTAGGTGGATCGGGTTCGGCTTCCTTTTCCCCGGGGGAAGATTTTGCGAGTGGTGATCCCGGCTTGGCCGGAGGCGGGGGGGGGGGGGGGGAGGTCTCCTCCCCCGCGGGATGGCTGGCATCCTGTGGAGCTGCGTAAGATTCGGCAGTCATTCCTCCTGCCGATAGGGAGGAATCAACCGCGGGGGCAGGCTGATTTGCGGCCCTTACTTCGTTCTCCCGAGCAGCGAGACCGGCTGGGCGGAAGCTGGCGTTGCGGGAAGACAATTCAGCGTTCTGAGATTTGAGTTAAGTGCGAGAATGGAAAAGTTACCTGCAGTTCTCGGTTCAGGTGGAGGAGCCACTCCGAGACCCGCGGTTGGTCCTCAAGAGGACGAGATGAGGGATCCAAGGGTTCCCGCGGGGACCTGATGACGTCGAGAACCGTTTCCTGTGAGTATCGCGTCAGCTACAAGTCCTCCCACATAAGCAACTAGTAGATTTCAATGATCAGCGAGTTGGGCATACCTTCTGCGGAGAGGGATCATCCGTGCGGCTTGGAGTCGGAGTAGGCAGGCTCCTGTTATCGCGGAGCAGGTCCCGATGGACACACCTTCGCCTTCTTCTTCTTTTTCTTTGGTTGAGAAGGCTCAGCGGCTGACGAGTTTCTCGCCAGCCAGGGGGCAACCAAGGCGCAGTTAGCCTTGGCTCGCGCCTGTGCCACATCGATGCGGTCCTGAAGATCCCGCGGAAGCGGTTTGTCGGCGCGCTTGGGATGCATCGCGAGAGGAGGCGATAACTCAGACGAATAATGACGATTCAATGGCAGAATTATGGCCGTCTATCAGCACATATATATAGCCACCGTACGACCCACCAAAAGATTCCCTGACGGTGACACGTGCTCAGCGAATATTTATGGGTTGGATGTGTCTTTTCGAGCGCAGAGCTAGTTTAAAAAGAGCAGGAATTGTGTACAACCCCATATTCGCTGAGTCAGACCAGGAGGCACCAACGGTCATAATTAGGCTAGCTAGAGGAGTTCTCGCCCTAAAAGAAGTTCTCTCCCAAGAAGGCGGGAACGCTTGCGCTAGCGCCAAGCTCCTGTCTTAAAGGAGCTCTCGCCTACAAAGCGTCCCGCACTCGGCGATCGTTGACCGCAGCCAGATCGTCGAACGGCGATCGTCGAACCAAGATCGTCGACCGCAGCCAGATCGTCGAACGGAGCTCTCTGACCAAGATCGTCGACCGCAGCCAGATCGTCGAACGGAGCTCTCTGACAAAGATCGTCGACCGCAGCCAGATCGTCGAACGGAGCTCTCTGACCAAGATCGTCGACCGCAGCCAGATCGTCGAACGGGGCTCTCTGACCAAGATCGTCGACCGCAGCTAGATCGTCAAAGGATCTCTCTGACCAAGATCGTCGACCGCAGCCAGATCATCGAACGGACCTCTCTGACCAAGATCGTCGACCACAGCCAACGTGGGAACGCTTGCGCTAGCGCCAAGCTCCTGTCTTAAAGGAGCTCTCGCCTATAAGCAGGCGAGACCGCTTGCGCCGGGCTCTGGACAGAAGACTCTCAACTCAGAGCTCTCGCCGAGTGGGGCCCAGGGCCTTGGGTAAAATGACCTAATTGCCCTCAGGTAAAATTGCCCCTATACCCTCAGGATAAACAACGGGATTTGGCTATCGGCAGATCAACCAAGGGTATTTCAGTAATCTCAGGTCAGCAAATGCTATAAATAGAACCATAAGGGCTCCTTAGAAGGCAAGCTTTCATAATCTTCCAACTTCTAGTGCTTTCTGAGGAGCTCCTAGCCCAGCTTTTGGCTTTGGAGGGGAAGCTCTCAGAGATCTTTCGGGTGTGAGGTGGGACCTCCTGCTGAGGCTTTGGGTCAGTACAGGACCTTTGAATCTAGTCAAGGGTTGAGGCTTGAGAGAAGTAGGTGTTGGCTGCACCCCTGTTTTGAACTCTCGTTGAGGTCATTTTTGGCTTCAACATGACATTAGTTAAGATATCAAAATATCGACTGCAACTGATGATAGATAATGGATGTGATTCTTTGATAGGAGAAGTTTCTTCATTTTGTAAGAAACATAATATAGAGATTCTAAACTTGGATGCTCCTTATGTTTATTTTGGGACTATCAAGTCGAAATGTGAGACAACAACTACTTTGCATCATGTTCGAGTTGCATCATTTTCGAGTTGAGACAACAACTACTTTGCAATAGATTTACAACTTCAAGAACTCAACAGTTGATTCAATGAAACCAATACTGAGTTGCTACTTTGTGTATCTTGCTTAAGTCCAACTGATTCATTTGCTGCTTTTAACAAAAAGAAGTTGATTCAACTTGCTTTGATGTATCCAAAGAAATTTCCAACAGTTCAACTTTCTACAATTCAGCTTGACAACCAACTTGAAACTTACATCCTAGATATGAGATCAAATGATGATTTTATAAATTTGAGAAGTATTGGAGAACTTGCTGAGAAGTTAGCTGAGAAGAAAAAATATATATTATATTCTCATGTCTATATTCTTATAACTCTTGCACTTATATTACCAGTTGCAACAACGACAGTTGAAGAACATTTTCGACAATGAAGATTATCAAGAATCGTCTCCGTAACAGAATATCAAATCAGTTTATGGTGGATTGTTTGATCACATATATAGAAAAAGAAACATTTAATTCTATCGATGATGAGAAGATCATGCTTTGTTTTCAGAATATAAAGTCTCGACGATGAATACTATAAATGTTTCATCAGATGTTGAAGTATTTTAGGTAAATTTTTAACTTTGAAAGTTATTATGTATGCAATTAGATTTTCAGCACTAAAATTTTCCATTGTATTTTGCATTTTAATTTTTTTTTAGGTTTTAATACTTTCATTGGTTTTTTAATATTTCATAATACAAAGTTTGCCCACCTTATACTTTAATTCTGGCTTTGTCACTAACTAGATGTAGGGGTAGATAAAAAACCTAACCTAATTAAGTTAAATTGAGATATCATTTGAGCGGCCAAATATGTGATTTGGTCTACTCGATGAATTCCCGTCAGATTATTATTCTCTTGTCTTTCATAAGCTTGATAGTTATTTGATGTAAGATCTTCTAATATAGCATAAGCGTCTTCTGGATATTTTTTCATTAAGTAATCTCTCGCGGCTCTATCAACTAAAATCATGGTTTGCGGTTTGTAACTCATTATAAAAAATAAAAACTTTTTGGTATCGGTCTAACCCGTGGTGCAGACATTTCCTTAATAACTTTTCAAAAACACTCTCATGCGTCATAAAAAGTTTTCCCATAAACATAATTATGTTATTAATCAGTTTAGCAGTCTTTGATAGTGAAAAATATTTATTTAAGAATTTATCCACTAGTTGCTCTCATGTAGCGATAGTGTCATTCAATAGTGAGCTAACCAGTCCTTCGCTCTTCCCTCTAAAGAAAATGGAAATAGTCTTAGGCTCCGTTTGTTTCGATGGAATTGAGGCTTTGAAATTGACATTCAATTATCAATTCCAATTGTGACTGTTCGACGACCATAATATTACATCGGAATTGGAATTCAATTCAATTCTCATGGGAATTGATTATAGAAGAAACACGGCTCCCTCAATTCTTACCTCACGAGGTCTTCATTCGTGATTCTTACTCCTACTAGCGTGTCCCGACTCTCTCCAAAAAATATCAACGCAAATTCTGTTGTTCGCCCAGGACCGCATTTTTTCGCCGAAGAGCGAATTTTTTGACAGAGCGCACATTTTTTTGCCCGGGATCCCATTTTTCGCTCGAGCGCGCATTTTTCGACCAGTCACACATTTTTTCGCCCGGACGATCATTTTTCTCCCAGGCGCGCAATTTTCGCTCGGCCGCATTTTTCGTCTGAGAGCATATTTTTCGTCCGGAAGAGCATTTTTCGCCCGGGTGCGCATTTTTCGCCTGAGCGTGAATTTTCGCCCGGACAAGAATTTTTCGCCCGGGCACTCATTTTTAGGCCCGTGCGCGTATTTTTCCCCGGGGCCGATTTTTTTTTGCTCGGTCGCATATTTTTTGCCCGAGCGCACATTTTTCATCCATGATCGCATTTTTCGATCGGGGCGCATTTTTCGGTCGAGGCTTATTTTTCGGTCAGGGTGTATTTTTCGCAAGGGAGTGTATTTTTCCTCCAGACGCACATTTTTCACCCCATTGCATTTTTCGGCCGGACGTGAATTTTTCGACCGGAAGTGCATTTTTCGGCACGTGCACGTATTTTTTGCCCGGACACGAATACTTCGCTCGGCCAGTTTTTGTCTCTGGGATGCGAATTTTTCGTTGGGATGCGATTTTTATTTGCGCGGGTGCCCATCTTTTGCCCGAATGCGATTTTATTTTGCCCCGGTGTGCCCATTTTTCGCCGGCGGGCCGCGCGAATTTTTCGCCCGGACAACCATTTTCGCACGAGGACGCGTGTTTTTCGCCGGGCACGTGTTTTTCGCCCGAGCGCGAATTTTTCGCCCGGGCACTGCCCATTTTTTGCCTTGCGCGCATTTTCTCCGGGCGCGCATTTTGCTGGGGTGCGCATTCTCTCGTGGCGTGAATTTTTTGCCAGGGCGCAATTTGTTTGCCCGAGAGTGAGAGTGAATTTTCGCACCCGGCTGTGAATATTTCTGGGCACAAATTTTTCTCAGGACGGTGCACATTTTCGGTCGGCCGCGCATTTTCCAGCCTGGCCGCGATTTTTTCACCCCAGTCCCGATTTTTTCGCTCGGACGCACAATTTTCACCCGAGAGCGCATTTTTTGGGCGCGGTGAAAAATGCGTGTCTGTCGGGCAAAAAAATGTGCGGTCAGGCTAAAACTGGCGCCCTTGCGAAAAATACGCGCTTAGGCAAAAAATGTGCAACCGTGCCAAAAAAATATGCGTCAGAGAAAAAAAAAAATGCGCGGCCGGGCGTATAAAATGCGCGCTCGTACTGAAAAAATTCTAATATTGAGCGAATATTGAAATTAATAATTCCAATTCTCATGACAGAATTCATGCATTTAGCCGAACGATAGAATTGGATTGACTTCAATTCCAATTTCTGCGGGAATTAGAATTGAAAGTCATATTCCAATTCCTGCGTAAACGAACGGAGCCTTAGTAGTAGAATTGTGTACTCTGATGCTCCATTAAACTTAAACATGTCATAGATTTCTATGAAGGTCCTTAAGTGTGAGTTTGCATCATTACTTAAACTTATAAATTTACTATGTTGTACTAGTTGCATTGCCGTGGTGTCTATTTTAAAATTATTAGCCTCAATTGCAGGTCGAGTTATGCTGAAGTGCAAACCTCTTTGTTGGTGTATATAGTCTCGACACGTCATTCATGGTGCAGCAAGTTGACCATTTTGTTATATCTGACCATCATTATCATTCATGTTATCTTCTGTGTTATTATCCATCTTAAGATGAATATATTGATTGTTCTAAAAGCTTTTCTGTTTTGTCTGCAAATACGTTCAATTTCAGAATTTGAAGGTAATAGTTCAATGTTCTCATATCTGGACATGAACTAAACAGACTTCGAAATAAAAAAATAATAAAACAGAAACTTGATCTCAAAATGCTCGGGATTTACTAATATTACAAGAAATAATACTAAATCAGTAGTACCTCCCCGACAATGATGCCAAAACTTGATATGCCTAAAATAGATTTGCATATCAACACAAGTGCACGTGACAGATCAAGTAATATAAAGTAAGAAAGGATCATTTCTAGGAGAAACTGACTAATCTAGCGCTCGCAAGTACTAGCTCTACTTTTTCTTTAAATTCGAGCGGGATGATTTAAAGTGAGTTTTTGACGATGAAATAAAAAAATACTAACAAAACTAAAAAATACTTACTTTTTAAAAAAACTTTTATCAAGTTGAAGAAATAGTCTTGTACGTTCATTTCTTTTGCCTATTACAATGAGTATTTAGAGTGATCCTCATGAAATTTTTAATTACTATCATGCAACGATTTGAAAGTGGATGTCATCATCTCCCGATCTCTGAAATCTTTTTACCCCTACCCAATTTACCATAGTTATCACTAACTTAGGTAGAAAATAATAACATAAAGCGCATAAATCAATGTTACAAACATAAGATGAAATCCTTTTTCTCTTTATGCTATATTAAAATTTATGTTTATACTTACGTCACTACTCTCTTGAATCCTGCAACGCAGTATAAGGTGGAATTTGACTAAAGATTTACGCGACTCCTCTCTCGAATCTTGCCGCCACAAAGAAAATATTCAGCCCTAAAATAACGTAACTCCTCTTTCGAGTCTCACCACGCAATTAGAAGAAAATACTTAATCCAAAATTTCAAAAAATGAAATATAAAATACAATCCAAAAATATAGTTTTTCAAACAATCAAAAAAGAAAAAATTACAATCACAACATCATAATAAGTCAAAGTACTCTAACATTCAAGACCTAAAAATTTAGTTCATGATAGAGGGAAAAAATCATTAGAACAAAAAAGATCGTACTAGACATGACTATAGAAGTTTAAATGCTGCTGAAATTTGTGTGCAGATCTCGCTCTCAATTTTCTTCCTTCTTGCTGACGTCTCAAACTCTAGCCTCTTTTTCCTTCTCCAAGTTGATGGTTCTCTAGATCTCTCATCTCTAATGTTTTTTTTACAACACTCTTAGGTATAAGATTCCCTCTTAAAAAATGAGGTAGGCCTCCCAATAGATACCTCCTTCATGATTTGATGCAAAATTCAAAATTTGAATTTTAAATTCGCCCAAAACTTGTTGTAACAACTGAAAACAGATTGTTTTAACAACTGCACAGTTAAAATATAAGTCCAGTTTTTCTTTTTTCGGATCGATTTTAATAATTTCTAGTAAGAAAAAACATATGAAAAATAACTCAATTAACCCTAAATGAAATAAATATGAATTTATCTATATTTATACTTATTTAGATCATTTTTTTTTCTCATTTATGACAAATATTATATCAAAATAAAGCACTGGATAACTTCTTTTGGGGAGGTTATCAATGCGCCAGAATGCAAAGCACATGCATTCCCCAAACCTCTGAAACACAATCCTTGTGGGCGGGCGCACATCTAAACACAAAAACATGCATCTAGTTTTCTCCCTAATGGCAGCTGGAGTTATAAGAAGAGAGTGCATCTACCACGCATGAGCATGCACTCTCCTTCTCTCAACATCTCCTGAAATGATACCTTGTTACTTGGCGTGTGCATCTCAAACACGCTAAGAACCCTCCATTCGTTTTGATTCTTCTAAGGCGATGTGCAAAATATGAAATTTAATGTACAACGAGAATTTTTAGGGTGTTAGACAATTATAATAAAGATGAGAAAATTGGAAAGGTAATAAAGATGAGTAAAATTTGGTGGGGGCGTGCCTTGCGCGACAGTACCCGATCAAACGGTACCACGACCAACAACGCTCACACACTCACAATCGCCTGAGTTGGTACTCCGCATGTTGCCCTATTTCAGAGTCTGGATACATCACGCGGGGCATGGGGGGGGGGCCACCGGGTTCTACTCTAGTATGAGGGGGGAAATGGGGGGATGGGGGGAGGGGGATTGAGGAGAAAGAAAAAGAGGGGGAGGAGAAGAAAAGAGGGGAGAGGGAGAAAGAGAGAAGAGGGAAAGCAAGGAAAAAGGAAGGGAGGGAGAGAGGAATGAAGACAACAAAAAGATCATGAGTGTAACAAAAACATCATCCGATTCTTCGTGAGTGCAACTAAACGGGCCTACGCAAAAGTGGTGAAATATTTTATTGTATTTCTTTTTTAAAAATGACAGAAATTTAACAGATTCATCAATTACTGCAACAAAACTTTTTAATAGGTTTCCTGCGATGTTTTTTAAGCCTTCTGCAATGCTTAAAGCATTGCGATTGAATTTGCGACACTTTATAAAATGCCGCAAAGGCTTTGTGAAAGTATTTGTGGTGCTAAAACCTTGTGTCACCATTTAGATAATCACAATGATTAACTTGCGGGCATTCATGGTGTTTTTTTATTGAAAGCATTGGGAATGATTCTCTAACAAAATTCCCCAAACAATTTTGATTTTTTTAAATATCGGCGCGCTTAATTTATTTTTTAACCACCATAACAACACCTTAAAGGTATCCATAGAGCCATTATATAGATATCATTCATGCGAGCCCACCAACAGATAATTGAAATAGGAATAAGTATAAACACTAATGTAAATACACTAATTAATAATAATTAGTTCTATTACATTATATTCAATCTGACTTACGACAAAAAGAAATCTACCAAGCTTTGATGTCAAAACCGTAGAAGACTTATTTCCATCAATATCTACTTGACAACCTGGTTCATCACTTGCAGTGTGATTAAACACAGAAGTCAACGACTTTTTCACCAAGTCAGCAGCAAAGGTTTCAGGCGCAGGATGTATACTGTAAAGGGTACTAATGACTTTGTCTGCAGTAGCATACCAAATTCTTTCGGGAAGCAAAAATCCAGTCACTAAATTCTGCAGCACACCAAAAATCTTGCTTCCATTGAACCTCAACTTCTCCTTGTCATCCTCGGTTAGTCTTTCAAGAGCAACACAAGCAGTTCTTGCGAGTAAGAGTAACGGCTCCACCTTTGCCCAACGCCCGCAACCAATATCAATTATATCTTGCAAATGAGAGCTTAGAATGCCTGGAGAGGATAAATAAAAGATAAATAAATAAAAAACCAGGCCGGATAATCTCAACTGTAGAATGGGAAATAAAAGATAATAAAACTTAAGAAGTTATGATAAGCTTGACTAAATTCAGCTATTCCACTCAATACTAATGTTAATAGCATCCACTGAAACCACCTAGCAATATAGGTTGAAGCTAAGGCCATGTTTGGTGTTTTCCTTTTGCTCCGGTGGAGCTTTTAATCACCTCCCAGAGAAATGTAGTCCAACCTTCCAAAAACTGGAGCTTGACATTTTACCCTATAAATACAACTAAATTAACACCAAATTTAGTTTTTTTATATAATAACATTCAGCACTCCAAAGCCCCAACTGTTATATCTCCTCTATTTTTAGATTCTGATATTTTTCTAGCTAACCCATTAAGGGCCATAATAATCAGCAATTAGTAAGTGTCCCTACTTTGTGGAGAAAATTTTGGTCTTCAACTCATATTGTTGTAACACCGAGTACAAAATTCAGCTGAAGATTTTATATTCCCTTCATGCAAATTTGAAATGCAAACACATGCATGATAAGATAACATGTAGATCTATAGCCATTCTAACACTTCATAACAGTTATTAGTGATCACTAGGCCAAATATAGCATACAAATCTACGGCCTTCAAAAGTCATTGCTAAAGCCACCACTCTCATATTTGGATTAAAAGGAGATACAGGCTTTTTGGCGGGTATGATCTTCTCAAGCTCGGAATCAAAAGCTTTTTGGCGGGTATGATCAACTCGATAAAATATTACATGGTATACCTTGCCAAATTGGAATTTGGGACTTAAAATCAAGCTATAAAATAAGTAAATGTATATTAACAAGTTCCTGAGATTATATGGTAAGATAAGAGCAAAGAGAAATTACTTGTTGCTTGATGCATTCCAGGGGTAAACACATGTAAACAGTCCAATTGCTAAAACATTCTGGGAGGTTCAGCTAAAAATCATCTTGAAGTGAGGAGGCATCCAAAACCTGCAGTTCATTAATCTAAAGGAAATCGACTTGTGCTCTAGAAAATATCACAAAAAATTTATTGTGTGGTGTGGGCATGTATGCGTGCGTAATACATGGACGACACCAGCCTGGATATGGTGTCGACACCACAGCCAGGCTGGTGTCGACACCAGCCTGACACCAACCAGGTTGGTGTCGACACCACCCAGGTTGGTGTCGACACCAACCAAGTTGGTGTCGACACCACCCTGGTTGGTGTCGACACCAACTAGGTTGGTGTCGACACCAACCAGGTTGGTGTCGACACCAACCTTGCTGGTGTCGACACCAACCAGACACCAGCTTGGCTGGTGTCGACACCTACTGGATGTGGTGTCGACACCTGCTGGCTGTGGTCGACACCTGCTGGCTGGTGTCCACACTTGCTGGTTGTGGTGTCGACACCTAATAGTTAGTGTCGACACCTGCTGGCTGTGGTGTCGACACCACAGCCGGTTAGTGTCGACACCTGCTAAAATAAAAAAATAAAATCTAAAATGAAATCAAAATCAGAAAACATAATATAAATGAGAAACTAAATTACCATTGATCCCGTGAGAGAATAAGAGACGAAACAACCAAGAACATGCAGCGAGGGGACCAGGTAGGCGAGCAAAAAAGCGCAAGCAAGCAGAGCCACCTCAACAAGCCTAGTGAGATTAAAAGAAGGAAAATTCAAATAAATGAGAAGGAAAATTCTTAAGATGGAAATGAAACCAAAAGCCAAGTATTTTCTACCTGCTATCAGCTCTTTTTCTTATTACCATCCTTGACCTTTTGCTTGAGCTGCCCATCAGATCGGGCTCGAAACTGGTTCATCCCCAATACCCGCGCGACTCGCGCCCAGTACAAGAAACGCCTGGCCAGACTCTTCCAAGACGTTTGATCACCAGTCGTCGATTTCACATGGGAGCGCTCTACTGGGCTGGTCAGCAAGTAATTGAGCAGCTCCTTCTCCGCTTGGGAAAACGGCTCCCCTGCAGATGGGGAAGGAACGATGGCCGCCAATATCTGATCCAAAGCAGGCAACTGATGATCGATCATGAATGGCGGACGCAAACCAATCTCGCTGACAACAGACGTGTTGGCCACAACAGGTTCCACTGTCGTCGTAATGACTGTAGAAGAGGTCGGTTGATTTGAATTCCAGGTGGTTGGAGATGCGGCTGGAACTGATGGTTCGGCCGGCGGCGACGGCGGAATATTTAGGGAGCCTGGATCGTCGTGCTGCTGGGCAGCCTCGGAATGCAATTGCAAACGAGAATGACAACTTGGTTGTACTGATGTGGCTGATGGCACAGGCTTCTTGAGGCGTGCAAGATACTCCCAACGATTCTGGATCTCCTTGTGCGTCATCTCGAGCAGATCATCACGACGGGAAGCAATGCGGGCGTACGCGGGGGCGACGACTTTGGTCCAATGAATGTTGCCGGCATGCCCGACATCAATCTCTTGTTGAACCAGTCGATCAATGATATTGTCTGATGACCCTTCAATGAGTTGTTCGGGCGTAGATTGCAGATCCGATGCATGAGGTTGACTTGAACTTTGATTGGCGCTGGTTGCCAATGTGACGATTCGACTTGTAGTTGTTGTCACAGTCTCTTCCAACTGCACAATGTTGAAATTGGCAACAGGGGATGATCACAATGGAGCAATCATTGATGCGGCTTGACTTAGGGCAGTAATGATGCTGCGTTTGGGCGCTGCTCGTTGAATGGACAATCTGAATCGGGCCTGGGCAACCATATCCTCCAAGTGCTGCTTTAGGACCTGTTCTGATTTCGGCCGAATGAACCGTTTGAAAGAGAAATTGGTGGTACGCAGAGCCGAGACTAGAACAGACCAGATTTGGTGCAATTGCGGAAGATGCAGAGATTCAATAGGGAAATCCTTCAGATCCTGAACTTCATCGGGCAAAAGAAATTTGATAGCAATCGTTCGGAGCAAGCGACGCTCCAAAAGGTTGATCATTGGTGAAGTGCTCATGACAGCTTCCCATAGATTAAGCCCTTGTAATGCCGACTGACGTTCATTTCCCGATGCGTTGAGGCTGCGAGGTTTTTTATGGTGACTCGATGAAGAGCTGCACTCATGCGATGTTGGTCCTGTCTTGCGGCGCTTGCGATTGGACTTAATAGAATGGGGCGCGTTGCTGAATTTGACGCCAGATTCAGAGCCAATAAAAGGATCAGCGTCGTCGACATGGTTCGGATCACCATCGTCCCGCAGTGCAGCATCATCTTCTTCAACGATGCGATGATCATCGTGAGCCCTCTCGACAACAGTAGCGGCAACATCAAAGGCATCGTGCACAATCGCATCGAACGTGTGACTCGACCAAATTGCATTATCAGCGATTTATTCTGCGACCACTCCAAGAGATTCCAATTGCCCTGCAGGAATTTCGGGCAGTTGAGGAAGGGATTGTCCAAACGCTGTCGTCAATCCGAATTCGTCGTCACAATCATCAATCGAGAGAGGCAATAAGTGAAACATCGTCGACAGAGACGTATGCGAGGGAGTGATGCCATCAGTCGAAAACAGTGCGAGATATTGAGTGAGAATGATATGCATCCCAGAGATTGGCAAATACGCCCAGCGAGGATCAAATTGGAGTTCCCCTCGAAAGTTGATTTGAGCGACAACGGCATGGAGCAGTAAGTTCCCTCCTTCCAGGGATATGGTCTCTGGGCAAATAGCTCATCCATGACGCCACAAGTTTTCATTCTTCCCCGATCCACGACGCAGACTCGAACGAAAGAAGCGATCCACGACGGTAGTCAACGCGGATGCGGGCGACGTTAGGCATTTTCTGATGTGTTTTTTCTGTGTCTCGTGGCAAGAGAGAAGTTTGCTCGTCACGATGCGCTTGGACGGGGGCACATCATTCTCGATTTCCCACTTTTTAATGCGATCCAACAGTGCATCTAATTCAGCCTCAATGATGGAGCATTCCCGCATCGGAGCTTGTCCAGTGCCAACAATGATTTCGGCCACGGCAGACATGAATTGTTCATGCCGAGCACGATCCGTGCTATTCGAATTGTCTCGGTACCTTGTGATCAGGTGGTGATTGTCGAGAAGAACAGTGATGTTCTCGAACTCCTCCAGCCATTCCCGATCATCGCAACACTTGTCCAGGTACATGATGAGCATCGAAGTATCAATACTATAAGCGTTGTACCGTCTCAGCAAACCCCGGCTAACAGATCGACGTTCGGCATTGCCCGTCGTGCTTGTGAATTGATGGGAGAGGATTTGTTGGCACTCGTTCATGACGGAGTGCAATCCAGCAACCGGGGCGAATTTCCTGCCGTTGAACTCATATGTTAATTTCATGCGTCCCGACACGTTGTGATGATGGTCGGCCGAGAGATGAGTCCCGGTGATGGCGCCTTCCATTCGGTTGAAGAACGGGAGTTGGCGAGAAATGCAGTCGTTGACCAGGCCTGTCAGCGTCGATTCCACAGGACCGAGAGTACCATTGTACCCATTGCAATGCTGAAAGAATGATGAAAAATCGGGAACACTGTCAGATCCAGAGCCGTCGACGATTGCCAGAGTGCGACATCCCTAACGTGCATTTTCAAATACCACGACACGTGACCACGATATAGAGTGGCTTGACGCATGTATCGAGTCGTTCGGGCACAACGAATCACCTTAGCGGCATCAGCACTACCGGAACGGGACGTGTACAAGTCGTATGCCATTTGAACAAGACTGACGTCGTGCGCGTCGTGCGCGCTCTGTTCGAACAGCTGTACGGGATAGTTAAGGACGATGGGCGTCGGGATCAACTTCTCGATTTTGGCCTCGTCTATGACATGGAACGTGGCACCACAGCCGCCTGAGCTCTGCGACTTCCTGCACACATATCGAGCACAGAGAGCAAATGCAGTGGTGTCGATGCAATCGATGATTCACGGGGCACTGAATTGCTTGCGGAAAAGAAAGCCGACTTTGTTGCAAGACGGGCATGCACCCGCTGTCACGTTGACGTCGTACTGCCGTTCTGGATCGATCACGAACATCGGTTTCAGTAGATACGCATTCAGGTCGGGGCATTTGCTCCATAGTGGCACGGGCGGATCGATTCGGATAGGAGGGCGCATGCCATCCTCGATCAGTTTCAGCTGGGTCTTGATCCAATCCTCCTGAATCTTGTTCAACGTGCCAGATTGCTTGCCACAAACGCACGGCTCACTGGTTAGGCGGTCGAATGCTGACGAATAGAATGGCGGTGTTTGGGTCGGAATAGATTCTGGTGGAATTTCAGGGCAGCGACAGACGAGGTTCTCATCCGATCGTTGTGTTTTCGCAATGTCCCGCAGCACAAGGTCGATACCGTTCATTGTCGATGATGACTAATAGACAGACAATCTGGGATGGATCAGGTAAATTCAGCGGCGAGAGGAAGAAGAACGAAGACTATCTGGAGCAAATAAGCCCTGTCAAACAAAGCCATAATTAATCCAAAATCAACAAGTTTTCTCAAAATTCAATTAACAATAAAATTAATATTCATGAAATAGACATGAAGTACCTGCTTCTGCCAATGACAGGCTCTATAGGGTGTGGCTCTACTCTTATTAAAAATGTTCTAGCAAACTTTTCCCCTACCATAATATAAATTATGATTAAATTAAAATGTTATACAATATAAATCATGATTAAATAATGAGAATCTACTGAAATGCAAGGTTTTTAGTGAAATGGAAACTTCAATCATGATTAAATAATGAGAATCTACTGAAATGCTGCCATCAATCACCATAATATGGTTGAAGCTATTTCTTGAGTTTTGCAGATGTCTTGTTTCTTCTGCAAACAACTTGTCAGCTTTCAGCTTTTTATGTGATTGAAAAACAATATTTGTTCTAATACAACACAAGTAACCTTAACCTAAAAATAATGTGATTGAAAACAATGTTTTCTTTTTAGGTGCACAAAGCAGACCCTCGACAAAAATGCCAAAATTCAACATCTAAAATAGGGCGAGATTGCAAAAATTAGATATCTAAAACCGGGTGAGAATCCAAAAATTCAACATCTGTAATGATTAGCTGCAGCGTCATCCGTCTCTTCCTAAAGCTAGACAAACATGAATTCGACAAGAATGCAAAATACGAGATGAAGATAAAACATGAGGATCATCACCTTGATTTCGAGAGAAAATCTGCAACTTGGCGAGAAGCTGGGGCAGGAAAGCTAGGGCACGGGTCGGCGAGGAATCTGGGAGAGAAGTTCTTGTCGTCGAGGGAAGCTAGGGCACGGGTCTACAAGTACTGCATGACCGATGATTCATATTTTACAGTAGGTATGCAAAAATACAACAACATTTGGTTGATAAACATAAATGTATTGTCAAGATTTCAAAAACTCAAAGATGCAATCCTCACCTTGAAGGAAAAAGAACTAATGAAAAGAGTGAAGATGATCGGCTGAAAGAGACACCAACAATTTGAATAATTAATGAAATTAAAATGACTAATAAAATACAATGAATTTCTTAGTACAAGAAAATAAATACCTGGATAGTTCGACGTTTTGAGAATCCTATTTTGAATCAAACTGCTGAGATCAAAAAATACGTGTTAGGTTAATGATGCAGTTCTTTCTAATCAACATTACAGAGCCTCTTAGTAGTTCGATCAAAAAATACTTGCATCATTACAGGGCGTCTCAGCAGTTTGATCAAAAAATAGTTTTGAGAATCCTATTTTGAATGGAACTGCTGAGGTCACAACACTCATGTCACAACTTCTCTCACATTTGAGCAGATTCTAGCACTGCAATTCAAACCTCTCTCACATTTGAGCAGATTTTGATACTAAACTAGAGTTAAAGAGTCATGCAAAGGTCATCCGAATTTTAGATTTACAGCATTTATAATAAAGAAAATATTAAACTTACATAAAAATGAAGTGACAATAATCTCCAAGTGCTGATACATGGTTGCTTCTCGTGTAACGATCTGAATGGGGAAGATAACAATTATCTTGCTCAGAACCTAGAAAGCAAAAGACTTATTCATTGTAAGGTCATTATCATATCATATGTACAAATGCACATTAGCTCAAAACTAAGCCATATTCCAACACAAAGTATAATCATTCAGCTCAGATGCACATTAGCTTGATTTTCGGGCAATTCACTAAGCCATACTTTTACAACCACACATCTATAGCATGCAGGGTCTTGAAAGTTGAAATCAAGCATACCTGAAAGTCTAGGTAGAAAAATTTGAAATCTGGAAATCAATTCTCTATTGGCCTATGAGAAAAGTATGCCTCATTTCAGCTTTTCTCATAGGATTAGGAGAGAAGTGCCGGAAGATCTGAGGAGAGATCGCCGGAGTCGGAGGTGCGAGTATGTGTGGGGAATAGGAGAGAAGTGCCGGAGTCCAAGCCTTCCGCCGGGAAGAATGCTCGCTGGAGGTGGGGGATTCCGCCCGGGTGTGAGGAGATCGAGATCTAGGGCTGCGCTGGTCAGCGTGGGGGAAGAGGAGAGAGGTGCCAGAGTCGGAGCCCTCCGCCGGGAAGAACCATCGCTGGAGGTGCGGGCTTCCGTCGACGCGTTGCTGGAGATGAATGGCGAGAGTGAAGAGGTATTTTCGGAAGCCGACAGGATGCGGGACTGAATGGCGAGACGCGAGAGTGTTTATTCACTTCGGGGGGGGGGGGGGGGGGGGGGGGGGGGGGGGGGGGGGGGGGGGGGGGGGGGGGGGGGGGGGGGTAAAATGGGTATCGCCTAACTTTAGTCCGATTCAGTCGGACTGAAGTGAGGCCCGACCGGGGGGGTTGTGCACTGTCACTCATATAATAATATTTTATAATATATGTTATTATAAATATTATTATATATGTATTAGTTATTATTATTATTTTATATGTTATTATAATATATTTCATTATCTTAGACTAATTTTATTCTTCCTCTCAAGAAGTAGTACATCTCACTCTACTTTCTTTTCCTCTTTTTTCACTCCCTCATTATTATGATTATGATAGACAATAAATTTTCTTTTGATAAAAAATTAGTGGGCCCCACTTCACTCTATCTTCCTCTATCTTTCTCTCTAGAGAATTTTTTGCTCTGTATCCCATCTCCAGATTTGGAAATGGAGCCGCTATGATGATGCCACATGTCAAATACCTCTATTAATTCGCGCAACTTTTTATCTCGCAAACAATCATCTTCCTCCTTCTCGTTGCCCTTTCGACTTTTTTCTCGCAAACATTCATCTTCTTTATCCTTTTTGCTGCCCTTTCGAAGCTCCATTTTTTATTAGAGAAGGTTTCCATTTCCATTTTTGATTATTCTGCTATTTTTTTAAGTATTAGGATTTTTGGCATTTTGCCCCCCTCAATTAAGGGGTTGGCACTTTATACCATCATATTAAATATTTGGCACTTTGTACCCTCTAAAACACCAATGCACTCTGCTATCATTTAAAACCTTTATTCTAATTTAATAAAATGTTTGATTAATTAGAGTAGAGGTATTTTAGTTTCAATTTAATAAAAGGCATCATTTAACTCCTCATCAATTTAATTAAACGCAGATGGCAAAATACTCTAGTTGCTGGGAAGGATTATGGTCATCCAAGTCTTTCTCTAGCCGATCACTCGAAATTAGTCATGTTCAAAAAACTTGATCGGGCCGGGATGGGACCGGGTCGGTCGGGCTCAGGCTTCTTGCCAATTGGGCTCAGGTCGGGCCCTACTTAAGCCAGGCTCGGGCCTCCTCTCAAAGAGAGGGCCTGGTAAGGCCCTAAAGGCCGGACCGACCCGATTTTGAGCGGGATTTTAATCCCGCTAAATCCCGGCGGGATGTTAATCCTGCCTAAATTAGTGGGATTAAAAGTCACGCCTATTTAATGGGAAATCCCGCCAATAGGCGGGATTTCCATCTGGAAATCCAGCCTGCTGGCGGATTCCTAACGAAATTCGACCAACTGGCGGGATTTCAATGAAAATCCCGCAGGCCTGGGTGTCGGTCCCAGGCTAGGCCCGACGCCCGAGCTTTTTCGGGCCTGACCCGACCCGGGCTACCAGCTGATATGGGGGCCAGAAAAGGCCCCAAACCCCAGCCTAGGCCCATGCCAAACAGAGATGGTTAGAATCCCCGAAGTCAGAACCAAACTCACAAGGGAAATCACATAACCGTGCTAAAGTCCAAGCACACTGAAAACCTACGGAGCAAAACCACGCTCCAAAAATGACTCCCGTTAACTACGCGTCAATTGTAACGCCCCGACGTCATAAATATGTCACTAACGAAATTAAGATAAACATCAAAAAAAGTCAGGGGAGTTACAGCCACCCCCTAAAAAGAAATTTCGTCATGAAACTTGACATGAAAAGAATCAAATCCAAAATAGAATGAAAAGTAACCGAAGGTTAATGAAGAAAACACTTACCAAAAGAAACTAGGAGAACAGATGAGGATGAACCTGCCTCATAACTGACTCCAACTCCCAAGTCGTGCTCTCCACGTCTTGGTTCATCCACAAAACTTTAACCATGGGTATCGTCTTCCTTCGCAACACCCAATCTTGAGTATCCAGAATGCGAACATGCACTTAAACATAAGAAAGGTTAGACTCCAACTGGGGCGCAAAATCAAGAACTTGACGGTCACTAAGAACACACTTCCGCAATTGGCTCACGTGAAACACATCGTGTACATCAGAAAAATTTGCGGGCAAATCCAGCCTGTAAGCTGACACTCCAATGCGCTCAACAATCTCGAAAGGTCCCACATACCTAGGATCCAACTTGTGGTTCCTTCCAAACCTCTTAACACCATACATCGGGGAAACCTTCAGAAAAACCATGTCTCATACAGCAAATTCCAAATCAGTCCTAGGCCGATTGGCATTCTTCTCATAGCGCTCCGGAGCTACACGAAGTTTTTTCCGAATATACTTCACAGAAATATCCATTTCCTATAAGGCTTCCAGACCTAACAACGGTCTTTCACCAACCTCGGCCCAAAACAAAGGAGTTCTGCAACGTCTCTCATGCAAAGCCTCAAATGGGGCCATCTACAAACTTTCTTGATAGTTGTTATTATAAGTAAACTCCATCAATCTTAAATGCTCGTCCCACGCTCCTCCGTAGTCCAAGACATAACACCTTATCATATCCTCCACAATCTGATTTACTCTCTCCGTCTGATCGTTGGTCTGCGAATGATAAGTGGTGGAATACCTTAGATCGGTACTCAATCCTTCCTGTAGACTTTTCCAAAAATGAGACATAAACCTGGAGTCTCGATCTGATATAATACTTACAGGTACTCCGTGCAGTCCGATGACCTCATCTAAATATAACTCTGTTATCTTCTTCATAGAGTAGTCAATCTTGAATGACACGAAGTGTGCATACCTCGTCAGTCTATCAACAATAACTCAAACTGAATCATGTTCTTTGGGAGATCTCGGCAAACCAGTAATGAAGTCCATAAAAATACTCTCCCACTTCCAACTTGGAATCTCCAAGGGCATTAACTTGCCACCAGGTCTCCCATGATCAGCCTTAACTCGTTTGCAAGTGAAACATTCATATACAAATTTGGCTATATCGTTCTTCATTCCATACCACCAGACAATCTGCTTCAGATCTTGATACATCTTAGTAGAACCAGGGTGGTAGGTAACATTAGAACCATGTGCATCACTACACAACTTAACTCAGATGTCCTCAACATTGGGGATATAATATCTACTGTGGTACTTCAGAGTATCCGCGTCATCAATTGAAAAGTCTAATAACTCCCCTTTCTCAGTTCTATTATAGAGGTGCAGCAAATCAGGATCATCCTTCTGATACAGCCTTGTGAGTGTAATCCAAGAAGGCTCTAACACTTCCAAACTACTTGGCGAGTCGCTACTCCCAACCGTTATATCCATTAACAAAAACTCTTCTACCAAAGATTCCACTGAAAGTCCAAAGATTTGCGTTGTCTTTCTACTCAAGGCATCGACTACCACATTAGCTTTGCCTGGATGGTATTGGATCTCGACATCATAATCCGTGACATATTCTAACCATATCTACTGACGCAAATTCAACTCCTTTTGAGTGAAGACATACTTCAAACTCTTATGATCTGTATAAATCTTGCACAACGTGCCATACAACAGATGTCTCTAGAGCTTCAAGGAAGAAACCACAGCGGCAAACTCTAAATCATCCGTAGGGTAATTTCTTTCATGAATCTTTAACTGTCTCGACCCATACGCAATCACTTTTCCTTCTTGCATCAACATGCAACCAAGTCCCACGTGCGATGCGTCCACATAAACGACATATTCCAATCCTTCAGTAGGCAAGGTCAACACTGGAGCAGTGCACAATCTCCTCTTCAATTCCCAAAAGGCCTCTTCGCACTTATCGCTCCAAACAAAAGCTGTGTTTTTCTGCGCCAGTCTAGTCAGCGGTGCAGACAATGTATAGAAACTCTCCACAAACCTTTTATAATATTCTGTCAGCCCTAGGAAACTCCTTATCTCTTTGGGGGTGGCAGGTATATTCCAATCCATTACGACAGAAATCTTCTCTGGGTCAACAGAAATTCCGTCATTATTAACTACATGATCCAGAAAGGAAACCCGAGGAAGACAGAACTCACACTTGCTTAACTTGTCAAACAACTTATGCTCCCTCAAATCAGACAAAACTAAACGCAAGTGTTGGGCATGCTCATCAACACTGCGGGAATATACCAGAACATCATCTATAAACACGACCACAAAACAGTCCAGAAAATCCTTGAACACTCTATTTATCATGTCTATGAAGGCAGAGGGTGCATTCGTTAATCTAAAGGACATCACAAAGAGCTCAAAATGTCCATGCCGAGAACGAAAAGCAGTCCGAGGAATATCCGACTCATGAATCCTCAACTGATGGTAGCCTGAACGAAGGTCAATCTTCGAAAACACAGTACCACTACGCAACTGATCAAACAAATCATCTATTCGCGGCAGGGGATACCTGTTCTTGATGGTTACCTTATTCAGTTCCCTACAGTCAATGCACATCCTCATTGATCCATCCTTTTTCTTCACGAACAATACGGGAGAACCCCAAGGCAAAGAACTAGGACTAGGAAATCCATTATGCAATAACTCATCTAGCTGGGTACGCAACTCTTCCAGCTCACGCAGGGTCATGCGGTACGGTGCCTTGCAATTTGACGGGTACCCTGCTGTAGATCTATGACAAACTCCACGTCTCTCTCAGGCGGAAGACCAAGAAGATTAATTGGAAAAACATCAGGAAACTCACGCACCAAGGGAATCTCCTCGACACGCGGTGCACTAGTAATAGTCTCAAAAACAGAAACCAAGTATGCTAATCAACCAAAATCTAAAATCTTCTGAGCACATACCGCAGAAATAATAGGGGAATTCTGGTGTGGAAAACCATAAACACTCCTGGGTTGGTCGTTGTCCAACTTGAAGTCCAAATGCTTAACCTTGCATTGGATGACTGCATCACATTTGGACAACTAGTCCATGCCCAAGATCACATCAAAGTCTTCCAGGTCTATCACCTTTAGATCAGCGACAGCTAGAAAATCGCCTAATAGGATTGGACAACTCTAAATACCTTGGTCCGACACCACTGAATCACCAGAAGGAAACTTGACATGAAACGCATCGCCAACCAGATCGAGGGTTAAACGATGACACTCTACAAAGGTCCTAGCCATGAACGAGTGGGTAGCACCTGAATCAAAAAGAATGTGTGCTCAATGGTTCTTTACCTTAAACTTCCCTATAAAACTGCATACGTAACTAAGTGAACTAACATCAAAACTACAACTATGAGCTGAAAACAAAACTAGGTTAGGATCTAACCTGAGATCACCTGGGTAGACATCTACGCATCCTCCAAGGTCACCACGTTCAACTTGCCCTTCCCTTTGTCCAAATGATGCGGCGGCAAAGCCTGAAGTGGGACAGGCTGCAACGTGGCTGAGAATGTTGACACTTTGACTTAAGATGTCCTATCTATCTGCACTGATAACAGACCTTATCCCTTCCACAATAGTGGGCAGCATCGTGCCCCTTCCGCTTGCATGAAGTACAAACCAAATCTCCTTTAGGAGCGCTCTGGATCACATGCACTTGCTTCTGCTTTTGGGCTCCTATTCTCTTAAAACATTTCTCGAATGGATGGCCTGGCCGACCACAAAAACTGCACAACTCTTTGCTTCTTTTCCTTTAAGCAGAACCAGATTCTTGAGAACTCTTACCCTCATCAGACTTTCTCTTATCTTTCCTCGCCTACTGGCCTCGATTCTTAGCATTGTCGATTGCTTCGACCTTCAGGCATCTTCTACTACTTTAGCATAGCTTTCAGATCCATAAGCACTGGCCAGCTGCTGGATGTCATTCCTAAGACCACCCAGAAAGCGTTCAACTCTGTTGCCTTAAGAAACAACTAAATCTGGGGTGAACTGGCTTATCTTGCTAAACTCTACCACATACTCATCGACCGTGAGTTGCATTTGCTTCAAATGCATAAAATCGTTCATCAAACGATCTCGTTCGACCGACGATAGAAACTTCTTCAGCAGCAACTCCTTGAAGGATTCTCATGAGCATCCATCCTTAAGGTTCTCCTTCTCCCTCAACCACCAGCTCTTTGCAAGGCCCTTGAGCTGACACGCATTGACCATCACTCTCTGATCCGCAGAAACCCCTGAGTAAGAGAACATCTCCTCAATTGTGATAATCCAATCGTCCAAGGCTATGAAATCCACTCTACCATCGTAGGTAGGAGGTCTTAATCGCTGGAATTGCGAGATAAAGTTCATCTCTGGTGGCAACAAAACCGGAGGCACCAGAGGAGCATGGGAACAGGAATATCTTGACCCACAACTAGGTCCTACACTCTAAACGGCTGTCCGGGAACAACTAACAACAAAGCTTGGATTTGTGATTGCATCTTCAACATCTTCCTAGACAGAGCCTCATTGCTCTGCCGCAATCCTTCTATCACTGTCTCACTCTGAGCTCCTGACGACTCACCCTCGGACTGGGGAGTCGATCTCGTCGCAGGACGCTTAGGCGGCATTCTAATAACACAACAAACAACTAATCAAATCCTAGCTTACCGCTAGAACTACACAACTTAATTCAGATAATACATGAACAAATACTTGCTTAAGCCGCTAACTTGCTCTGAGAATTTCATTAATGATGTCATGCCTAAACTTAGGATGATATACCATCCTACTACTGACTCATGTGCCTAAATCATGAATGCATGAATTTTTATTCTTCCTTTTGACTCAAAACCATGGGTGTATATATGTCATCATGTAAATCTTTAGTTTGGCATGTGTGCTAATGCAATGTTATGTCATGCATGTTGTGTTATGCAATCTAATAAAGGCCTTAGTGTATGTTATGAGTGGTGTATACATGAAATATTATGCATCTTATACTATATAATATCACATGCAACGAAAAAGAAAAATCTAATGTGCATTCATGTGATGATTGTTATGCATCTCATACTACATAACAGTCACATGTTGCCTCCTATGAGGATCCATATACAAACACATATTATGCATCTCATACTACATAATATGTCATGTATACTTCTTGTCATGCTTATGAGTGTAGTGTTCGTGCTTCAGCCAAGACGTACTGATGACACATCAGTGTGTGTGCAATGGAACAGGACAACTGGGATTGACTTGAGATGGTTGTTTGACCAATTGTCAAACAACCCGTCCATCTGATACCAACTGCCACAACCCGCATTTTCTCCGTAGTTAAACGACATATCAGAGTAAGAAAAACACGCGTCGTGATGCTACGTCGTGCAAGGGATAACTGCAGACGCTCAGACAAGACTCCAACTCTACATTTTATATGAAATTCATAATTTTATTATAAAGAAAATCTAGTATAAGTTTAATTGGATAGTCATATCCCTTGTTTCAGTGGATCAACTAGTCCATAAGTGAAGATATAGTTATACGCTGTGAAAAATAGTTTGTTTACAATGGTTAATATCCTACATAAGCATAAACATCCACATAGGACAACTTATATTATGCATGACTCTAGATTTAGTATAAGTATAGAAATTAGTTTGTACGTCCAATAAGATAGAGTGACTTTAGCTAGAGATGACATATGCATGAGGTAGTAAAAACGATGTTTTTATAGTTAAAGTAACTAACATGCAATCCTAGCATAAAACCTTCCCAAAGAGCAAGTAAAACTAATAATCCATAAAGGAAAAGACTTAGCAGCTAGCAAGAAATAAACATTCAACAAAATCCAGTGGACGCCAACAACCTGACACAAACCCACTAAAAGAAACATGTATGTCTGAACTATAAGAAAGAAACAACCAAAACTATCTCACAATCAATGAGGAAAAAAACAACTACAACAACTGCAGGGCACCAGTCATAACCAAAACTTAGCCGCACAACTGACTACTGCTCCGAACCTGAGGTATTCACAAGAAAAGAATATCTCAGCAAGAAATACAAGAGACGATCAAAAATCAATAATGACATTAAGTAAAAAAGATGCAAAAAGGGGGTACCAACCCAAACAGGGGAAAAGCTGTCAAGACACGACGAAATAGTTATAGGACAGTAATGAAAGAGTTAATTTATAAAGTTCAACCGTAAAGAAATTTGCATCAAGTGCGAACAAAGCCATGCTTTGACAAGATCTGCAAAGGCAAGCATGAAATAACATATTACTGAACCATAAGAAGAAAACGAGCACAAAACGACTTAAACACGTGAATCATTAACACCGACAAAACAAGCGGGTCGGAGTCGGTGACCGAAACATCCAACCCGAATCACCAGACCCAAACGTCTCAAAAAGGCACTGCGGTGGTGGCCACCTGGTCCAGCACAACTCAACAGTCCATAAACAGAGACCAAACAACCTACCAAGTGCAATGATTCACAAAATGACGTCAAGTTGGTGGTCCTTTATCCACAGCCAACCAAGCCAAAACCTCACATCCAAACACCGATAAAATCCCAAACCTAACATCAAAATACTCTTATGACAAAGAGGAGGGAAAACCCAAAATTTCACCTTAAGGCCCATACTCGACAAATCGGGCAAGAATCGGCGAAAATATCCTAAATCCAGCTATATTCGTCATATATACCTGACAAATCAAGGAATACTCAACGAATTGGACAAAAAGCGGCGTGTATACTCGACGAAAAAGACTTGGTAGCCAGATCACTCGACGCTTTCTAAGCCTAAGCCACACTCGACGAATTCGTCGAATGCACTCAACGCTTTTGCCTTCATTCAACGCCACGCCTGCCGATGCTTGACTAACTCGACGCTTAGATACTCGACGAATCTAACTCCACTCAACGCCACGCTCGTCGATACTGGACGAACTCGACGCCTAGATACTCGACGAAAATGACTCGGCGAAATCTAGCCTTACTCGACGAATCTACCTTACTCAACGATTCTCACTTGACGAAGTCACACTTAGGCTAATAAACCTATACTCGATGGATGATACACGACGAATTGGACTTATACTCTGTGAATTACCTTAGGTTATAATCCACTATATTCGACAAATTCCACTTGGATAATCTCCACCATAGTCGACGAAATTCCCTTAAGGTACTCACCTATACTCGCCGAATTTACCTCAATGATTATGCCTATACTCGACGGATCAGCCGAACGTATATGCTACTCTAAGGATTCTTTCAAGATACATCCTACACTACTCCTAGTCTCTAAGGAGGGAAGAAAATGGAAGAAACCAGGAAATATAAAAGTACAATAATCGAAGCAATGAGATGAATCACCACTTGCCTCCAAACTCTGAAGATCCCCCTCCCCGAGCATTCCTCGACAAGAGTCGGCCGCAAGAAGACCTAGACAACGTTTCCTGGAACTTTACGGGGAGAAAAGGGGTCAAAATCGCAAACCCTAATGCCTAAAAATCCTGGAAACGAGGAATACTTACCACGAATGCGTAGATCTCCGTGAGAGTTTTCTGAATCTCTACTCCTCCGACAAAACCGACCACCAGATCTCATGAAATCACCGGCTGAACGCACGTGACAACCCGCGTTTCTCCTCTTCCGCGAAACAGACAGACGACCGGGAAGAAGATGGATAGAGTTATGTCACATCGCTTCATATTTATACTTATGTATATATAATATAATATTATAATTAACTACTAAATAAATGTCCAAACGACCTGAAACTCAAACTAACTCGAAATTCGACGAAAATCGCATCGTACCTAAATATTGGCGCTACGAAACCAACGACGAAGTTGAAATCAACATCCGACAAATCAAACTCGGTCAAACATCTCCAGAAGATAAAACATCACCACATCCTTATAAAAAGCTCCATCTGATGGCGCCGACGGATCCGACCCGCCAATGTTTGAAGATCTCTGCCGCCTCCGCCGCCAACATAACGAGGATTCTATTGATGATGGTCGCCACATTTATTGCCGCTACAACCTCTGCTCGCGGCCACGGTCATCCACATGACATGCTATATGCATATTTGCATATTCCGCTTCACTTTTATTCTTCTAGAGGCTGAATTTTATACTCAAGTTTTTAATTCTTACATTTAAAAAACGAACAATTTTTGGAAACGAGTCTCGTTCCCAAAAGTAGGAACGGGTGTACATAAATCCAACTGTATTCCAGTTGTATATCTACCTGAAATATACAACTGTATTATCCAACTGTATTAATTTAGTCTATACAACTGAAATACAGTTGGATTTATGTACACCCGTTCCTACTTTTGGGAACGAGATCCGTTCCAAAAAAAATATTTTTAAAAAACAGAACAGTTTATGTTATTTGTTTTAACAGCGTGGATGTAACCTTAAGGATGGAGGGTTAAGATTGCATGTAATAGACCATATAAATAGGTCTCTTTTATGAAGGAATTTCGTTATTGAAGAACCCTAAAAAAAACAGCTTGCTGCTCTTGCTCTCGGTGTTTGGCCGACCCGTGCTCCGCTCCCTTCCCAGCGCTCGCCGCCTGCAGCCCTCGGACGGCCGCTCCACCGCCGGAAAAGCTTCGTTGATGTGACTCCATAGAAGTCTTGGTGTGTGTATCCTCCTCTCAGTGTGATTCTGGTGGAACTGTGGTAGAGAGATTCTCCACAACTTGTATCAAGTTTTTGTGGGTAACGATTTATTCCTCCTCTCCTTGTGTGTTCATCTCATTCGGATTTTTGGACGGGGTCGGGTGTAGACTCCGAAATCCTTGAGGATTCTTGGGTTTCAATTGTCAAACTTTAGTTGTTGTGGCCTTTGAAATTTTGATGATCTAGATGATTGGAAATCCTTTGTCATTTCTTGTTTATTTAGGAATAATTCCGACCCCTTTCCGAATCGCCGTTTTGGTTGGAATTTTCTCACTTGTGTAGCTTGTGCTTGTGTTGCGAACAAAGTGAATATATTGCGTGACTAAAACCTCAAATGCGTAACGTTGATCGGAAAGGAGTTGAGTGAACGTTGCCTACAAGCATCACGGTCGCGTCGGCACGTAGGCCTACATCAATTTGGTATCAGAGCCAGTTTGACCAATTTCTTAACTTGTCCCCGGTCCGCACAATTTCACACTAGGTCTCACTTGTGCACCAAAATATTTTCTCACTCATCGTATGCCCACTAGATCCGGTAACGAGTATCACACCAAATCCGGTCACGAGTATCACACATCGTCGTCTAGTATGGCCGAGGAACGACACCCAAACCAAGACCCCACTCCGGTTGATGAACTTCGCTTAGAGATGAACCAACAACTAAGGGAACTTCGTGGAATGATGGCCCATCTTTTGGCCAACCGAACCCCTCACCACCTAGAGGTCATAGGCAACCCAACCATCACCTCCACCACGAGGACGGCGACCACGGTGATTTGTCTCCACATGCTCGTACACAACATCGTCGCCCTGAGCGAGACGTCGACCTTACCCGCACCATTAAAATAAATGCCCCCACCTATGATGGTTTATGCGAGCCGCAAATTTTTCTGAATTGGATTATGGATATGGAGTGCTATTTTGAATGGAATCGTCTAGTGGACCCACAAAAAGTTCAAGTGGCTAGGATGAAGTTAGCAGGATGAGCCAAATTATTTTGGTTAAATGAGGAGCGACGTTTCAGAGCTGAGAATGGTGCTCCCCCTGTCGGTTGGCATGTTATGAAAAATCTCCTCAAGGATCAATATGTTCTCGCTTATCATCGCACCCAAATGTTCGATAAGTTAGTCACCCTTCGGCAAGGCGATAGGTCCGTAGCCAACTATATGGGAGATCTTAAGGATAAGATAGTCCGATGTGAGATCCAAGAGATGCCGAAAGTTACACTATCTAGGTTCCGTAAGGGCCTTAGCTACGACATCCAAAAGAAACTCTTACGTTGCGGTCACACTGATCTGAACACCACCTTCAACGCCGCTTTAGATATTGAAAAGCACTTAGCCGCCAAGTCCAAACCTAAACACAATTCCTATAAAGGTAAGGCTACGTTTAACTCTTCCGCCTCTACTTTTAAGGACAAAGGCAAATTTAAGACTAAGGATTCCTCTAACAACGTTATTACGGCTAGGGACGCTAAGAATCCTCTAGGGGAGCTCATTCCCGTAGGCAAGATTAATAAGACTAATGCCACTTGTTATGCTTGCGGGGTGGCCAACCATTACGCCGTTGAATGCCCAACAAAGACAAAGACCTTGGCGATAGTAGAGCCTACTAGTGAAACCTCTGAGTTTATCTACGAGGCTACGGATGAATCGGAACCGGATGGATTTCCTAGTAACATGGAAGATGACCTCAACTTTGTGGTAATGCGTTGTATTTTACCAACCCCACGTGCAACGGATGATTGGAACCGCACCAACATCTTCTCGTTGATTTTTAAGATGGACCCGAGAAAGGTCCAAGTAATTAAGGATTGACCCGAGCCAAAGTGCATCCGTGACGTGAGAAGCTTTCATGACATAGCTACTTTTTAGCGCCGTTTTATTAAGAACTTTAGTAGTATTATGACACCCATTACGAAGTGTATGAAAAACGGGGATTTTAAGTGGACTCCCTCCACCACCGTTGTGTTCCAAACGGTCAAAACTAAAATGACCGAAGCTCTGATTCTTTGCTTACCTGACTTCACTAAGGTTTTTGAATTATCATGTGATGCGTTCGGAATCGGTGTTGGTGGCGTGCTAAGCCAAGAGGGACATCCCATCAGCTATTTTAGCGAGAAATTAGTGGGGCCAAAATTAAATTATTCCAATTATGATAGAGAATTCTACGTGGTGATCCATTGTCTCCAATATTGGAGGCATTATCTTCTTCCCAAGGAGTTTGTTATCCTTTCCAATCATGAAGCCCTTAGGTTCATTAATTCTCAACATAAAATCATCCTCCGTCACGCTAAATGAGACTCTTTTCTTCAAGAGTACACATTTTCCCTCAAACACCTTAAGAGCTCACAAAATCGTGTTGTTGATGCCCTTAGTCGTCTCTCTTTATTATGGACTACTATGCAATTTAAAGTTATCGGATTCGAAAAAATTAAGGATGAGTATGTACACTGGCCGGATTTTAGGGATGCTAACTTGAGCGCTCAACATGACTCCCCTACTACTATTTCCGCTTATTATATTCGCGACGGATATTTATTCAAGCATGCTAAGTTGTGCATCCCGCAAACGTCATTACGTCATTTCATCGTTTGGGAGATCCATAGTGGCGGACTAGGACATTTTGGGCGGGATAAAACGATTTCACTCGTGGAAGATTAATTTTATTGGCTGGGATTGACGAAACTAGTTGACAAGATAGTTAGTAGTTGTCGGACTTGTCAACTTGCTAAGGGAAATAAAACCAATGTTGGATTATACACACCGCTCCACATTCCTTCCACTCCATGGGAAGATGTGAGCATGGATTTTATTTTAGGCTTTCCCCCTTCCATTCGTCGGCATGACTCCGTATTAGTGGTTGTAGACCGTTTCTCTAAAATGGCTTATTTTATTGCTTGTAGTAAGACGAGTGACGCCTCCGACATCGCCAAACTTTATTTCAAAGAAGTTGTTAGTCATCGTGGAGTTCCTAAAACTATTGTTACGGATCGCGACGTAAAATTCACTATTTTTGAAAAACATTATGGCAATTAATGAGCATAAAATTATTGTTTTCCGCCGCCTATCACCCACAAACTGACGGACAGACAGAAGTAGTTAATAGAAGCTTAGGAAACCTATTGCGGTGTCTTGTGGGTGATCACAAGGGCACTTGAGACTTTCTTCTTACCCATGCTCAACTTACCTATAACAATTCTAAGAATCGGTCTACCGGCCTTTCACCAAATGAGATTGTGCATGGCTATAAAGCATCCGTGCCACTTGACTTGGTCTCACTTCCGCCTACTTATAAGTCAAGTCAATTTGCACAAAATTTCGCTCAACATATTCATGATCTCCATAAACACATTCAAGACAAATTAGCCACTCAATATGCTTCTTATCAATCGCATGCTAATTTACATAGGAGAGCATCTACTTTTAACGTTGATGATTTGGTTTTGATCCGATTAATCCCGGATCGGCTCCCTTCGGGCACCATCAAGAAATTAGCCAATAGGAGAGCCAGCCCCTTCAAGATCATTAAAAAACTAGGAGACAATGCTTTTGTTTTGGATTTGCCCAATGAGTGGGGTATTTCCCCTATCTTCAACGTATCAGATTTAACGTCTTATGTTTCTCCACCTCCAGAATCACTTCCCTCTCCGTTCTCTTCTAGTGAGGCTTCTTCTTCTTTGGGGTTGGGGGGTGAACTTGATCTCATATCTCTCTTACCTACGGCTTCTACTGAGGTTACATCGTTTGGTGATACTAATGCTAATATTTCTACTCATACTAATGTTTTTCCGAGGTTTCCGAAAACCTTTCTTGTGCCTGACAGGATTATTGATGACGAAGGGGTCACCTCCGCCGGTTGTGGCTACACCGTTATCTTGTTCATTGGCGTGACCGCCCTGCTTCGGATGACTCATGGATTACCGAGGCTGATTTGGAGCGCTTGGATGCTGACCTCCTCCAACAATATCGTCGTGACCACTCACCGGTGATGAGTGCTTTTGACCGGGGCAGGATTGATGGTGCCGACGGATCCGACCCGCCAATGTTTGAAGATCTCTGCCACCTCCACCGCCAGCATAACGAGGATTCTATTGATGATGGTCGCCACATTTATTGCCGCTACAACCTCCGCTCGCGGCCATAGTCATCCACATGACATTTTATATGCATATTTGCATATTCCGCTTCACTTTTATTCTTCTAGTGGCTGAATTTTATACTCTAAGTTTTTAATTCCTGCATTTAAAAAACAGAATAGTTTATGTTATTTGTTTTAACGGCTTGGATGTAACCTTAAGGATGGAGGATTAAAATTGCATGTAATAGACCATATGAATAGGTCTCTTTTATGAAGGAATTTCATTATTGAAGAACCCGAAAAAATAGCTTGCTGCTCTTGCTCTCGGTGTTTGGCCGACCAGTGCTCCGCCCCCTTCCCAGCGCTCGCCGCCTGCAGCCCTCGGACGGCCGCTCCACCGCCGGAAAAACTTCATTGATGTGACTCCATAGAAGTCTTTGTGTGTGTATCCTCCTCTCAGTGTGATTTCGGTGGAACCGTGGTAGAGAGATTCTCCACAACTTGTATCAAGCTTTTGTGGGTAACGATTTCTTCCTCCTCTCCTTGTGTGTTCATCTCATTCGGATTTTTGGTGGACGAGGCCGGGTGTTGACTCCGAAATCCTTGAGGATTCTTGGGTTTCAATTGTCAAGCTTTAGTTGTTGTGGCCTTTGAAATTTTGATGATCTAGATGATTGGAAACCTTCGTCATTTCTTGTTTATTTGGGAATAATTTCGACCCCTTTCTGAATTGTCGTTTTGGTTGGAATTTTCTCTCTTGTGTAGCTTGTGCATGTGTTGCGAACAAAGTTAATATATTGCGTGACTAAAACCTCAAATGCGTAACGTTGATCGAAAAGGAGTTGAGTGAACGTCGCCTACAAGCATCATGGTCGCGTCGGCACATAGGCCTACATCACCACTGAGTCACCGAAACAGACCTGGCTCGCGAGGGAAATCACACAACCGTGCTAAAGACCAAGCACACTAAAAACCTACGGAGCAAAACCACGCTCCAAAATGTTTCTCGTTAACTACGCGTTAATCGTAACGCCCTAACGTCATAAATACGCCCCTAACGGAATTAAGATAAACATCGAAAAAAGTCAGGGGCGTTACAGGTTTGGGAAGTGGAGCCAACGCTCCGACGGTAGATGGTGTGAAGGCTTGCCTTCCGAGCGGCCTCGACCCCCACCCCTTCGTGGATCACCCTGATCCCTCCTCGGGCTCCGACATCAGCCCGGTCCTCACACCTGTCCTCCTCTCCCCGGGGCAGGACCTCCTCAATCTGCACCTCTTGGCGGGGTTGTTTCTGTTGCTCCATGTTTCCCTTTATCTCGAGAAACTCTGGGTACGTGGCCGTGACATGGCCCTCTTCCTGGTGGAAGTCGTAATAGGGCAACTCCACCTTGACCTCCTGCCTTCTTGATGTGATCCTAAACCTAGGGCTGCAGTTTTGAAAATTATAATTGCGACCTATTTAAAATATTTGTGGCGCGAGAAACACTCGCGGGCTATTTTAAATCAATAAAACGACCCTAAGTGTCGCTCGCGAACCCAAGGCTACTGCACAATGCAATAGCGTCGCGAAACATGATTCCACAGGTACGAAATACAAAATCGGAGATACACACCAATGGAAAATAACGGTAATCAGGAGATGAAATCAGCTTGGGCAAGCTCATAATAATAACTATTCATTTTGAATATTTAAGCATATAATCAAACTATGGGTTGAGAGTTGGATGAATGGAGAGGTATACCATGAAGGGTGAGTGGCACTATCGACAGGGAAGGTGGTTGCTGTTGACTGGAGGTGGCCGGAAAGCGGGTGGCTGGCTGGAGACGTTGCGTAAGTGGAGCTCGGGAAGGAAGTCAGTGATGTTGGAGCTTTGCTGGGGAGAGAAACCCGCCGGAGGCTACTGGAGTTACCGAGAACGGGGCCGGAGGAGTCGTCAAAGGCTGAAGGCGTATAGGTCAGGGCTTGGTGAGGTTCTGTCGCCGGCGGCGTAGGCCGGCGAGCGAGAGCTGACGGGGTTGGGAAGATTCAACAATGGAAGGTGCGACAGCTTCGGGAAGGGTCGCCGGTGACCTAAGAGGGCCCAGGAGCCGACAACACAGGAGGGGAAGAAGGAACTGGCGACGCCGGGCTTCGTCGAGTAGGAAGAACACAGCGTCGGGCTTCGTCGGGCTTGTAGGGGGTGGCGCTGGAAGAAAAACCCGAACGAGGAAATAAAATCCTGTTCAATTTTTCTTATTCCAGCCGGCTTCTAACAGGGGAGAAGGAAAACTTATATAAGGGGAAATTAGGGTTTTGATATGGGCCTTGAAAATCAGATTTTAGAATACTAATAATGAAATAAATAATTATTATAAGCTTGCTCTAATCTAATCTACCCGCTAAATTACCCGACCTGTGCATTTAAGGTATCGTTGGCCGGTCACACCAACATGCCAAACAAAAATTGCGCGAAAGCGTGCACGATAATACAAAATTAACACAAGCGCACTATAACGTGCGCAACAAATCACAACATCTCAACTAAGCGCGAATACATGCACGACAAGAGAAAAAAATACAAGTACGATAAAAGAAGCAAACTAAAAAAAAAGATGCTCCACAGGTTGCATCAATTCCCCCGGAGTTGAGAGAACTCGACCCCGTCGAGAATGCAATGCAACCAATCACTATCATGTCCAAGATGGTGGTCAGAGAGAAGCTGCATAGGTGTCCTGCTTGTGTCGTGGTTGCGTCCCAAAACCTGGAGGTAACCTTTCATCCCCCAAAACTCGAAATCCATTAGCCAAATTTTATGCAAATCATTTAAAGAAATAGTAATTATCAGAGCTTGCAGAGAGTGATAGGGGCGACGTGTGTAGCAAACAAGTGGTGGGAGCGAAAACATGAAACAAATGAAAGCAAACCTTGGAACCAGTAATTCTTGACGCAACATCCTCTTGCTTGGTAGACACTTACGTTCGTCCGCTAGACCAGGTCCGTCCATCGCTTTGACGTCACCCGATAAAATCTCACTCGAGTCACAACATTTTATGCAGATCCCAAATCTATCGATTATAATCTTCCACAAAAACCCATGGAAACGAGTGTCCCGATGAGGAGTATAATACCAACGAGTCATCTCAACTCTCCTCGTACGACTCGGCCTAAGAGTCACAAACATCAAACGATCGAAGTGAGGAGCCCCAATGTGCTCGACTGCCACCAAGGACAAACGATGCGGACTAAACACGTGCTCATCAAATATGAAGTCAATAAAAGGTGGTGCTACCAGAGCACCCAAAATAGATGACTCTCGAAAATCAGATGCCTCCCCCCGGAGCGAGGGTCCAGGCCGAAGCATAACACTAAATAGGAGTGGTGTAGTGGGGACTAAAGACGACGACGTAGATGCTAGTGAGGCCCTCCCAGGTTCTCCAGGAACAGGACCATTCTTCTGAGGAAGAAGAGTGATCTTGCGCCCATGGTGATCAAAAGAATGGGAGTTCCTCACCATCATGCAGAACATGTCGGTCATACTGCCAGGGTCGTCCTAGAAGTATATGGCAAACGTCGATGGGGGCGACATCACATAACACTGAATCACGATACACGTCCCCGATAGAGAACTCTACCTGACAATGATGAGTAATGTGTATAGTCAACAGACTACTGACCCTAGATAAATGGTACGACTGCTCTAAGGGGAGTGTCAAAAGTCCTAACTTCTCCATCATTCGCTGAGACACATAGTTTTCCATACTGCCGCTATCAATAATGATGTAACAAAAATGCTCCTGAATGCGAGCGGTAATGCGAAAAATTTCCTTTCGTCGAGGATCCTGCTCAGTTGTCTCGCCAGAGGTAATCAAACTAGAGTGAAGAGCACAAACTAGGTGCTCTGCATGCTCGACCTCGACCTCGATAACACTATCAGCCTCGGGCAGTGGCTCGGGCTGGGGGTCACTAAGGAAAACCCCATACTCGGGTTCACCTCCGGAGGTGGAATCAATCACAGCAACGAACTGGCGTCGCTGGCACTCAGAAGACTTGTGTCCGGGTTCCATGCACTTAAAGCATCAAAACACATCAGTGTGGGGTCGGGCTTCCATGGGCTCCTTACCCCGGGACGGGCCAGGGTGAAGAGTCGAGGCTCCAGTAATGGCAAGAGGTGGGGAATCAGTAGTAGCAGATGTGGGTGTAGTAGTGGTGGTGCTCGAAGTGGGTCTATCAGTAGACCTAGATCCATCAGTAGACCTCTGACCAGATGTCCTCTTCTGGATGTCCTCCACTCGACGTGCTCGGCTGGAGATCTCTCAAAGGTCCTGAAAATCATGAAGCTCTAACTGGTCTCATATCGCATACCATAGCCCATTCAGATAACGGGCCACAACCATGTGGTCTTCCCCATTCAGATCTAAGAGTGACTGGAGGACTAAGAACTCATTTGTGTACTCGTCGATAGTTTGTTTGTCTTGTCGTAGGTTGTGATACCTACGGTACAATGTCTGCATAAAATCAGTGGGGACGTACCTCCTCTTGAGTTGAGTTTTGAACTCAACCCAGGTGGTGATAGGTGGTTGTCCCATCGTGTATCGCATCCGCTCGACTTGCCTCCACCACGTGAGTGCGGGGCCCTTCAGCTTCAGGATCATATACTCCGCCTGCTGATGGGCAGGAGTGCGCTTCCAGCTAAGGAATCGCTCAAGTCGCTCACACCAATCAAGGCACACCTCGGGTTCTAGCTTGCTCTCAAAATCCCCAACATCTAATTTAATACCCGCATCCCACCTAGGTGGATGCCCGTGTTCGTGATGAGCTGGTTGGGGTTCGGGCGATGGAGGTGTAGGAGGTCGTGCAGGAGGAGTAGGGGGTTGTGCAGGAGGACCCCCTAAGTGATATTGTGCTTCTAAGTTATTGACCGAAGTGCGTAACCCTAACATGACCTGATTCGTATCTCTCACGGAGACAGCGAGTGTAGTGACAGCGGCCATGAGTTCTTCCAGACGTTTACCCATGTCTCCTAAACTTCGCTCAATGTGTCTGACTCTAGACTCCATTGTTTACTCTCTTTTTTTTTGAAAAAACTTAAAACTCCTAAAAACGATCGACGCTCGGCTATCCCACAATAGAAGTGAGATATCCCAGCAGCCACACTAAACTGATGTGATCCTAAACCTAGGGCTGTAGTTTTGAAAATAATAATTGCAACCTATTTAAAATATATGTGGGGCGGGGAACACTCGCAGGCTATTTTAAACCGATAAAACGACCCTAAGTGTCGCTCGCAAACGCAAGGCTACTGCACAACATAATAGCGTCATGAAACATGATTTCACAGGCACAAAATACAAAATCGGAGATACACAACAATGGAAAATAATGGTAATCAGGAGGTGAAATCAGCTTGGGCAAACTCATAATAATAACTATTTATTTTGAAGATTTAAGCATATAATCAAATTATGGGTTGAGAGTTTGAGGAATGGAGAGGTATACCATGGAGGGTGAGTAGCACTATCGGCAGGGAAGGTGGTTGTTGTTGACTGGAGGTGGCCGGAAAGCGGGTGGCTGGCTGGAGGCGCTGCGGAAGTGGAGCTCAGGAAGGAAGTCGGTGGTGCTGGAGCTTTGCTGGGGAGAGAAACCCGCTGGAGGCCACTAGAGTTACCAGGAACGGGGCCAGAGGAGTCGTCAGAGACTGAAGGCGTATACGTCGGGGCTTGGTGAGGTTCAGGAGCCGGCGGCGCAGGCCAGCGAGCGAGAGCTGACGTGGTCGGGAAGATTTAGCAATGGAAGGTGCGACGGCTTCGGGAAGGGTCGTCGGTGACCTAAGAGGGCCCAGGCGCCGACAACACATGAGGGGAAGGAGGAGCTAGCGATGCTGGGCTTCGCCGAGCAGGAAGAACATGGCGTCGTGCTTCGTCGTGCTTGTAGGGTGTTGCAGTATGGAGGTCGGGCGGTCTATTGCTGTTCGGAGGCTGGGCGGTCTGTCGGTTTATCCCAGCAGCTTGTCTGCCTGACTGTTGCTGTTTGGTATCCCAGCGGTCTGGCGGTTTGTCTCAGGCAACTTGGAGACCGGCGGTCTAGCGGTCTCCTGTGGAGGCTTGTTCTCTGTGGCAGCTTGTTCTCTTCTTCTGGTGGTTGTCGAGCGGTTAGCCGACTTGTCTAACCGCGCGACTTGTTCGGTTTGTTTATTTGTAGAGCCACATATAGTTGTAATTATTTAGTCTCATATTGCTTATTTGTAATCTCTCTCATCTCCTTCATTCTATAAAATGGAGGTTATACCTTTGTAATATACACCTTTTTAGATAATAAAATTTGTTATTCCAAATTTTTGTCCTGTTTGTTTTCTGTTCGAACATGGTATCAGAGGGAGATTGATCTTTTCCTCCTGATTATGTGAGCCCTCTCTGTCCGCACGGCTTGCTTCTTCTTCTCGCGAGCTGTCTTCGCGACTTGTTTCTTCCGCCTGCCTTCTCCCTGTTCGCGTGGTTTCTTTCTCTCCTTATTGTTGCCCTTTGTGTGTGCGGCCTCTTTGATTTCTATTTCTTCTCGTCGCGACCTATTCCTCTTGCGGTGACCTGTCTTTAATCGCCACATCCTCCTTTTGTCGCCGCGACCAGTTCTTAAGTCGTCGCGACCTGCTCTTCTTGTCGCGACCTGTGCCTAGTCGCCGCGCCCTCCTTTTTTATCCACGATTTGTTCTTTGTCGCCACGGCCTCTCCTTCTAGCCGCGACTTGTACTTCTCGCTGCTCTCTTCTATGACAAACTCTGATATATCTACCACCACTACTCTCGTTGTTGCTCCTCCACTACTCCTCCCACTCCTTCGGGTAACCTTGACACCGTTTCTAAACTCATCGGTCCCAACTACCCGGATTGGAGTGTCTCCTTCATCTTCCTTCTTCGCTCTCAACGCAAACGTCATCACCTCACTGATGACCCTCCTCCACATGATTCCCCTCTCATTGACGATTGGGATGCCAGCGACGCTCTTGTCCGCACATGGCTGGCTAACAGCCTCTCTGATGAATGCCTACCTGTCATCCGTCATGATGAAACGGTGAAGGTTGCTTGGCTACATCTTGTCGTTCTCTACTCCAAGGGGGCTCAGACGTCCCACATCTATACTCTGTATGCGGACCTCTTTGCCCATCCCTCCATGTCTCCTGTTGCTGCTTACCAACAAGTTCAGGCTCTCGAATCCGAAATTCTCCAAAATCGCTCATTCTCTGCTGATCTTGCTGAGCAACACAAACACTTCCAGGAGCTTCTGGTTGTGTGTTATCTTTTACGACTTCCTGAGTCGTATAACATGATACGTCAACAAATCCTTGGTGAGGCAGAATTTCCCATCATGGATGCCACTGATGTCTGCATAGCCGCTGTTACCTCTCTGCTACAACATCCGCTGTTATCGTCCCCTCCTCAACCGAACAACTCCGCTCACCATACTCAGGGAAGTGGCTTTGGTGGCCGCCACCTCCCATCCAGCAAACGTGGTGCTTCCCGCTTTCTCTGTTCTCACTGTGGTCGCACCGGCCACACGGTTGATCGCTGCTGGAAGAAGCATCCTCATCTTCGACCATCTGGGGACGTTTCCACTTCTTCTTCGAATCCACCCGCCTCCGTGGTCATGTCTTTAGGTAGTCCCACGTCGCTACTCAAGGTAAATGGCTGATCAACTCTAGTGCTACCAATCATATGACCGGCAATCCGCAATGTTTTTCTCTCCTAGAACAGCATGACTGATTGCCCCTGGTCCTTGTTGCGGTCGGCTCTCCCTCACCGGTCAATGGAACGGGTGTTGTTCAGGTCACTCTGTCTCTTCGCTTAGCGGACACCCTCTACGTGCCCAAGTTCTCTTGCAACTTGTTATTTGTTACTTTTCTTTGTAAACAACTACAATTCTCAGTCACATTCACTTCCACTACTTGTTCTTTTCAGGATCCGGGCTCCAAGCGGACGATTGCTACTGGGACTGAGAGCGGTGGCCTCTACTTCCTCGACAACGTGTCCGCACTATCCGCCTTCTCCTCATCTTCTACTGATCTTCTCCAGTGGCACCTTCGTCTTGGTCGTGCTCCTCCACGACTTCTTTGTCAGCTTCTGACACACCTTCCTCCACAGAGTCCACCTCTCAACTGTGACACATGTCAGCTTGGCAAGCATCACCGCTCGTCCTTCCCACCGAAGCAAGGTCATGGATCTTCCCGGCCGTTTGAACTTATTCACTCCGACATCTTGGGTCCTGCTCCTACCCTAACCATAGGTCGGGGTAGTTCATATTTTGTAACATTTATTGATGATTTCTCGAGGTGTACGTGGGTTTATCTTTTAAAAGATCGCTCCGAACTCTTTTTTGTATGGACATCATTTTATAATATGATTAAGAATCACTTTAATATGTTTATTAAAATCTTTCGCTCTAACAACGCTAAGGAATATCTTAGCACTGTTTTCTCTTCTTTCTATATGCAACATGATATTATTCATCAAACTAGTTGTGTCTATACCTCATAACAAAATGGGGTGGTGGAACGCAAAAATCATCACCTCCTCGATGTCACTCGCACTCTGATGACACAGATGCATGTTCCTTGCTCCTATTGGGGTTGTGCTGTCCTCATCTCCTCTTACCTCCTCAATCGCATTTCGTCCACTGTTCTCCACGGACAAACCTCATTCTCTATTCTATATCTGGGCAAGGATTTGTTTCCTCTCCCTCTGTATATCGTTGGTTGCACGGCTTTTGTGCACAATCCTTCCGTCACTCATGACAAACTCGACTCGCGTGCCACCAAGTGTGTCATTTTGGGTTACTCAACTACTCAAAAAGGCTATTGTTGCTTTGATCCAGTGCTTCGTAAGCAATACGTATCCGCGAATGTGACCTTCTTTGAGAATGCGTCCTACTTCTCTTCTGACTCCTCTGGCCCTCTCTCTCTCCAGTTCTTTCGTCTTCTCCCACTGTCCCCCCACCACATCTACTCCCATCGAGATTTTCCCACCGTCTCCTGCACAGTCTCCTCCTTCCCTCTCTCCCTCATCACCACCGCTCTCTCCCTCCTCTTCACAGCCATCTCTCTCCACTCCCAGGCCAGCTCTCTCCGCCACAGATGCTTCGGTTACTGAAGAATATACCGACCTGGATCTTCTCATTACTCTTCGCAAAGGGGTGCGGACGTGTACCCAACACCCACTGGCTGCTGTTGTTTCATATGATCGTCTCACTCCTTCTCGCAGGGCATTTGCATTGGCTATCTCTCCGACTGCCACTCCCCGCACATACCAGGAAGCTCTTGTTGTTCCTCATTGGAAGGCCGCCATGGATGAGGAAATTGCTACCCTCACTGAACGGGGTACCTGGACCCTTGTTCCTCCCCCTTTGGGCACTGATGTGGTTGGTTGTCGATGGGTCTTTGTTGTGAAGTTTCGTCTGGATGGCAGCGTGGATTGATACAAGGCCCGCCTGGTTGTCAAAGGCTTCACTCAGACCCATGATGTTGATTACTTTGACACCTCTCCCGTTGCTCGTCTCAGCACTATTCTGGTCCTTCTCTCTATAGCTGTCGACCGGGATTGGCTCATTTCACAGCTGGATGTTAAGAATGCTTTTATCTATAGTGATCTTCATGAAGATGTTTACATGGAGCAACCTCCCGGGTATGTTGTTCAGGGGGAGACACGCATATGTCGGCTGAAGAAGGCCATCTATGGCCTTGAGCAAAGCCCTTGGGCTTGGTTTGACAAGTTTAACGACATTGTTGCGGCCATTGGTTTTGCAAGAAGTTCAGCCGATCACTCCTTGTTCATTCGCAAAACCGCCTCGGGTCTGGTAGTTCTTGCGGTATATGTGAATGACATTTTTCTTACTATTGATGATCAGGATAGGGTAGCTTTCACAAAGAAATACCTTCGTCAACACCTGGTCACAAAGGACATGGGCTCCTCAAAATATTTTATCGGGATTGAAATCTCTAGGAAGCTCAACTCTATGGTCCTTTCCCAACGGAAGTATACTCTTGATCTTCTAAAAGAGGCAGAGTTAACTAGTGCTAAACTTATCTGATGTCTCATGGCTGCTGGCGAAGACAAAACTTGGACAAATGCCTCACCTCTTCTATCTAATCTTACGAGGTACCGACTTCTGGTTGGCAAACTCATTTATCTCACGGTAACCAAACCCGACATCTCCTATGATGTGGGCAAGGTGAACCAATCCATGCAAGCTCCTAGGGAGTGTCATCTACAATCTGCCCTGAGGATATTGGAGTATGTTAAAGAAGCGCCAGGAAAAGGACTCATTTTTCAGAAAAATGGTCACTTGATGGTTGAAGCGTACTCAGATTCGAGCTATGCTGATGTCAAAAGTGACCTCAAGTCAACATCAGGTTTTTGCACATTTGTTGGAGGAAATCTTGCGAGCTGGAAGAGCAAGAAATAGTATGTGGTCTCCAGGTCTAGCGTAAAAGGGGAATATTGTAGTATGACATCGACCACATGTGAGTTGAAATGGTTACGAGCTCTCATGCTTGACTTAGGAGAGGTCTACAACTATCCTCTTCCTATGTTTTATGACAACAAGGCCGCGATATACATTTTCAAAAATCCGGTCTTTCATGAGAGAACAAAACATATAGAAGTCGACTGTCATTTTATTCGGGAAGAGATTTTGAAGAAATAGATTTGTACTCTGTTCGTCACTTCCGACAACGAGTTGGCAGATATCTTCACCAATCCGGTGCCCGCTTCCTTTTTCCACATTTGCGACAAGCTGGGCATGATTGATATCTATGCTTCAGCTTGAGGGGGAGTGTTGTAGTATGAAGGTCGGACGGTCTGTTGCTGTTCGGAGGCCGGGCGGTCTGGCGGTTTATCCCAGCGGCTTGTCTGCCGGGCTATTGTTGTTTGGTATCCCAGCGGTCTGACGGTTTGTCTCAAGCGACTTGGAGACTGGCGGCCTAGCGATCTCCTGTGGCGACTTGTTCTCTATGACAGCTTGTTCTCTCCTTCTGGTGGTTGTCGAGCAGTTAACTGGCTTGTCTAACCGCGCGACTTGTTCGGTTTGTTTATTTGTAAAGCTGCATATACTTGTAATTATTTAGTCTCACATTGTTTATTTGTAATCTCTCTCGTCTCCTCCATTTTATAAAAGGGAGGCTATACCTTTGTAATATACACCTTTTTTGGATAATAAAATTTGTTATTCCAAATTTTCAGGATGTTTGTTTTCTGTTCGCACATAGGGGTGGCGCTGGAAGAAAAACCCGAGCGAGGAAATAAAATGCTATTCAGCTTTTCTTATTCCAGTCGGCTTCTAACAGGGGAGAAGGAAAACTTATATAAGGGGGAATTAGGGTTTTGATATGGGCCTTGAAAATCGATTTTAGAATAATAATAATAATAATAATGAAAAAAATAATTATTATAAGCTTGCCCTAATCTAATCTACCCGCTAAATTATCGGACCTATGCATTTAAGGTTTCGTTGGCCGGTCACACCAATGTGTCAAACAAAAAGTGTGCGAACGCATGCGCAATAATACTAAATTAACACAAGCGCGCTATAACGTGCACGACAAATCACAACATCCCAACTAAGCGCGAATACATGCGCGATAAGAGAAAAAAATACAAGTACGATAAAATGAACAAACTAAAAACAAAAGAGATGCTCTACAACTTGCATCACTTCTCCTCTGCTGACCTCTCCTCCTCCCTGGGCTATCTCCATAGCCTGACGTTGATTGGGGAGAGGAGACCTCTGTCCTTGCCTCCATCCAAGAGGGTTGAATTGACCCTGGCCCCCTGGCGGTTGTCTCCGTGGAAACCACTCCGTTGGCCTTGGTCCTGCCACTCATGCTGTCACCAGCCGAGCCGATTGTTCGGATCCTAGCGCCCCCACCACGGCTGCTGCTGCTGCTACTGTTGTTCCCTCTGCCTGGGCTCAACTCTTCTCACCTCTTGATCTCTACCACCTCCTGGCTCCTCTTCCTCTGTGGCCCACTTGGCCATCATCCTCTCAAACTCGAGGTTCAACGCCTCTCCGTCGATATCTCTTGTTGCCCTCTCCATCAGCTCCTCATATGAGAGAGGAGGAACCCTCTTCAGCTCCATCCTAAAGAAGCCCTGTTGCAGCCCCAAGGTGAAGGCCATCATCAGGGTGCGCACTGACATCTCCTGGACCTGGAGGACCTCTTCCTGGAACCGGTCCATATATATCCTTAGGGTCTCGTTCACCCCCTGCTTGATGTGAAATAGGGACTCGGTCTCCCTCTTCCTTTTCTTGGAAGTAGTCAACCTCAACATGAATCCCCAACACGGGTCCTCGAAACAGTAAATGGAATTGGTCGGCAGCTGGTGAAACCAATCACTTGCCTTCTCCTTGAGGGTGATGGCGAAGAGTATGCACTTGAACACATCCGACATCTGTCATATCGAGACCATATGCTCAAACCACTGGATGTGTTAAACCAGGTCATCCTTCCCGGTGTAATAGGACATCTCCGGCTCACGAAACCCCTCTAGAATTGGAGCAGATGAAACCAACTCACTGAAGGGGCTGCTTCCCCCTGCTGGGCGAGGCGGGAGATCTCGCACTCCAATCTCACTGATCCACCCTCCAATTGCCGAGCCAAGGAACATCACTCGCCCCGGCAGATCCCGCGCGACGCCTTCCTCTGCCACCTCCTTTCCAGCTCGTCTTACGGGGGCATTCTCGCCCAGGGCAAGGGCCGCAACAACTGGGGCAGCTGGGGTTGAGCACTCGGCGCGAGTGTCGAGTGCGAGCATGCCGAGATTACGTACCTCTTGCCGGAAATATTCGAACATCCCGAGGGTCGCGAGAGGGGGAGGGGGTAGCAAGTCGACCATGTTAGATCCCTATCCTTCACCTCCAGTCATCGAGCTCAATAAAGATTTTCGGTGCTGATCACTCTCCACGCTCACCACACCAAAATGTTGAAACTGAAAATCGGCTTCTGTGAAGTTCGAACCCTTGAGGAAGGGGTGATCTCGCACTTACTTCTCCCTCACAAACTCAAACAGCTAGAGACTTAGAACAAGAAATGGACACAAGGCTCCAGCACGGAGGTCTCACCACACACTCAAAAGATCTTAGAGTGCTTCCCCTCCTTAGCCAAGTGCCGAGCTAAGGATACCTCAGAAAGTGCGAGAAGACCAGGGTATAAGTAAGCATGCATTCTGAGGTACCCCCTTGGGTCTATTTATAGTTTTCTGAAAACGGTCTGCCAACAGCCAATCTCCACAGTTCTAAACAGCTATATGCAATCCAAGTTGGTCTACCAACAACGTAACTTCATTGTTCTGAAAGGTTATGGGCAGACCAACAAGAATAGAATAGTATAAGCACATCATACGACATTGGGCGAGTGGCCCCTGAAAACCTCCACTCGCATGGGGTGGTGAGTGCTCGATGGTGCTAGCACTCGCCGCTTCCCTATAGCCCTAGGCGAGTGTGGGCCAGAAATGCCCCACTCGCCAACTGCCTGCCGAGATCCTTGGGCGAGTGCGAGCCTGCTGCTCCACTCGCCCCTGTTCCGCTCCACCCCACCTGGGCGAGCCGACCGGTCTGCCGAGATGTAACTCAACGCTAAGAAAGAGGCGTTGAGTGTCTGGGCTTCACTCAACGCCAAGGAAGAGGTGTCGGGTGAACAAGCCTCACCCAACGCCGGGGCGGAAGGCGTCGAGTATACTCGACGCCAGGGGAAGGTGTCGAGTGGACTCGACGCCAGGGGCCCGCTAGCCTGGCTTGGCTAGTCTGGCTCATGTCTATCCTCACTCGCCGGATATGGGGTTGTACACTGATACTATATGAACATCACTCAAACTAAGCTTGGGCTCTGCAGCCTCCAATATCGTGAAGAATAACTTCGCGCCTTTTCAAACTGCATTGACAAGACATCAATATCTTTCTTGATCCTTGCATACTAACAAATTTAGTCTCGCATTTGGATTTTTGCCCCAATGTGATTTCCTTTGAATTGCAATCACTGTCTGCTTCCAACTCAAACTCATGACTTTCTATCTGTACCTCAACACAACAAACTCTATCCACACGCATCAAGCACTCATTAGGCAGCAACACATCCAATCTATCTTTTGATATGGAATAAGACACTTTGATACGCAATACGAAGTTCTTAGACAGAAAGTAGTGAGAAGCTTCTATATCAAACAGTGCTCTCATCGGATGGTTCAGAATTAGGACAAAGCCTAATACGAACATGTTATACAAGCAATACACAAGGTATCAAGTATATAAAGTAATAAAAGTTGTATACTAAATCGTACCTATTACCACATCGCTCTGTTTGATGTCCTCGTGCTGGCCAAGATTATATACTTGGGGCTGAGCTGGAGTATAATGGATTGCAGTTGACACCACCGCCTTCACTTTCTCCACATATGATGCACCTGCCATTTTCCCCATCTTCGGAGCACCGCTACGACAGTCTCAGACAAAATATCCCACCTTGCCACAAGTATAACAAGTGAGCGGACCTTGCCATGTAGTCTCTGCAGAAATAATAGAAGAAGCTAGCTCTGAAAATATAAACTTCTTCCTCCACCTGTTGTGCCGAGACTTTGTATAGCTCGACACCTTGAACTCTGGGTTTTTCACCGCTAAGTCCTTCTTATGTTGGACCCATTTTATATCTTACTTAAGTGATCAGGCAGTATTTAACAAGGTCAAAAAGCTCTGCGTCATCAGACCTGATAGTAGCAGCCTTAGATAATCTTACAGGCCTTCATAAAACCTGTTGGTCTTTTGTTCCTCGCCGACAAAAGTGGAGCCTGCATATCACTATAGTCTAATTGACTATATAGACTATAAGTTATATAGACTATATAGGCTATATAGTTTACATATTATACTATATAGTATTTATAGTAGTGGTGGGCATAAAGTCCGATCGGGCCGGCCTGGTACCGGGCTTAACGAGCTCGGACTTTAGTCAATCGGACCGAGCCCGGGCTTTCCTTAAATCGGGCACGAGTCGGGCTCAGGCAGCTACCCCGGGAAGGGCCTGATCCGGCCCTCAGGGTCGGGCCGGGCTTTTTTTTAAAAAAAATTTAAATTAAAAAATTTATAAGTATTGAATTATTTTTAAAAAATAATATATTTAAAATTTATAATTATTATTTTATTATGATAAGAAAATTCTCTCAGATTGACAAGAAAAATGAAATTTTATTAATATTAAACAAAGATAAATAACATTTACAATTTATATTAATTGAAAAAAATGAAATTTATTATCATTATTAATTTTTAATAAAAGAATTTACAATATGCATTAACTTAACAAAACATAAAAATACATTTTATACCGGTCATGTGATTGTACAACCCCATATCCGGCTAGTAGGGTCGCTAGGAGCCAGACCGGCCGGATCGAGCAGTCCAAGTCTCGGGCGAGCACCCTCGGGGGGCAGAGCTCGGCAGCCCCCGACTCGCCCAGGCGAGGTGGAATTACCAGGGCGAGTGGAGTCAGAGGACTCGCACTCGCCCCCGGCGAGCCCGGCTAGTGGCAGGCGAGTAGGGCCGGCCGGGCCCGTACTCGCCGAAGTCTATGGAGAGGCGGCAAGTGTCATGTCCACCGACTGCCCCAGGAGAGTAGAGGTCTCAGGGACTACTCGCCCGGTTATCTATGATGCTTTTTACCATTTGGCCCCCGCCGACCTGCCCATAACCTTTCAGAACAACGGAGTTATGCTGTTGGCAGACCAACCTGGTCTGCACATAGCTGTTCGGAACAGCGGAGGTTGGATATTTGCAGACCGTTTTCAGAAATCTATAAATAGGACTCAAGGGGTACCTTAGAAGGCATGCTAACTTGTCCCCCAGTCTTTTAGTGCTTTCTGAGATTGCCTTAGCTCAGCATTTGGCTAAGGAGGGGAAGCGCTCTAAGATCTTCCGGGTGTGTGGTGGGACCTCCACGCCGAGCCCTTGGGTCAGTTCCATTTTCTTTTCCTTCGTTATTTGGCTTGCATGAGAGAAGTAGATGTGTGATCACCCCTTCTCAAAGGGTGAACTCCATAGAGACTGAATTCTCGGTTTCAACAATGATGAATATGGAATGCACTTAATCATCTCTTAAATTTTTTGTGTCCATCTCATCTTCTATCTCTTCCAGGCTATCCTCTAATGCTGTAATGTGTTGCTTACTCTTCATAACATCCAAGTAGTCCTTGTAGCATATGCATATTTCCAGAGATTTTTCGTTAAGCCGACTCCTCAGTTCGTTCAAAACCCTGCCACTAACAGAAAAAAGCAAACTCCGAAGCTACTGTACTAGCTTGGATTGTTAGTAAATCACGTGCCATATAGACCAAAATAAGATATGTATTAACTTTACTTTTTCACCATTTTAAGAGATCGAAGTTTTCAATCTCCTCTGTGCTCATAAAATCACGGAATTATGTTTTAGTGTACAATCCTAATTCATTTAAACTACTATATGTGCGCATTTTTTTTCTAGCAGCTAATTCTAAAATTTTTCTTTTAAAAGTATCCTTTGTTTTTTTGTTACGATATTTCTTCCCGAGGCCGCGCGCGGACCGTATAAGTTATCCTAATAATTGTAACACTTGGTAAAATGAGAATTAACTTTTGGAGCACTAACTTCATCATAATAATCGAAATTTATATTTATATTTAAATTTGTATTGATTTCATCTATCAAATTTCTACGTCGAATAACAAATTTAAAGTGGTGGTACATAAAAACATTACCAATATTTCTCTATAATATTTTTAAAAAATTTCTTTCATTATTTCAATTAATAGAAGTCATCCAACAAGTTGCTTATAATAATTAAATTTTTGTGTGATATTTACAAAATTTTCAATTACTAGTGAGCTAGTCGGATAATACACACCGAATAATTAAAAAATAGTCGCCCTATAAAAATATTTTAATAAATCCATATAATTTGCTAATACATCTTCATGGACATTGGTCAAATCATGAGTATTTATCATATTATAATATTCTATAAGAAGTGATTTTTGTTGAAAAGCTCTTTTTAATATTTTATATATTGAGGTTCATCTAATAGACATATCAAATTGAGGTTTCAAATATTTTTTATCTTATGCGTTTATAAAATTTTTAAAATCTTGAGATCGTTGTCTAAAACTATAAATGACACTTAGCATTAGACAGATTTTTTTCGATACTAGATCCTGTGGCGGCTAAATTATCTTTCACTACTAAATTTAAAACATGAAAAACACACCGAGTGTGAAAAAACACAATGTTTATCATGATTTTAAATTGTTTTTTAACCACTCAATAACTACGGTATTGTTAGAGACATTATCAAAAGAAATAATTATTATTTTATCTTTTATTTTAAATTCCCGTACATATTTAATAATTACATTATATATAATTTATCTGTGTGCGGATATTCGAAACTTTCAAAATATATTACGCGCTTATTTAGCTCGCATGAAACAGGATCGATCTAATGACATGTGATACATATATACGATAATCTTACTTTTATACTACTGCTCCAAACGTCACTCGTTAAACTTACACGACCTTCAAAAGTTTCAAAAAAAATATTAACGATTGTTTTGATTCTAAATAAGATTTAATGACGTCGTGTCTAAGAGAAGCTCTACTTACCTGTTGATATTTGGGCTGAAGCCCTGCATGTATGTATTCCGTCGCATTCTCGTTGTCGTAGTGGTTGAATGACAATCCACATTTGATGACATGTTTCATCTGCAGGTCTCGTTGGCGAAATTGATCGTACGTCCAAATTTACTCTGCTCCTGAAATTTGGGTCTGACTGTACTAGTGAGCTTGTTTTGAAACGCAAGATTTAATATGTCTTGCTAGTGTCGAGTTGTTGGTAAGGGTCAGTAGCTTTGAGCATAATTTGCATCGCGTCTTGAATTCAGCGCCAACTTGAATCTTATCGAAATGCTCCCAAACTCCCCCCTTACGATTGTGCTCCACCACTGCATGCATACTTGAGTAGACGACCCTGACATTGAGGAGAACGATGTCATACTAGCGTTGAGGAGGATGATGGCAAGGGTCGTGAGGCATTGCTGCGTTGGATAAATTTTACAATTTAATTTAAAACTTAAAAGAGAGAGTGAGTGGGGGGAGAGAGAGAGTGTGAGTGGGAGAGAGAGAAAGAGAGTGAGAGTGAGTGAATAAAAAAATTATTTACAATCTAGACCATAGGCTGTCGGCCCTAGGCTGTTACTAATGTACAGTAGTCCAGCCTGTTGTTGTACTGTTGTACAACATCATAGTTGCTAACAGCTCTTATAAGAGACGTTAGTAATGGCTCTTATTAGAGCTGCTAATTAAACAGCTCTTATAAGAGCCGTTTAATTAACGTCTCTTATAAGAGTCGGGCCAACTTTCCGGGCCGGGCTTTGCCGCGGCCCGGGCCCGGGTCATCCCGAATTTGGGCTTTGCCCGACCCGGCCCGGGTATCGGCCCGGGTACTACCCCTCTACCTAGGCCCTGTAAGGGCCCTGAGCCCGGCCTAGGCTCGGGCTAGGTTTAGTTGGGCTATTACCGGGCCGGGCTTGGGTCAGCCCACTGGGCCCGGTCCTTTTACCCACTACTACTGTATAGTCTACCTTGAATTTTTTTAGCGGAATATAATTTTTTAATAGAAATTGAAAGGATTATTTATATTTTAAAAATGATAAAAATACAAAATAATCATTTTCTTAACAAACTATAATAATTAGATTGTAAAATCGAATGTTTTTAACAGCCGGCTTCTTTGGCCTCCCCTCTTCTTTCTGGTGTACTGAGTTTCCGATGGCGTCTCCTCTGAAGGGATGGACGTATCGCAGATTCTCCATAATCGCTACCCGTGTCTTCTTCTTCCTCATCCTTTTTCAAATCCCTCTTTTTCGGTGAGGTTTCACCCCGATGCGTCTAGTTTTCTTCTATTACAGTTGTTTTGATTATTCTATTGGTAGATTACTATTCCTCGTGTAATGTTCTTCCGATTTTGCCGATGAATAATTTTCTCTCTACTCCAACAACATGAACCCTAAATTGGATTTGGAAAGTGCTTCCTTTTGGTACATTTTGAGTGTAGGAAAGTGGATGAATGAAGAGATCATAGTTTTATTTTGACTAGATGGATAATTTTGAGTTTCATGTGCTGGTATCAAGACGATCTGATCGGAATATGCTAGTATTTATATTTCTAGTGAACTCAACGGAATTTCTTTGTATGCTAAGGATTCATGGAGTTATTCTATACATGTGCTAATATGGAGTAAAAAGGCTTTAAGAAGTCAAAGGAGATTTTTTCCATATGACTCCATTCAATTCACCACAGGAAGAGAAGTGATCAGGTGGACTATTTTTCATCCCATACTCATTGGGGTTATTGAGTATAATACATGCCGAGTAAATCACGAAGATGGATTCTAGCTTAAGGTCAAATATACTTCCTAAGAAGCAAATTGCATTGCTTAGTTTTTTGCAAATCCATGTAATCTAATTTCCTAACACAAGAGAGTATCGGTGGCTACTAGATTTTCGTTCTTTTTTATGTATCCAAAATCTAAATGCTCTAATTGCATTCCATCACGTTTATCACTTCGTCCATGTTTTATCTGAAGGGGAGCTTTGATGCACCGGTTGAGAGTTGCCGTGTGACCTTGAGGTCACGGGTTCGAGTCCTGGATGCAGCCTCTTGCAAAAATGTATGGTAAGGTTTGCATACATTTCACCCTTGTGGTGACACCCTTCCCGGGCCCTCGCTGCGCGGGGATGCTTTGTGCACCGGGCTGCCCTTTTATTTAATAATTTAAATGAGGTTGTTTTGTGATTAACTCATCGCCAACTATTCAAAATCTTATAGAATCATATCAAATGGTCATTGGAATCCCATATATCCTTCCACAGTTCCACTTCTGTTTGTAATGAAATTTTTGGCGATCCCCCGGTGAAAAGGGAAGATCTTGCCAATGTGAGCAAGAACGTGAAAAGAAACTTAGATCATGTTTTGCACTTCCGATGAAAAACTTATTACGGGTCTTTACGCTGATGAATTGGTTGAGGGGTAGGGATGGAGCTGCTATGGATGTTTGATTATCTAGTTTCACATATGCATCTTTCTACATATAATTTAATTCTCGACAAACTTGAATGCATCTTTCACAATGATTAATTTTTAGAACCACAAATTTTTGAATTTGATGGAGGCGGGCTATCGATGAAGAGTAAAACACAATGGGGAAGGGAAGGAAAGGAGGATGCATATTGTTGCTCACAACTCATTATTTTCTAGGTGGCCCAATTTCTCATGGTGGTAAAACAAAGCCCACACGTCAAATCGAAGTCCCGCTAAAATGAAGGTTATCCACTCAACAATACTCTCCTAAGGGATCTTTCGCATTAAGTTCAAAATAGAAATAATTAATATGAATTATGATTTATGAATAATATGATTAAGTGACATAAAATAGAAAACAAACTAATATATTATGACACAAAACTAAGCTCCAATAATATATTAAATAACTTCCATAACTACCTCATGTGAAGGTGCAAATACTCCTAGAAGACTCTAAATTAGGACGAAATATGTTTAAACTACAAATTACCAAATGAAAGGTACTGCTTAAAGAGCTACAAGAAAGAATTTTATAGGACGATCAGGGACCCTACATTGAAGATGCGGGAAAGGATTGGGACAATATTACTATGAAAACAAAAGCTCGCAAGAAAATATACAAAAATAAAGTATTAAAGTTTTTGTTAGAATAGCCCATGTATTAGGCCCATGTTTTGGGCCCATTTTCTTGTTCTCTCCTCTTTAGTCCCACATCTTGTATAGGATTTGTTTCCTCTCTTTCTTTCCTATATATTGTATACTCTCTTTGTATTTAGATACTCAATCAATATACACAAGTTTCAGGCCTTCTCTACATGGTATCAGAGCCAGGTTACGACTCTCGCGGTTTGCCCCTGTCTAACCGCACTGTGTAAACACTCTCGCGTCTTCCTCCCGCGCTTGTTTCTCGCGGCTCGCCTGTTTGGTTTCTAGCCGCACTTCCTCGCGGCCTGCCCCTTCAGACCGCCTTCCTCTGCCCTCATTTTCTCTCCGTGGATCCACCTTTCCCCTTCCCCCCCTCCTGCTTTTATAGCATTTCCTCTCTCCGTGGGACCACTTTCTTCCTGTCCGCTGCGGCCTCTCTCCTAGTCGCGACCTCTCTTCTGTCTGCCGCGACCTCTCTTCTGTCCGCCGCGGTCTCTCTTCTGTCCGCCGCGGCCTGGTATTCTCTGTCCGCCGCGGTCTCTCTTCTGTCCGCCGCGGCCTCCTTCTCTGTCCGCCGCGGTCTTTCTTCTCGCCGCGGTCTCCTTCTCTGTCCGCTGCTCAGATCTGCCTGACCGTGCGGGCTGTCTTCTTCTCGCCTGCATCTTGGTCGCGATCTCCGGCCTCTCTCCTAGTCGCGCGACTTGTCTCAGTCCGACGCGACTTGTCCCAGTTCGGCACACCTTGTCTCAGTCCGGCGCATACGATCTGCCTGACCGTGCGAGCTGTCTCCTTCCTGCTTGCATCTTGGTCGCGATCTTCTCTCGTCGCCTGGTCGCCCGGCTTGTCTCCGTCCAGTGCGGCTTGTCTCAGTCCGCCCGGTTTGTTTCTTTATCCGCGGCCCTCTTCCCTAGCTGTCTAAGGGTTGCGGCCTGTCTCCATGACTTCCTCTGGTTCTTCTCCCAGCTCAGCGGCCAGCCCGCCCCCTGTCCCTCCGCTTGTCCTCCAGACCGCCCGGCCTGTTCTGTTGACCTCCGTGACGAGCTCCGGATCACTACTATCTCTCTTTCTGGCAAGAAGAACTTTATCCCTTGGGTACATTCTGTGTCGGCGGGTTCTCCAGGCTAAGGGCCTTCTCCCGCACCTTACTCAGGCACCTCCTTCTCCACCTACGGATGATTGGCTTCGTCATGACGGTCGTGTTCAGACTTGGATTCTGAACTCCTTGGATGGTGAGCCCTATCAAATGGCTATGTACCACGACACCGCCAAGGCTATGTGGGATGAGCTTCATTCCTTGTATTTTGGCCGCGATAGCCTCCAGCATCTTTATGACATCCTCACTGATCTCTTCACTCTTGACACTGGCGGCACCTCAGATATGACCTCGTTTGTCGCCCGGGCTAAAACGCTTGCTGAAGCCTGGATCCAGCACCAGCCGCCGACCACTGATCTTGCTGCTCAGCCGGGCTCAAAGGAAGCTGCTTGCATTGCCATCCTTATGGCTCGCCTTCCTTCTCATCTTCACAGTCTTCGTGCTCAGGTCCTGGCCGCTCCTACTACGCCCTCGTTTTCGGACGTCTGCTCCATGCTTCTCCGGGTCTCGCCTCCTCCAGATCCTCCAGCTCCTTCTCCACCGGCTCTCCTTCAGCATGCCCCTCCGCTCTTACCCTCTCCTCCTCCTCCTTCTACTCGGGGGGACGGTTGGGTTCGCGGGGCCGTGGCCGTGGCGGCCGTGGCCGGCCCAAGTGCTCCTTCTGCGGCCGGATGGTCATCTTGAGGCGGCTTGTTACAAGAAACTCGGCTACCCCCCTCGCCCGACGGCTTCTGCCGTTACTGATGCTCCTCCGGATCTCGAGACCGTCCGTCTTCAGCTACAACATCTCCAGGGGCTGCTCAACCCCCCTCTCGCCTCCGTCGCCTCTGTCTCCCACACAGGTACTGCTTGTCTCTCCCACAGCCCGGATTGGATTATGGACTCTGGCGCTACTCATCACATTACTTCGCAACGACCTGCCAAGTACTCGGGTTCTCCTTATCCGAAGTCCATCACCGTGGCCAATGGGGCGCTGGTTCCTGTTTCCGGCTCGGCCGATCTTTCTATCCCCCCATCTCTCGTTCTTCGCTCGGCTCTTCATGTTCCGAGTTCCCCTTTTAACTTACTCTCTGTTGGGCGTCTTACGAGTGACTTGGATTGTTCTGTTATATTCACTTCCTCTTCTTTTGTTATACAGGATCGACGGACGCGGACTACCATTGGTAAAGGTCAGCTGCGGAATGGGCTCTACCTTCTCGATGCCTCTCCACTCGCTCTGTCTTCCGTCTCCTCCACTGCCTGCATCGCCGCCTTGGTCATGCCCCTCTGCCAGTTCTCCAGCGGGCTCTTCCAGATCTTTCTTTTACTTCTTTTCAGTGTGATTCATGTATTCTCGGCAAACAGCCACGTTCTTCGTTTCCTTCGCATTGTACTCGGAGTGCGGCTCCTTTTGATCTTGTTCATTCGGATATTTGGGGACCATTTCGGATTCCTAGTATATGTGGTTATCGTTATTTTCTAACCTTTATTGATGATCATTCCCGCACCACGTGGCTCTACTTACTTCGCGAACGCTCCGAGCTTCCCCGGGTGTTTCGGGCCTTTGTCCTCGAGACCCGGACACAATTCCATACCACCCTCAAAACTCTCCGTACTGATAACGCTCGTGAGTACACCAGCCACGACTTTACCACCTTATGTACGGAATACGGGATTCTCCATCAAACCTCTTGTGCGTATACCCCGCAACAAAATGGGGTTGCCGAACGCAAGAACCGTCATTTATTGGATGTTGCCCGCTCCCTCATGATCCAAATGCATGTTCCTAAGGCTTACTGGAACTTTGCGGTCTCCACTGCCTGCTTTCTCATCAACCGCCTCCCTTCCTCTGTCCTCAATTATGCGACTCCCTTCAGCATATTGTTTCCCTCCACTCCGGCTTTCCCTCTCTCGCCCCGTATCTTCGGCAACACCTGCTATGTCCACTGCCTCGGGCCCTCCACCGATAAATTGGACCCCAGGGCGGCGAAACACATCTTTGTTGGCTACTCCCACACCCAGAAGGGCTATGTTTGTTACTCACCCGCTACCGGCAGGGTCACTGTCTCTGCGGACGTTACCTTCCGGGAAGACGAACCGTTCTTTCCTGCTCCCTTCCCTACTGCTCCACCAACGCCTCCTCTCCCGCCGTCCATCCCTCGTCCCGTTATTCCTGCTACTCCACCACCACCCCCGCTCTCTCCTCCACCCGCTCCTTCTACTACCAAACCACCCGTTATCCGGGTCTACACTCGTCGCCCTCCATGTTCCGTCGCCCCTTGCTGCCGCCGACCTCTACCATGGATGCTTCGCGTCCCTCTGATCAGGTAACGCCCTCCACTGCTCATCCTCTGGAGGCTTATGTCTCTCTTCATCGCCTCTCTGCACCTCTGCACACCTTTGCTACTTCTCTTTCTTCGGTTTTCTGTTCCTAACTCTGTACAGGAGGCGCTTAACCATCCGGGCTGGCGGGCAGCCATGGAAGAAGAGATGTCTGCTCTCTGGGCTAACCAGACCTGGTCCGTTGTCCCCCTCCCTCCGGGTCACAAACCGGTAGGGTGCAAGTGGGTCTTTGTCATCAAACATGATGCTGATGGGACGATCGACCGTCTGAAGGCTCGCCTTGTCGCTCGCGGCTTCACTCAACAACAGGGGCTCGACTATGAGGAAACCTTTTCTCTCGGTCGCCAAGCTCAATACCGTTCGGGTCCTCCTTTCTGTCGCTGTTCATCGCCGGTGGCCTCTCTTTCAGCTTGATGTTAAGAATGCTTTCTTAAATGGGGATCTCCAGGAAACGGTCTACATGCAACAACCGCCCGGGTTTGAGACCACGGGGGAGTCTCAGGTTTGCCGCCTTCGCAAGGCTCTGTATGGTCTCAAACAATCTCCACGGGCCTGGTTTGAGAAATTCAGTAAAGTACTTCGCGCTGTCGGCTTTAGCCGTAGCTCGGCTGATTTCTCGCTCTTCACTCGTCACCGACCATCAGGGACGGTCCTTCTATTAGTATATGTTGATGACATCATCATCACAGGAGATGACTCCCAAGGGATACATACAGTCAAAGCACATCTGAACTCGGTCTTTCAGACAAAGGACCTGGGGACTCTGCGATATTTTCTGGGACTTGAGGTTGCAGGCGACCGGACGGCCTTATTCTATCTCAACGGAATATACTGTACTGATCTTCTTCATGATGCTGGCCTCTTAGGGTGTAAGCCATGTGATACCCCCATGGATGTGAACCACAAGTTGTGTGCTCAGGCTTCTGACTCAGATCTTCTCCTCCAGAACCCTGAATATTATCGACGACTTGTTGGCAAGTTGATCTATCTTACTGTTACCCGACCAGATATTTCCTTTGTTGTTGGTCTTGTCAGTCGATACATGCACTCTCCTCGCAAGTCTCATCTTCTGGCTGTTGAACGCATTCTGAGGTACTTAAAAACAGCCCCGGGTCAAGGACTTGTGTACCGGACTTCCTCGTCTGCTCCTACCTTAGTGGCATACTCCGATGCGGACTATGCGGGCTCTCTTGATGACCGGCGGTCTACTAGTGGTTTCTGCACATACTTTGGGGACATTTGGTTACATGGCGAAGCAAGAAACAAGCGGTCGTTGCTCGCTCATCGGCTGAGGCAGAATACCGCGCAATGGCTTCTGTTGTATCCGAACTCACATGGCTTGAAAGTCTTCTCACTGACCTGGGTGTTAAATTACCTTCTCCTGCTCTACTTCTTTGTGATAGCCAAGCGGCTATACATATCGCCAAGAACCCAGTCTTCCACGAAAGAACGAAGCACATTGAAGTTGATTGCCACTTCGTTCGAGAAAAAGTTCAAATGAAGAAGCTCGATTTAAAGCATGTTCCAGGGACATAACAAGTTGCAGATGTCCTCACAAAGGCTCTTCCCAAAGCATCCTTCTATCAATGCTTGTCCAAGCTTGTGCATACGATTTGTACGCTCCAGCTTGCGGGGGAGTGTTAGAATAGCCCATGTATTAGGCCCATGTTTTGGCCCTTTTCTTGTTCTCTCCTCTTAGTCCCACATCTTGTATAGGATTTGTTTCTCTCTTTCTTTCCTATATATTTGTATACTCTCTTTGTATTTAGATACTCAATCAATATACACAAGTTTCAGGCCTTCTCTACAGTTTTCAAGGTGCGTGGATCAAACTACAATTGAATACAAGATGTTTTATTAACATTTATGTCAATGATCTATGATCCAAAACACGCACACATATGTAAATGTTTGGCTTGTCTTGTCGATAAAATGGATTGTTGCAATGACTTGTGAATATACTAGCCTAAACCCATCGGCTTCTCGAGTTGTTGCAGTGTAAAAGGATTGTATGTGATCTTTTGACCCCGAGCCCACTTTTTAATGTGAAATTTCTCTTATGAATTCATTTGGGATGAGGAAACAAAGGTTTTCTGCATTCCTCGATTTCCGCATTCCTCAATTCACCATGTTATAATGATATTAATATTGTGCATTTTTCCTAGTATAAATAAAGAGATCTTCATATATTAAATATAAAGTAATGTGCATAGCCGCATAGGGCATATCCATGCGTACAAGAGCGCCGCCAATTGAATCATTAAGTGTTGCACACGAGACAGGTACACTCATTTTTATGGTATTAGAGTGAGCTTTTTCTCATCTCCCGTCATCATGTTGAGCTTATATGCCTTCAACATTTTTTCATTGGTTTTTGTTATCTTTGTATGTCTCCGCTGTAAACTTATATTCCGTCCTTCAGCATTTTTTTCGTTGTTTTTTGTTATCTTTGCACGTCTCCACTGTCGTTGCCTTTCCGGGATAGAAAAGATTATCAAAAGAGTGAAGGCTGATTTTTTTTTGGAAGGGGTTGAAGGGCGTTGTTAACAAAGCGGTGGGAGTTTGTGTAAAGTGCCAAAAGAATAAAACACTTAAATACAATAGGCTGGTTTATTGTAGCCTATGGACATTTCAACTCAGATTTGGGTCGAGATATCGATGAATTTCGTTGAAGAATTACCTTGTTCGCAAGGCAAATCAGTTTTTTAGTGGTGGTTGATTGGTTCTTTAAAGGAGCACATTTTATACCTATTGCATATTCTCATACTGTAGTCAGTGTTGCACATGCATTCTTTGATCATATTTTTAGTTTACATGGACTTGTCGAGACTATTGCTCCAACCATGATGCATTGTCTACCATACGATTTTGACACGATCTATTCAGGCTTAACAAGTCTAAATTGGATTTCTTTTCTTCTTATCACCCCAATGTAACGGAGAAGCAAGTATTGTTTACAAAACCGTCAAGTTGGGGTTTCTTAATGGGAGATAATCCCAAGTCATGTGTTGCATGTTTAGCGTGGGTAGAGTTTTTTTTACAGTACTTATTATTATTCGCTCAAGATAACACTTCTTAAGGTGTCATATGGCCGAAATCAGCAATGCAACCTTCCTTATGTACCATTTTTAGCAAAGAAGGTGTGGATCAAGCATGGTGGAATCGCGATGAGTTGGAATCAACGACAAGGGAACACCTTCTACATGCCCAAGTGAGGATTAAGAAACACTATGACGTTGAACATCACTTTACTGTGTTTGAAGTAGGTTTAGTTGAAGTTGAGGCAACATCGCTAAATTAGTATCACTAGTCATCTCAATTTCAAATTGTCTTGGTGATACTATCGGTCTTTGCAGGTTACTAGATTAGTGAGCTCAATAGCTTATTTTCTAGCGCTACTTGCGTCGACAAATAGCATCAACTTGTTTCATGTATCACTTTTGAGAAATTTTTTGGAGAGCCTTCTTTTGACATTCCCACACTTCCTCTAGTGGTGGGAGGAATTGTGCCAAAGCCAAGAGCATCAAGGTCTTAATTGAAGAGTGTGGGCTGATTCAGTGGGAAGGGAATCATGTTGAGAAAACTTGGGAGCCACTTGAAGACTTCAAGAAATCCTGCATGGACTTTGAGCTTGATGACTAGTTTCTTTTTAGGGGGCAGTAATGGCCTAGACTTGTTTATGGAATGATCGTACTCAGAGAAGTGCACATAATTATCTTATTTTAATTGTTTGCATTAAAATAAAATACTATTTTTAATTTTATGAAAATTTGTGTTCGTGTTGGGTTGAATCAATGTGTTTATTTTCTTAATACTGGTTTAAGACTTTGTATTTAACCTTGGACTTGATTTAGTTCTAGGTAGGCTTGAGATTTTTGAAATTTGAATTGACCATGAGGTCCCTCTTTCTTCTCTCTCCCCAAGCACACCAACAGCTTCCCTTGCATGTGCACACCCTTCTTAGCCACCGCCAACTTTCTTTATTCCTCGATTCACCATGTTAGAATGATATTAATATTGTACATTTTTCCTAGTATAAATAAAAAGATCGTCATATATTGAATATAAAGTAATGTGCATAGCCGCATAGGGCATATCCATGCGTACGAGAGCCGCCAATTGGATCATTATGTGCTACACGCGAGAAAGGTACACTCATTTTTATGGTATTAGAGTGAGCTTTTTCTCATCTCCCATCATCACTTTGAGCTTATGTGCCTTCAACATTTTTTCGTTGTTTTTTGTTATCCTTGCACGTCTCCACTGTAAGCTTATGTGCCGTCCTTCAACATTTTTTTTGTTGTTTTTTGTTATCCAAAGAGTAAAGACTGTTTTTTTTTGAAGGGGCATTGTTAACAAAGCGGTGGGAGTTTGTGTAAAGTGCCAAAAGAATAAAACACTTAAATACAATAGACTGGTTTATTGCAGCCTTTGGACATTTCAACTCAGATTTGGGTCGAGATATCGATGAATTTCATCAAAGGATTACCTTGTTCACATGGCAAATCAGTTTTTCAGTGGTGGTTGATCGGTTCCTCAAAGGAGCACATTTTTTACCTATTGAATATTTTCATACTGTAGTCAGTGTTGCACATGCATTCTTTGATCATATTTTTAGTTTGGATGAACTTTTCGAAGCTTTTGCTTCTAACCATGATGCATTGTCTACGAGATGATTTTGACATTATATATTGAGGCTTAACAAGTCTAAATTGGATTTCTTTTCTTCTTATCACCAACAACGTAAGGGAGAAGCAAATATTGTTTGCAAAAACGTCGAGTCGGGGTTTCTTAATGGGAGATAATCCCAAGTCATGGGTTGCATGTTTAGTGTGGGTGGACTTTTTTTACAGCACTTATTATTATTCGCTCAAGGATGACAAGGGAACACCTTCTACATTGCCCAAGTGAGGATTAAGAAATACTATGACGTTGAACATCACTTTACTGAGTTTGAAGTAGGTTCAAAGGTTTCGTTGAAGTTGAGGCAACATCGTTTCACTAGTCATCTCAATTTCAAATTGTCTTTGTGGTATCGGTCTTTCCAGGTTACTAGATTAGTGAGCTCAGTAGCGTATTTTCTAGCGCTACTTGCGTCGACAAATAGCAAGTACTTGTTTCATGTGTCACTTTTGAGAAATTTATTGGAGTGCCTTCCTTTGACATTCCCACACTTCCACCTCTAGCGGTGGGAAGAATTGTGCCAAAGCCAAAAGCATCAAGGTCTTAATCGAGGAGTGTGGGCCGATTCTGTGGGAAGGGAATCATGTTGAGAAAACTTGGGAGCCACTTTAAGACTTCAAGAAATCCTGCATCGACTTTGAGCTTGATGACTAGTTTCTTTTTAGGGGGTAGTAATGTCCTAGACTTGTTTATGGAATGATAGTACTGAGAAAAGTGCACTTAATTATCTTATTTTAATTGTTTGAATTTAAATAAAATACTATTTTTAATTCTATGAAATTTTGGGTTCGTGTTGAATTGAATCAATGTGTTTATTTTCTTAATGTTGGTTCAAGACTTTGTATTTGTTGAAGGAAAAATGTAAAGTCTCATTAGTTAAGGCTCATTTAGTCTCTTAGCTGAGGAGTTTTAGTCTCACATCTTGAATGAGATTTTCTCCCCGCATCTTCTTTCTATATATTTGTACACATGTATTATTATAGTGGTCTCTTTGGAAAAATTAATAAAAATATTTTCTCATTTCTCTCATTTTTTGTATTATTCTACATGTATCAGAGCGCTCTGTCCTCTCCACCTGTTTCGGTTCTCTCTTGGGCTCTAACCACACTTCTTCGGCGGTTTGATCGCTTCTTACCGCCCCTCCCTAACCTCACCACTTGGGCGATTAAGTTTCTTTCTTGCCGCCTCCTCCTTGTGCCATCAGGCTCTTCTTCTCCCCTCCCCCCTGTTTCCCTCTTGATAGTTTTCTCTTGCCTTGATTGGGTCCCGCATTTCGTGCGACCTCTTCCTCAGGTTGCACCTCACAGTTAGTCCGCAAGCTCGCAGTTACCTATTCTCCAGGCCGCAAGTCGCCGGCTCCAGAGCGCTCCTCCAGGTCATACCTCCAGGCCGCAAGTTCGCTGGTTCTCGGACCATTTCTCCTGGTTGTCGGCTCGCTGTTTCTCTGCTTCAGGTCTCTTCTGCAGGACGCAAGGTCGACGCTCCTTTGCGGCTTTATTCTTTACTCGCCTTTCCGCTCCAACACAGCGGTCTATCCGCCCTCCTCTGACGCTTCCCAGGCCGCCGCATCCCTCCAGGCCGCAAGGTGTTCGCAGACCGCGAATTCTTCTCCAAGCCGTCGGTGCTTCCCCAGGCCGCATGTTCTTCATGCCACAAGTTCTTCGCCACCCGCTTATCATGCATCTAGCCGCTTAGTCGCTTTTTCTCTGGTCGTCGGTCTACGCTCCTCTGGTCGTTGGCCTAGCTGCTTATCGTGCCTGTTGTTGCTTGTCGTGCGGGCTCCCTGTTGAATCTCTTGCCGCCAGTAGACAATCTTCAGGTCGCCCCTTTTCTTCCCGCTACTTCCCCTTCCACTGCCTGCCCACCAATGACCTGGCCTGGTTGCCTTCTCGGACCGCCTGACAGCCTTCTCAGTTCTCAGCTCTACTCGCCTGGCCGCCTCTCCGCCGGTCTCTGCTCAGAGTCCGCCAGTGCTTGGTCACCTGGGCGGACAGCCTGCTCTCTGCTGTTTTTTTTTACCGTCGGTGCTTGGTCACTTGGCCCCCTCTCCGGCTCTAGTTTGTCGCTTGCCTAGTCGTTGCTCTTGTCGCAGGTTTCTTTGACCGCTACGTCGCCTCAGATGGCCGATCATGCTTCTCATTTTTCTCCTCTGTCCTCTCATGGAGGTCACATCTCTTCTTTGGGTAGTGGTTGTCACAATTACACTCCAAACAATATTCTAGCTGACATTGATGCCTTGCGCATCCAACTCCACCAGTTTCAAATGATGAATCGCTCATTCATTTGGCTCTGTTGTGTCTATTTCTGATAGCGGTCTATCCTGTCTCACTCATAGCTCATTCTGGATTATGGATTCTGGGGCCTCCTACCACATTACCCCACGGACACTTTCTAAATACTTGGACTTTGTGCATCTCAAGTTCATTACTGTTGCAAATAAGGACACCACTCCTGTCTCTGGCTCGACAGATGTCAACATTACTCCCTTCATCACTCTTCAGTCTTCGCTCAGTTCTTCATGTTCCTGGCTCCCCTTTCAATCTCCTCTCTATTAGCCGTCTCACTCAAGATCTTGATTGCTCGGTGACATTTTCCCCTACCTCTGTTGTTGTGCAGGATCGACGGACGCAAAATATCTTTGGCAAAGGGAAACTGTCGAATGGGCTCTACATCCTGGACACCTCTTCCCCCACGACACTCTTTTGTTAGCTCTGTCGACTGGCATCGGCGTTTTGGGCATGCTCTTCTACACATACTCCGGAAAGCTCTCCCTGATCAGCCCCTCCATGACTTCACATGCGAGTCTTGTATCTAGTATCTACGACAAACAGCATCGTGCTACTTTCTCACCTTCTTCTACCCAGAGCGATGTTCTCCTTTTGATTTTGTTCATTCATATATTTGGGGACCCTATAAAACACAAGTACTTCTGATTATTGGTACTTCATCACATTTATTGATGATTACTCTCAAATGACATAGTTATATTTACTTCATGATTGCTCTGACATGCCTCAAATTCTTCGTATATTTATTATTAAAACTCGCAATCAGTTTTCTACTACAATTAAAAATTTTTGCACCGACAATGCCCGTGAGTATACAAGTCATGAGATTTCTGACTTGTGTGTTGAGTTCGGGATCATCCATCAAACCTCTTGTGCTTATACCCTCCAGGAAAATGGTATTGTTGAACGTAAGAATCGTCATCTTCTTGACGTCGCACACTCCATTATGTTTTAAATGAATGTCCCGAAGCTCTACTGGAATTTCGCGGTTTTTACAACATGCTACCTCATTAACCGCATGCCCTCTTCTGTTCTCAATTTCACGTCTCCCTTTAATCTCATATTTTCCTCCACAAACCCCTTTTCAGTCCCACCTCGAATATTTTGTTGTGTTTGTTATGTTCACAATCGTAGTTCTTTCACTGACAAGCTTGCTCTGCATGCCACCAAATATATGTTTGTTGGTTACTCATGTACTTAGAAGGGCTATATATGCTTCTCTCCCAAGGATCACAATATTGTTACTTCTGCTGATATCACCTTTCTCGAAAATCAACCCTATCATTCTCAACCACTTGAGTCTCCACTTCTACCTCTCCTTTCGCGGCTTGCTGTCCTTGTTACTTCTCATCTTCCACCTCTCCTTCCCACGCCAGTACCACCAAACCCACCTCTCCTTTCCACACTAATCCTACCAAAACCACCTCTGCTTCAGATGTATACTCGATTACTCGTCGCCCTCCTTCGTCTACTACTCGGGAGCTGCCCGCCACTAATGGTATTTTGCGACCTGCAGATCTGACAAACATCTATACTACTCACCCGATGGCGATTTATGTCTTCTTCTACCGTCTCTCTCCGAAACTCCAAAAATTTGTCATTTCTTTATCCTCTATTACCACCCCTATCTCTGTACAGACGGCTCTACAACATCCAGGGTGGCGGGCGGCTATGGACGAGGAAATTTCTGCTCTTTGGGCAAACCACACTTGGGATCTTGCCCCTCTTTCGCACGCACAGACTTGTGTGGGTTGTAAGTGGGTGTTTTCCATCAAACATGGTCCAGATGTGACGGTTCAACGTCTGAAGGCTCACATTTTAGCTCGTGGTTTTACTCAACAACAAGACCTAGATTATGATGAGACATTTTCTCCAGTTGCCAAACTCAACATTGTTCGTCTTTTGATCTCTCTCGCTGTTCATCGACACTGGACGTTGCATCAATTGAATGTCAAAAATATTTTTCTCAATGACGATTTGCAGGAGGTTATTTATATGCAACAACCTCCCGGGTTTGAGACCACGAGGGAGTCACTCGTACGTTGACTGAAGAAATCTATTTATGGTTTCAAACAGTCTCCTTGGGCATGGCTTGACAAGTTTAGCCAAACAGTTAGTGCTGTTGAGTTCACTCAGAGTTCAGCCGACATCTCTTTATTCGCTCATCATCGTCCAACATCCACAGTAATTTTCTTAGTGTATGTTGATGATATTTTGATTACGGGAGATCTCACAGGAATACACATGATCAAACATCTAGCGACTGTGTTTCAAACAAAGGACCTGAGAAATCTTTGATATTTTCTGGGTCTCTTGGTGGCTCGGCGACCTGATGGGCTTGTGTTATCTCAAAGAAAATATTTTCTTGACTTGTTTCATGATGCGGGATACTCTGGATGCAAGCTTGCCGACACTCTCATGGATATCAATCACAGGCTCTGCGCTCATGCTTCATACTTTGATCTTCTCCTTCCGAACCCAAAGTATTATCGTCGTCTTGTGGGAAAGCTTATCTACCTCACTGTTATAAGACCTGATATATCATTTATTGTTGGGGTCATCAGCTGATTCATGCATGAGTCGTGTATCTCTCATATCCAGGGAGTTGAGCGCATTCTTCGGTACTTAAAGATTGCTCCTGGAGAATGAGGTATATACAAGCCTTCTTTGTCTCTCTTATCTCTGAGTTCATATTCTGACGTTGATTATGTTGGTTCATTGGATGATCATCGTTTCACAAGTGGATACTGCACTTATTTTGAAGGATATCTCGTTACTTGGCGCTGCAAGAAACAATTTGTAGATGCTCGCTCATCCGTTGAGACCGAGTATCATTCAATGACATCTGCTGTGTCTGAGCTTACTTGACTTGAGGGTCTCCTTGTTGATTTAGAAGTCAAGTTTTTCTCATTGGCCACTCTATTTTGCGACAGTCAAGCCGCCATACGCATTGTCAAAAATCTTATTTTCCATGAACGGACGAAACACATTGAAGTTGATTGTCATTTCATTCGGGAGAAGGTTCAATTGAAGAAGGTAGAGTTAATGCATGTTCCTGCTGCTAAGCAAGTTACTGACATTCTCACCAAGGCCTTACCACGACCTTTGTACTATCAGTTCTTGTCCAAGCTTGGTGCATACGATTTGTATGCTCCAGCTTGCGGGGGAGTGTTGAAGGAAATATGTAAAGACTCGTTAGTTAAGGCCCATTTAGTCTCTTAGCTAAGGAGTTTTAGTCCCACATCTTGAATCAGATGTTCTCCCCTCATCCTCTTTCTATATATTTGCACACATGTATTATTATAGTGGTCTCTTTGGAGAAATTAATAAAAATATTTTCTCATTTCTCTCATTTTTTGTATTCTTCTACGGTATTTAACCTTGGACTTGATTTAGTTCTAGGTAGGCTTGAGATTTTTGAAGTTTGAATTGGCCATGAGGTCCCTCTTTCTTCTCTGTCCCCAGTGATGTAGGGGTAGGCTAGTGGTGCACAAACCTACAACGCTAGGTGTGGTGCACTGGTGACACGCTAATCCAAACCTATATGCTATACGATGATCAATGTTTCGACGAATAATTATAAGCAATGAAATTTTAGCGTCACACAGATATTAAAATATAACAAGCAAATATTTATTTTAGGCAATATTTTAATGGCTTTCCTCCGCTCGGAGGGCCAAAGCGAAGCGCGCGACGAATGTTTCCTCCTGCAAATTATTAGAGTACCAAAACAAAATTCCACCAACAGAAACCGCGGTAAACTATAATAAACCACCAAGTGAAAATGCTGAATCAAAGAGTATAATACTACAAAAAACTCACAAAGTAGAGGGCTGAACCGAGGCACTGAAGATTTGGAGGGCCGGATGTGTAGATCGGCGATCAGAGATGAAGCCGACGGCGTGAAGACGATGACAGTAGCTGTCTTTGGCGGTAAAGGGTGAAAACGGGCAATAAAATGGTGGATCCGGCCACGTATAAGTAGATCTGGTCCGGGAAGGAGTAGATCCACTATTTAGAGTCAGATCCGGGCAAAATGGAAAGTATGAGCGGTGAAAATATCGGATCGGGCGGCTATAACCCTAGATCTGGACGGATCTAGGATTTTAGGGGTGTTAGAACGGTGGATCCACGAAGGGGAGTTGGCGGATTGGGGAGGAGGGGGCGGTGGAGGCCGGCGGTTGGTTAGGGCAATTTTAGGAGGTGGCCGACAAAGGGTGAGGGCTGGTCGGCCATTAGTGGGGAGGGGACAAGAGGTGGCGGCGGCCCTGTAGCGGCGGTGGAGAGGCGGCGGGTTTGAGGGGAGGAGGCGGGTTGGGCGGCGGAAAAGGGGAAGCAGGCCGGCTGTTTTCCAGGGGCTGGACTGGCGGGCTGCAGTTGGTGAAACGAAGGTTTGAGGCGTGAAAAATGAAGGTGGGGGTAGGGATTACCTTGGGGTGGAGTTTGGAGGCATAGGAGTCGTCACCTAGAGTTCCACGACGTCGACACCGAGGAGGGATCGCGGGATTCCGAGATTCAATGTCTCCAAAATCTGCAATGTCTTGGTTCAGCCACTTAGACCAATATTTATAAGAAGAGAACAAATTAGGGCTTCACCATCAACGATTATGATTGGCCGGTGGGATCGGCCACTAAATACATGAAAATAAACTCAAAAAAGAACTAATATATGTTTTTGACTCGCGGCGACGTGCCGAACGCAACCGCGGAGTCCGATCGTCGATCCGGGCACGCCATATATGGTAAGTTGCCAAATCATCCCTGAACGAGCCCAAAGCTCGTGCTTGCCTCTGCTCCGCATCAATCTCCTCGGCTTGAAAGAATTCATCTCCCGATGAATTGAGATCGGAATTCTCTCAATGAATGTCTGGTACAACTCGAAGAGGTCCGCCTGGAGTCGTCCAAGTGTCGTCGACGGAGAGTGTCCTCGCCCATCACCCAGTCACACCAACAACTTCCCTTGCATGTGCGCACCCTTTTTAGCCACCACCAACTTTCTCTCTTTTTCGACTTGTATGTTTAGTAAGCCACAATAAGGCTCCACAACTACCCTCCACCATGGGCCGACCTTGAGGATCAAGACTCAATAATGCATAAAAGATCCTAACCCCCAACCACCTCAATCATTCTTACACCCAGCTCCATGGCTGGATCCTATACTAAGGTTTGTAACAAGGCTGCTTAATAAAATATGGAACGCATCCATAGGTAAGACATCAAATCATATTTCATCACAATATTTTTCAATTAAAATTTATATAAACAACCTTTACTAATTGATACCTCACCCCCTTTTCTTAGACCATGCAATTATAGAAGGTATTATGTGTTTATCACATGTTAATTAAGTCAGGGTTATCATCATCGATGTCGAGCAGCAAAGACAAGTCCTTGAAAAAACATTTGTATGTGGGCGAGTATGACTAGTGGCAACGAAAATAGAGGTCTTTCTGACGTATCTTGAAGGCTTGTCGTGAGATAAGTGCCAGTGGTGGGGTACTGGTGGTGACGGGACTTACGACGATGGTGGCCTTGTATAGGAGGGAGGTTGAGCTCTTTAGCGTTCCTTGTCGAGGCAACGAGCTTGTTTCATGGCGCGGGAGAAAGTAGATGACTAAAATAGTCTCCATGGGAACCTTCTAGTTGGCGGGGGTTGACTGGAGGTCGAAAAATTGCTTGCCACGAGCGATCCAACCGAGGTGGTCAGTGTCGTCAAACACCAAAATCTCAATCTAGCAGAGGTGGATTGGGTGGATGCCCCTTACAGGGTGTAGACAGCCCATGTAGCCAGTGTCGGGCCAGCATGCAACTGGTGGTGGAGGAAAATGTGCTAGTTGATTGTGAATGGTGGTGGCCGCGAGCTCGTGGATGAGAGTGTAATCTAATCTGTTGCAGTGCCCCCCCCCCCCCCCCCCAACCCCCCATGGGCTGCTCTGCCAACCTGGCGCACCAGGCACCCCACCTTGGCCTAACCAAGGCCGCTTTCATCAGGCATGCAGGTTGTACACCCCAACCCATCTCCAGGCCAACGACAGACGCACGACAGGTTGTTGAGGTCTGGGATCGAACCCTCGACCTCCTTGATAAAGCACTTTCACACAAGTGCTCATCACCAACTGAGCTGCAAAAAAAAGGTTTAATTGACGCTGTTCAAACGAGCTTAGGTCGACTAAATAATATTCCCATAGCAATTGGAATTATGGATTTTCAGTTTATGGGAGGTAGTATGGGATCTGTAGTAGATGAGAAAATCACCCGTTTGATCGAGTATGCTACTAATCGATTTCTGTCTGTCATTATTGTGTGTACTTCTAGAGGAGCACGCATACAAAAAGGAAGTTTGAGCTTGATTCATTCCATAAGGGCTTATTCGACTCAATCGTACCACGTAATCCTTTTAAATGTGTTTTGAATGAGTTATTTCAACTGCATGGTTTCCTTCCCTTGAATTAAGGTTAAAGCTCAGTTGGTGATGAGCACTTGCGTGAAAGTGCTTTATCAAGGAGGTCGAGGGTTCGATCCCTGACCTCAACCTGCCGCGCGCCTGTCATGGGCCCGGAGATGGTTTGGGATGTACGGTCTGTAAGCCTAATGAAAGCCGCCTTGGTTGGGCCAAGGTGGGCCGCCTGATGCGCCAAGTTGGCAGGGCAGCCCATGGGGGGAGTGGGGGGAGGGGACTGCATCATAATCAAGCTTCCCCTCGATCCAAGCGAGTGGAATCTGTGGAATCCGAAGCGGAGGCATCTTCATCCGGGTGTAGGTCCATTGAACAAGTTGTGAGCATGAATTAGAGGACCGTAGAATGGATGATGAGAATGGAGCATTAGACACTGGTCATTGTTGCGGACTCTGGGTGGACTGTTGGCGGCTATGACAAACTAAATGAGTCGGTTAGTATGGACTACTGGAAGCATAGACGAGTATTGGGAGATGGAAGAGAGTCGGCTGGAGGTACCACTGGAAGCAACACAGGAGTGGGAGAGGGAATCACTTTGAGTGTTGCAGGCGGCGAGCATTAGCTGTGAAGAGTTGTGATCCTATGTGGGGACTGGGGAGTCTTCGTAGGTTCGATCTCGCCTAGGATGGAGAATCTGGCGCGAGAACAGGACGACGAGGAAGAGTGGTTTGCTAGGGGCGGGATGATGCGTGAGATCATGTTCGGGCAGAAATGGGAATCGATCTGGGGTTGTGAACAACGTTGGGACTCGACGATAGATTGAAGTCTTAGATTGAGCCTCGAGTGATTGACAGGTTGGACTAGTTGATAGGCTATCGTCAAACCTAATGCTATTGACTAATATGAATAAAGATACAATGTATTGAGGTATGCTCAGTACCCAAACCCTTAAGGGCCGGATCTCTCTAAGAATCCTCTCCAATGATAGCCTACATGACTAAATGATTTAAATTTACTCAAGCGGCTGTCCTCCACTCTCTTATATTAATGAGAGTGATACAATGAAATTACAGAAATGACACTTAAAACTACATAGACCATACACACGAGCAATACTACGACGACACTTGGCGAGGCAGTTGTGGGCCCGGAGGGTCATCAGCGCATCACTATCATAGGTTCTTTTTATACAAGTCCATGTGTTTGGACTTACTATGTTTATGCCCTGATGTAGTTCTATATAAAACCTACAAGATCATGAATGGATGAAGAAATAATTGAGTCCCTCATTGTCCCCCATTTTGAGATTGTGATAGCTCTCTCCTCTGGATTCCCAACACCTTTCATTAGCATCCTTGTCATCCACTGTAACCGACATCCCCTTCATTCCCTTCACAAAGCTCCATTAACCTTCCAAATCCCCACCAACAGCCATCCTTTCTTCTAACAGCACCCTTTAACCGGCCACCCTCCTTGCACCTTCCTCCGCCCCCACCTCCCCTTGACACCCAACTCCACCCCGTGTCACCACCGACATGTCTATATACCACCTCCGTCTTTTTTCACTGCCGACCCCCACCAAAATCTTCATCACCGCACCTCCACATTATTTTTGGTTTGGTCATACTTAGGCGAGTCTCTTTCATTTGCATTATATTATTTTCTCATTATACAATTTACTTCATATGATTAGTCTTACTCCTACGATCTGCAGGGTTTAACGACATTTAACTTACGCTCTCTCGCAATGCATGAATTTTTAATTTGCAAGTCTTCCTTTATAATTGTTATTTTCAATTATGATTGTGTAACATAGTAGCTCCTTTATTATTTGTCATCTATCGTCATAAGTTGTTCGTGTTTGCATTTCTTTATTTTAGTTTCAGTACTTGCATATCCCCATTATTTCACTGTTTGGTTTTTCGGTGGGTTAACATCACACTCCCAATCTTACCCAGCATCACATAACAGCTGTATCAAAATCTCAGTTCTCACAAAGAGCTTTTCACCTTTGTTTGTGCCAGGAATGGCTCAGCCATAAAATTGCAGTGATTTGTCAACTCAATATGAGAAGTGTATTTTGTTCATCTTTAGCAGATTGCTTTTTGTAAAAGTAAATCGTTGAGTATTTAATTTTAAGATATGTTTGAGCGATCATACATATTTGTGAGCTATTTTACCTTCAGAAAATCAATCCCAATTCACCCTAGTGTTTGCGACCCATCCGTCATGTATATACGCATGTGTCTCAATCCTTTGTGAGGGACCTGAGAAATTTGTCATTCAGTTTATAGGTGTTGAAGACCCTTCTATATGTTCTCAGTTCATTAACAGTTCTGAAAAATCTTTCAAAACTTTCAGCAATGCACTCACATATGTTCTCAGTTCATTTATACTATACCTATTTTCAAGTTTAATTGAACTAATTTCAAACAAGTCAATCTTTTATCCAGAGCAAAATCTTTAACAAACATATTTATTTTGAAGCTCTATGTGTGTCTTGTGCTGGTCTATCAATTTACAAGGTTGATTTCATTATCTCACTCTCTTTTTTGAAATTTTATTTTGCTTGTCATTAGGATACAATGTCGGTCTGGAATGTGCACGACCCCCATACAGGTGACAGCATCACAGTTAGTCGTGAACCAAGTATTTCCGCAACCGATAGTGAAATCTCTCCTCTACCCCGGCGCAATACTGAGCAGCATGTATGCCAACTTCACATTTCCAAGCTGGGACAATCTATTCCACATGTACAGTCTCACTGAAGCTAAGAATGCTTCCGCGGTGGTTGATCTTCAGCGCCTCGAGGTCTTGTTTCTTTTCTCCTTGAGACCTGTTACACTGTTTCATTCACGAGTAAACTGCTTCTTTTATTGCATAATAATTTTCTCTGGTTTCATTTTTGTCCCTACTGTTTCAATTTATGGCAGTCCTGGTCCAATTGGTTTCAAGTCATTGAAACCGTTCTAAGGACATCCTTCATGTTTGGGACCACTGTGGTGTTTGAGTGATGGTGTGAAATTGTGGTTGTAAATGTCTAAATGATGAGTTGATGTTTTACGTGGGTTTGCAACTTTTGGGGCGGATTTTTTTGGCCCAAACGCCTGTCTGGGTGTTGGGGAATTCGCAACCCGCAAAAGCCCAATCACATATGGATGGTTGTGGTGATGTTTGGCCCAAACTTTAGTTTTAGGAAAAAAAACTTTATCACCTGCACCTACCCAAACTTTACATTTATTTTCACCAGTGATTTCACTATGACTACCACTCCTCTCCCAAACAAAAGCTCAATTCATCATTTTTTTCGAGAAGAGACTTCAAATTGGTTTTATTGAAAAAACATTCATGGAAAATATAATGCATTCAAATAGATGGAAGTAAGAACTCCGGGCGGTTTGTTCCATGCGACAAATTAGTCATTTAGTTGGATGAAATTAGTCATTTATTACTCAATTTGAGTTTTGAATGTGATTGCAACAATCTTAAACTATTCTCCTATCCCTGATTGGATTGATAGAAGCTATGGGGACCAAACTTTTGGGCCAAAATGTGATTTGCCTTAGTCTTTCTGTCCCTCGCTTATATAATCGACGAATTTGGATTTAGGTACTTGCGGGAAGCTATTTTGCCGTTGCGGGAGCGCTCTTCGGTCTAATAAATCCTGGGAGAATGAGCATGTTTGGTACTCTCTTGGTGGTTTGGGGCCTGGTGAAGGAAGGGATTCTTGGAAAACCAGCTACAACAGATCCAGAAAAGGCCGTTTATGTTTACCCAACTATGGTGATTGCATTGATATGCGTCTTGTGTTCAATGAAGTCTGATGTCAAGAAAGCAAGTAGAACCTCCAAAGCTCAACCCATCGCCAAGCCTCTGAAGAGCTCGGTGAAGTCGAAGCTGAAGTAAAATGATTCTGAAACTTGTAGCTGAAGTTTCATTCTGAACCTGTGATGATAATGGAGTTTTCTTTTGGCCATTCTGTGCGACTGGTCATGTTTATGGTTTATTATGTCCAGTTTTATTTGAAGCTTTTGGAAGGGATGAAACTGAAAATTGTAAAAGAATTCTTCTATAATTTGGTCATATGTTTATCTTAGCGTTCTCATTTTATCATAACAAATTTAGATGTCAATGACAAGTGAATGAAGTTGTCGGGCTATGACAAATGAGAACGATGAAGAAAAGACCCGGCCGTTTCTCTGTCTTGCTCCGCTGGGAGAGGTTGGGGAAGAGAAGCGTTCATATTTTTGAATTCAACTGGCTCAAAAAACAAGGTTTGGAGGAAACTGTGTTTTTCTACCCGCCGGAACGGAGCATGGCAGCTCCCCCAAACAGGGACCTGACTTTTATTTCTTGTTAGGAGAGAGCATGAGGATATGTTCACAAATCTTATAAATGAATCCATAGCCACAGTTTTATTGTGAAACTTTCTAGTAAATTGCAGTTGAAAAAAATTAGGTGTTTTGTTTGACTGCACTTAAAATCAGTATATACGGTTACACACACAAATACATCTTTCCTACTAAAACAATAGACATATTTGGAGCACACCATGAAACTCATCTGAACCGGCCGATCTCCAAAAAAACGCATCTGGTCATTGAATCTAAACAACCATGTCTGCCAATATCCAAATCTCCAACAAAGTTACTGTTCCCAACTCAGGAAATCACGATACCCCTCAGCCCTTCCGCAACTGCTACTGCGCCTTGTCTGTCGGCGGCGGCAGAGAAGGCGCATTAGCAGCTGCGGAAGCGGGGAAGTGGGGTGGGGGGGGGGGGGGGGGGGGGGGCTGTGTTGCATTTTTTAAAAAAATTTTTCTCTTAAATAATAAATTGAATTATTAAAAATTCAAATTTAATAAAAATACAAATACATACAAATAAATTCTAATAAATTTTAAAAAACTACTGGGGGTGGGCTAAGCCCACCGCGAAGCCCGTCGGGGGCGGGCGAAGCCCGCTTGAATGCCAAGCGGGCGATCGAAGATGCTAGTATATATATATACTAGCATAGACTGCATCAGACGGGCTTTGCCTGTGCTTGATGCTTCTGGTGGTCTTTGGCGGCATAGAAGCGGGCTTCGTCCGTGTTACGCGTGCACTTGCGAGAATGACGTGCGTTATACGCGGGGTACCATTGTGCGACGCGTGCCACATGTGCGTGCTTTTGGTATGATTTTGGCTCCCTTCGAGCGAGCGCGGTCTGTACCAGCGGCTTGCTCGATCGAGTTGGCTTGCTTGTGTATGTTGGTTGAAGTCTTCCCGGTTTGACTCGGAAATCTTTAGGGGGACCCCATCAAATGATCTCAAATTTTTGTGGGTTGTATCGGCTAGAAGCGTGTTGTGTCGGCTAGAAGTGTGTCATATCGTCTAAAGCTAACAACACGTGGTAGTGTTACCGCTGACGGTAGGCGTATTGGCAAGAGGACTTCTCGATCAGCTATAAGTCAAGGCGACACGAGACAGAGAGCTTTCTTTTTTGTTCTGGAGCTATCGATGTGCGGTAACTTTTGTAAACAGATCTTTAAATCTACATTTATCATTTATGGTCCTCCGATCCTTTTGGAATTTGATTCAAGGGCCCCAATATGTTCGTCTGTGAACCATAAAAGGGGCATAGGCCTTAGACTTTCTCATTCTGAAGACATTCGTGATTTTTGTGACTAGGGTGAGCGAAAGAGGGCGGAGAAGGAGACATAGTTTCCTTCATTTGAAGAGCTTCAGAGCTCCGTTTGACGATCTGAGACCTGCATCGTGGAGAGGACTTGAAGACACATGTTTCTATCCTTGCTAATCGATAACTCCATGGCAAAGCAAAGGTTACATAAGGTAACAACATTCGTTCTCCCGGTCTTAGGATGCGTGCATGACATCCCTTTTGTTTATTTCTTCTTTTCTTGCAATTTCTTGGCATCTAATCTCTCAAATGAGAGGGGTTCAAGATATCTTGGTTTAAGGGGAACCAATTGATAGATTGAGTCTGTCTCTGACATTTTTGCATTAGAGGTCTGCTCCTCTAGCAGATTAAGAATTATGAGTGAAGTCAAAATTGTGATCGGTGGTCCGATTTGGTGATGTTGTTTGACGTGCATTTAGGATTTGTGCTAGAAATCAAAATTCGATTAAGGCGAAGACGTTGTTGCGATGCGTTAAATTTTTGTATGAGAACAAGTGGTGACTTAGGGCGGAAAATGTGTGTATTAAATGCTTGGTGAAATTTGGTGTCCACTTGAAGGTTGAAGAGCAGCTTTGTCTTTGTGGTCGGTTGGCTAGCCCCATGATGTTATGATTCATGTGTGGAGGGTGTTCCGCAAGACAAAGCACCTTTCTGTGAAAACTGACAAGAACATTTGTGCTTTTGAACAAGCCCGATGATATAGTGATTTGTGTGCGGGTGGTATCTAAGCAAGAGTACTTAGTATCGATTATGATGGCTTGATGACACTGACGAGAGCGACGAAGCTGATGTACAAGCTCGATGATCTAGTGATCCATGTTTGGGTGGAGTCTTAGCCAGAGTTCTCAGGATCTATGTTGTTTATGTTTTGTTTTATTTGTATACGAAGTTCTGACTTGCAGGGTGATGTTATTCCCCGGGATTTGCTAGGACAACTAGGAGGAGGGGTATTCTTACGCAGTTTTGTGGTCAGCCCTAGCTAATCCATGTTATACCATGTCTTTTGTGATGGTTGTGAGGCAGGGATCGCGAACTGGAGCCAGCTCACAGGCCATAAAGACCTAAACCTCATGAAGTGCACCTCCTCCTGCTTGTTTGCAATTGCATGTTTCTTTTATATTATTTTGGCTTACACGTTGAGGTAGCTTAGGATTTGCTACTGTGCTTTTGCTATGTTGTGTGGATTTGAATATTTGTGATGTAAGGCTATTAGGTCAAAGTACTATAACATCCCATCTTTGATAAGAAGGTCTAGTCGATTTAATTGAACCCTTAAAGGAGCTTGGACCGGGTCATGGTGAACTACGACGGGACCTCCACCACATAATGACGTCGGTTCAAGGAATGCCAGTGTGATATAATCAGATGAGTAAATCAATATGAAGCCGATCTCAGTCAGTGACAGTGTTTATGAGATCAAAATAAACCCAACAAAGCCAACCGAGCCTCATTCTGATATGAATAGCGAAGTTGGATAATCCAAGTAGGATCGAGCTACGTACCGACCCCGAAGTAAAATGTTGAATAAACGAGCTCTGAATTGATTTCTATCAGTTGCATTAAAGTCGTATGATCGATACGAGTGCAACAGAACTCATTTTGCTCTAATCCAATGTCATTTGGAGAAAAATGACCGTTTTGAGTAGTGTTGAGCGTCGCCACAATGCCATTGTGAAATATTGAACAAATAAGTTCTGAATTGACTAGTTAGTTGTATCAGACTCATATGGTTGATACGAGTGCAACGGAACTCGTTTCATTCGAATCCGAGATCATTTGGAGAAAATGACCGTTTGAGTAGCATTGTGCGTCACAACAACGCAATTATAAATTATTGGGCAAACAAGCTCTGAATTGACTTTTATCAGTTACATTAGACTCGTATGGTCGATACAAGTGCAAAGAAACTTGTTTCGTTCCAATCCGAGGTCATTTGGAGAAAATGAGCGTTTTGAGTAGTGTTGTGCATCGTCACAACACCACTGTAAAATATTAAGCAAACGAGCTCTGAATTGACTTTAGTCAGTTGCGTTAGACTCGTATGATCAATATGGTGCAACAGAACTCATTTCGCTCAAACCTGAGGTCATTTAGAAAAAAATCACGTTTTGAGTAGAATTGTGGATCACCACAACGCAGTTGTAGAATATTGAGCAAACACGTTCTGAATTGACTTCTGTCAATCTCATTAGACTTGTATGGTCAATATGAGTGCAACTAGATTAGTTTCGCTTAATTTTGATGTCGTTTGATCAAGTTAATAAAAATAAAGCTCATAAAATAATATGACGTCTCGAAAAACGTGAAGTGTAGGTTAGGTGGCATTTAATGTGACGGCCACGTGTCAATTTCTTATTAGTTATGATAGCCTATATAAAGGCATGTATGTAGTTCTTTTGAGATTAATGAGATAGTGAAATTTATCCTCTTTCCTGTGTGGAGCGCTGCAGCGCTGGAAGTGTTTGTTCTTATTTGTTCTTCGGATTCTGATCCTGCGACACTATCCTACCTGAAGCAGATCGCAAGAGAGGGAGCGTGCAACTTGCCTTTGTGCATCTCGCTGGGAGGTCTCGTCGACCCCATCTCGTCGGAAGCTCTCGTCGGCCCGTCTCGCCTGGTATACCATTTCGCCTGGGAGCTCTCGCCGGGAGGGAAGGTCATCTCGTCGAGCGAGAAGGTGATCTCGTCGGCATACCCATCTCGCCCGGACCAATCTCACCGGGAGGTCCTCTCGCTGGTGATGATCTCGCCCTCATACCTCTCGTCGGGGTTGTGCTTGCCGGCAATGTTGTGTGATTGTGTTGAGTTGTTTTAGAAGTTGTGCCGGCCTATCCATGTTTCCAACAACTGGTATCAGAGGGAGGTTCGACCCCCTTGGAAGAGTTAGTGACAAGTGGAGATGGATATGGGAAGTGCCATGCCGGGGCAAGTCCCCAAGTTGACGAAGACAAATTATAGCAACTGGAGTATCTAGATGAGGGTGTTACTCGCCTCGAAGGAGTTATGAGAGATAGTCGAGGATGGCTATGGGGAGCTTGCTGCAGAAGCAGAGGCGGCGTTGACTAACGCACAAAGGACGGTGTTGAGAGAGTCAAAGAAGAAAGATAATAAGGCTCTGTTCTTGCTATACCAAGGTGTAGATGAGGCGACGTTTGAGAAAATATCATACGCGAGAAGTTCGAAGGAGGCATGAGAGGTGTTGCAACGCTCCATGCAAGGAGTTGATAAGGCTAATGTTGAAGTCGGTGACCGGGCGGTCTGGCGGTCTGTCTTGGCGGGTTGAAGACCGCGCGGTCTGGCGGTTTGTCTCAGCCGGCTTGGAGACCGGGCGGTCTAGCGGTCTTCCCTGACGATCTCTCTTCTTCTCTTGTGGTAGCCGTGCGGTTAGCCCTTCTGTCTAACCGCGTGGCTTGTGCGGTTTATTTTGTATAGTCTGCTTAGTCCTGTAATTTTTTAGTCTCACATCTCTTATTTGTATTCTCTCATCTCTCCTCCATTCTATATAAGGGAGGGCATACCTTTGTAATAAATATCTTTTTTGGATAATAAAGTTTCAATTATTCAAAACTCTATCCGTTTGTTACTGCATGTTCGCTACTTCTAACATGGTATCAGAGGGCACGATCTTTTCCTTCTGATTGTGTGCGCTCTCTGCTTCTCGCCGCTTGTTTCTTCTTCTCGCGACCTGTCTTCGCGGCTTGTCCTCTCTTCCACCCGCTCTCTGTTCGCGCGGCTTGTTGCTTCTCTTCTCTTGCTGCTCTTTGTCGATGCGCCCTGTTTCCTTCTAGCCGCCTGTTTTTCCCCTAGCTGCGCGGCCTGCTCTGTTCGCCCGTCTTGCGACTTGTTGTTTTCGTTGCTACTTCTTACTTCCTCTTCTCTTCTGTTCGCTCGAACTTTTCATTCCGCGCGACCTCTTCCCCGCTGTGCCTTGGTCTGTCTCCTGGCCGCTCGTGTTCGCGCGGCTTCTTCCCCTTAAAACCGCTGCGGCTTCTCGCGGGTTGCTCTCTTTTCTTCTCCCCGCGGCTTTCTCTCTGTTCGCGCGGATTCTTCCTTGGTTTAGCGGCCTCTCTGTCTTTCTTCCGTTAGCCGCTCCTGCTTGTTAGTCGCCGCGACCTCCTGTTCAGTCGCGCGGCTTGTGCTTCGCTCTTCTTCCCCTTTTGCCTTGCTCTGCACCTTGGTCGTGGCCCTTCTTGCCGCTGGTGTGCTGTCACCGAGACCGCTGCAGCTTCTTTTTCCTCCCTTCATGGCTTTCATATCCTCCTCCAAGCCATTCGCCTCGGTTGTCACGTCTTCTGGTCGTGTCCACGTTGTTACTCAGGGAAAATGGCTGATCGACACTGGTGCTACAAATCATATGACCGACAATCTCCAGTGTTTCTCTCTCCTCGACAAACATGATCGGTTGCCCCCGGTTATTCTCGCTGACGGCTCTTCATCATCAGTCCATGGGACGAGGATAGTTCATGTCACTCCGTCTCTTCACTTGGCGGATACTCTATACGTGCCCCAGTTCCCGTGCAACTTATTATCTGTTACCTCTCTATGCAAGCAATTACAGTGTTATGTCACATTTACTTCTACTTCTTGCTCTTTTCAGGATCCGGCCTCCCAACGGACGATTGCTACTGGGACTGAGAGTGACGGCCTCTACTTCCTGGACAACATTTCTTCTTTTTTCACCTTCTCCTCCACCTCCACAGATATTCTCCAATGGCATCTCCGCCTTGATCATGCTCCTCCCCGTCTTCTTCGTCAACTTCTGCCCCACCTTCCTCCACAAAGTCCTCCGCTCAGCTGTGAGGCCTGTCAGCTTAGCAAGCATCACCGCTCCTCCTTCCCTCCAAAGCACGTTCGTGGCTCCACCCGTCTGTTTGATCTTATCCACTCCGATATTTGGGGTCCTTCTCCTACTCTTACCATTGGTCGGGGTAGTTCATATTTTGTCACGCTCATTGATGATTTCTCTCGCTGTACGTGGGTGTATCTATTAAAAGATCGCTCTGAATTATTCTCTGTTTGGACGTCCTTCTATCTCATGATCAAAACTCAGTTTGGTGTTTCTATCAAAGTTTTTCGCTCTGATAATGCCAAAGAATATCTCAGTCATGACTTTTCTACCTTCTGCATGCAAAATGGGATTATTCATCAAACTAGTTGTGTTTATACTTCACAACAAAATGGTGTGGCCGAACGCAAAAACCGTCACCTCCTCGATGTCGCTCGCACCTTGATGACCCAGATGCATGTTCCTCGCTCCTATTGGGGCTATGTTGTTCTCCTTGCCTTCTACCTTATCAATCGCATTCCCTCCACGGTTCTCCACGGCAAAACCCTGTTCTCCATTCTGTATCCGGACAAGGAGCCGTTTCCTCTCCCTCTCCAAATCTTTGGATGCACTGCCTTTGTGCATACCCCTTCTGCCACCTGTGATAAGCTCTCCCCTCGCTCCACCAAATGTGTCTTTCTGGGGTACTCCACCACTCAGAAAGGCTATTGTTGCTTTGATCCCATCCTTCGTAAGCAGTTCGTCTCTGCTGACGTCACCTTCTTCGAGAATACCTCCTACTTCTCGGATGACTCTTCTCCTCTTCTCCCCGCTTCTGATTCTCCTGCCGTTCCCTTCGTTCCCTCGCCTCCTACTACACTCTCCACCCCTACACCATCTCCATCCCCTCCTATCCCTCCACCTCTCTCTCTCCCTTCTCCACCACACTCTCCCTCATCTCCGCTGTCGTCGCTCTTTACTCCCGGGCCAGCTTTCTCTACCACGGATGCTCCGGATGTCGCGGGCCTGGCTGACCTGGATCTTCCTATAGCTCTTCGCAAAGGGGTGCGGACGTGTACTCTACACCCCCTTGCTGTTGTTGTTTCCTATGATCGTCTTACCCCTTCTCGCAGGGCTTTTGCACTGGCTATCTCTGCCACTGCCACACCCCGCTCCTACCAGGAGGCACTTGCTATTCCTCATTGGAAGATGTCCATGGATGAGGAAATGACGACCCTAACTGAGCGGGGTACCTGGACTCTTGTTCCTCCTCCCTTCGGCACTGATGTTGTTGGGTGTCGCTGGGTCTTTGTGGTCAAATTTGGCCCCGACGGCACTGTAGATCGTTATAAGGCTCGCCTTGTTGCTAAAGGTTTCACTCAGACCTATGAGGTTGATTACTTTGACACCTTCTCCCCCGTGGCTCATCTCAGCACTATCCGGATTCTTCTCTCTGTGGCGGTCAATCGGGATTGGCCGATTTCTCAGCTAGATGTCAAGAATGCCTTCCTTTATGGTGATCTTCACGAGGCCGTTTACATGGAGCAACCTCCTGGGTATGTTGCTCCGGGGGAGACACGAGTATGCCGGCTGCAAAAGGCAATTTATGGCCTCAAGCAGAGCCCTCGAGCTTGGTTTGACAAGTTCAGCGGCATCGTGACGGCTGTTGGTTTTGCGCGAAGCTTTGCTGATCACTCTCTCTTTATTCGCAAAACTCCCTCGGGGCTGGTTGTTCTTGTTGTGTACGTCGATGATATTATTCTCACTGGTGATGACCAGGAAGGGGTAGCCCTGACAAAGCGACATCTTCGCCAACATCTGATCACGAAAGATATGGGCTCTACAAAGTACTTTCTGGGGATCGAAATCTCTCGGAAGCCCGACTCCTTAGTTCTCTCTCAGCGTAAGTATGTCCTTGATCTTTTAAAAGAGGCAGGGTTGACTGGAGCAAAACCTGCCCGATGCCCCATGGCACCTGGAGAAGACAAAACCTAGACAGATGATTCGTCTCCTCTTTCAGATAGTTTGCGGTACAGGCGTCTGGTTGGTAAGCTCATATATCTCACAGTGACCAGGCCCGACATTTCCTATGCTGTGGGCAAGGTGAGTCAATTCATGCAAGCTCCTAGGGAGTGCCATCTACAGTCCGCCTTGCGGATCTTGGAGTATGTCAAAGCAGCGCCTGGGAAAGGATTACTTTTTCAGAAGAATGGTCATCTGAGGATTGAAGCCTACTCAGATGCAAGTTATGCTGATGACAAAGGGGATCGCAAGTCAACCTCAGGTTTTTGCACCTTTGTTGGGGGAAATCTGGTGAGCTGGAAGAGCAAGAAGCAGTCTGTTGTCTCCAGGTCCAGTGCAGAAGCTGAGTATCGCAGTATGGCGTCGACCACTTGTGAGTTAAAATGGCTGCGGGCTCTCATGCTAGATTTAGGAGAGGTATACAACCATCCTCTACCTATGTTCTGTGATAACAAGGCAGCCATATACATCTCCAAAAATCCGGTCTTCCATGAAAGAACAAAGCACATTGATGTCGACTGTCATTTCATTCGTGAAGAGATCTTAAAGGAACAAATTTGCACTCCCTTTGTTACTTCTGATAAAGAGCTGGCTGACATCTTCACCAAGCCAGTTTCCGCCTCGTTTCTTCATGTTTGCGACAAGCTGGACATGATCGTTATATATGCTCCAGCTTGAGGGGGAGTGTTGAAGTTGGTGACCGGGCGGTCTGGCGGTCTGTCTTGGCGGGTTGAAGACCGCGCGGTCTGGCGGTTTGTCTCAGCCGGCTTGGAGACCGGGCGGTCTAGCGGTCTTCCCTGACGATCTCTCTTCTTCTCTTGTGGTAGCCGTGCGGTTAGCCCTTCTGTCTAACCGCGCGGCTTGTGCGGTTTATTTTGTATAGTCCGCTTAGTCCTATAAATTTTTAGTCTCACATCTCTTATTTGTATTCTCTCATCTCTCCTCCATTCTATATAAGGGAGGACATACCTTTGTAATAGATATCTTTTTTGGATAATAAAGTTTCAATTATTCAAAACTCTATCTGTTTGTTACTGCATGTTCGCTACTTCTAACAGCTAAGAAGGTGAAGTTGCAGTCCCTTCGAGCTAAGTATGAAGTGTTGAAGATGCAGAGTTCTGAGAAGGTTGGGGATTATGTGACTCATATGCGGACGCTCACAAATGAGATGAAACGCAACAGAGAGACGATAGATGACGTGAGTCTCATGGAGAAGCTCTTGTGGTCTATGTCAAAGAAGTTCCATCACATTATGGTGGCGATTGAAGAATCAAAGGATCTCACCCAGATATCCGTGGATGAGCTCGTTGGCTCCCTACAAGCTCATGAGTATCACATGCTGCAAGGCGAAGAAGAGTCAAGCGGTTTGGGTAAAGCACTCCAAACTCAGTTGAAATTTGAAGAGAGCTATGGAAGAGGAGGAGGCCAACGAGGCCGAGACTACCGAAGAAGAGGTAGAGGAAGAAGAGGCGAAAGAGACCAAGGAAGAAATCAAGGCCACCAGAGAGAGGCGGAGCAACCTCAAGGAAGATGCAGAGGAAGAGGCCGAGGTGACATGTCCCAAATACAGTGTTACAACTGTAACCGTTTTGGGCATATAAGCCATGATTGCTGGGCTCCGAGGAAGAGAGAAGAGACCAACGACTATGCAGAAGCAAGCACCGTTGGTGGTGACCCAATGATGTTCTTGACGTACGGAGGAGCTGAAGGAGGAAGGAACGAAGTGTGGTACTTGGACACGGGAGCAAGCAACCACATGTGTGGAGAGAAAGAGTTATTCACCAACCTTGAGCCCAACGGCGGTGAGGTCAGTTTTGGAGACACTTCGAAGACCTCAGTGGAAGGCAGAGGGGTGATAGTGGTCACCCTAAATGGTAAGAAGGTGCACCTCAATGATGTGTTCTATGTGCCAAGCCTGAAGAGTAACATCTTAAGCCTTGGGCAGCTGGTGGAGAAAGACTACTGTGTTCAGTTGAAGGATGGCTCATTGGTCATGAAGGATCATCGATGAAGAGAGGTAGTGAAGGTGAAGATGACGATGAATCGTCTCTTTACGCTAAGGATGGATGTCAAGGAGACGGTGTGCCTTGGAAGAACTGAGGAAAAAGAAGAAGCGTGGTTGTGGCATCACAGGATGAGTCATTTGGGCTTCACTGGCTTGAAGCTCTTATCTCATTCCAAGATGGTGGAAGGTTTGCCCATGATCTCACCTCCATAGAAGATCTGTGAGGCGTGCACGAAGGGAAAACAGAAGAGGCAAACGTTCGAATGTGTCAAATCCCGAAGAGCAAGGAGGCAGCTTGAACTAGTTCACTCGAACATCGCTGGTCCGTTTGAGACTACCTCAGTTGGCGGGAGCAAGTACTATATCACCTTCATAGATGACTATAGTCGGAATTGTTGGGTGTATTTTTTGAAGGAGAAATCTGAGGCCCTTGACAGGTTCAAGGAGTTCAAGGCGATGATGGAGAAGGAGAGTGGACAACCACTAAAGGTGTTGAGGACAGATAGAGGTGGGGAGTACACCTCTAGGATGTTTGATGACTTCTGTAGAGAGTGTGAGATTTCTCATCAATTGACAGCGGCGTACTCACCTCAGCATAATGGAGTCGCAGAAAGGACGAACCTGACCATCATGAACATGGCGAGAAGTATGGTGACGGGCAAGGGATTGCCAAAGATGTTCTAGGCGGAAGCAGTACAGTGTGTTGTGTACTTACTTAATAGGTGCCCAATGAAGAGCGTGAAGTACATGACTCCATTTGAAGCTTGGAGTGGATGGAAGCCGAGTGTTAAACACTTGAGGTTCTTCGGGTGCGTAGCTTATGCTCATGTCCCGGACCAAAGGAGGAAGAAACTTGATGACAAGATTGAGAAGTGCATCTTTGTGGGCTACGCTACGATGAGCAAGGCTTATAAGTTGTATAATCCAGTGACGGAGAAGGCAATAATTTCAAGGGACGTAGTGTTTGAGAAGGATGGCTGCTGGAGCTGGGATGAGAAGATGAGAAGCATCAAAAGAATGTTCTTTGATGATGATGAAGAGGAAGGTGGCCACGAAGTAGAAGCTGAGGTTGGTGGAGCTGAGCCACCATCACCACCAAGTGGAGAGTCATGGGGAGCTCATACTCCCTACTCAAGTGGGGCAAGCACAAGTGGAGGCAGTTCTAGTGAATATAGCACTAACAAAGGCAAATCTGATCGTCCTCAACCCAGGATGAGGAGGTTGGAGGAGATCTACGTGGAGACGACACCAACTCTTAATAATTTTTCTTTATACTGTCTCTTAGTAGACTGCGAGTCTCACACATATGATGAAGCTGGCCAAGAGAAGACCTGGAGGAAGGCGATGGATGAGGAGATGGCGTCCATCAAAAGGAATGATACCTGGAAGCTGGTCGATCCACCAACTGACCACAAACCCCTCGGGGTGAAGTGGGTCTACAAAGTGAAGAGTAACAAGAATGGAGATGTGGAGAAGCACAAGGCGAGACTCGTTGTGAAGGGCTACAGGCAAGTCCAAGGAGTGGACTACGACGAGGTCTTTGCCCCAGTGGCGCAAATTGACACCATCAGGTTAATCATCGCACTGGCAGCTCACTATGGGTGGAAGATCTTGCAGATGGATGCAGTGTCTGCTTACCTGAATGGTTACTTGGAGGAAGATGTGTACATCTAGCAGCCTTCCAGATATGTTGTAAAAGGCTAAGAGAGGAAGGTGTACAAGCTGGACAAAGCACTGTATGGGCTGAAGCAAGGAGCTCGCGCTTGGAATGGAATGATAGATGCATATCTCCAGAAGAACGGCTATATGAAGAGCCCTTATGAGTATGCTCTCTACACGAAGGTGGAGAAGAATGAGGATATGAAGATCATATGTCTATATGTAGACAATATGATATTCACTGGCAATAACCCTATCATGTTCGAGGAGTTCAAGAGGACAATGAAGAAGGAGTTTGAGATGACCGACCTGGGAGAGCTCAACTGTACAACCCCGTAGCCGGGCGAGTGGGACCCTCCCCAAATATCAGCCTAGGGGTGTCTTGTGGGCAACGAGTTGGTGCGACCCCGTTTGAGGACGTGCGGGTCCTCGTGCGTGCATGCGGAGGTTCTATGCGCATAGGTTCATATTATATATATATATATATATATATTATATATTATATTATAATATATATAATATATTATATATAAATTAGATTTATAAAATATGAGATCAAAATGGGAGGGGGGGGATTTTTTTGAGGAGGGGGCGGGTTCCAGCGGGGGGGGGGATAAAAAAAAGAAGAAAAATAAGAAGCAGGGGCACGAGTTAGAGGGGGCAGCATGGAAGAAGAAAAAAAAGGGAGGGCATCGGGATTCCTTCGGGAGGCTAGGGCACGGCCGCCATTCCCCCTCTCTCCCGTCGCCGGCAAAGCCGAGCCCCACCGCCCCCTTCCTCTCTCTCTCTCTCTCCCGTCGCCGGCGAGGCTAGGGCATGGCCGCCCCTTCCTCTCTCTCTCTCTCTCCCGTCGCCGGCGAAGCAACAGCCCGACCGCCCCTTCCTCTCTCTCTCTCTCTCCCGTCGCCGGCGAAGCTAGGGCACGGCCGCCCCTTCCTCTCTCTCTCTCTCTCGTCGCCGGCGAATCTAGGGCACGGCCGCCCCTTCCTCTCTCTCTCTCTCCCGTCGTCGGCGAGGCTAGGGCATGACCGCACTTTCCTCTCTCTCTCTCTCTCTCCCGTCGCCGGCGAAGCAGCAGCCCGGCCGCCCCATTCCCCCTCTCTTCCGTCGCCGGCAAGGCAGCAGCCCGGCCGCCCCTCTCCTTCTTTTTCCCGGCCTGAAGCAACCCCAACCCGGCCGACCCTCTCTTCTTCCCGACCTGGAGCAGCAACCACACCCCGACCGATCCTCTCTTTCTCCCGGCCTGGAGCGGGGCTCGGCCTGGAGCAAGGCTCGGCCTGGAGCGAGGCTCGGCCTGGAGCGAGGCTCGGCCTGGAGCGAGGCTCGGCCTGGAGCGAGGCTCGGCCTGGAGCGAGGCTCGGCCTGGAGCGAGGCTCGGCCTGGAGCGAGGCTCGGCCTGGAGCAAGGCTCGGCCTGGAGTGGAGATCGACCACCGACGCGGCCGCACGCAGCAGGATCGACCGGAGCTCCTCTCCCGCCCCCGCCGCCAAGCACGCGACAAGGGTAACGATGTTTCAACTTGGGCAGGTGAAGCCTTCAGTTTACATATTCGCATGGAAGCCCCTCTCCACCAACGGGTGGGGGGAAGGGAGCTTTTCGACGGGTCGACGTGTACGTCCCCGCAGTTAATTGCATTAGTGCCCGGAAGCGTGAGTACGGGTTTAGGCATGCTGTGTGAAGCCCATCCGGACGTGTGAGCCGGATTGGTGATGTTCTGGGGTTCCCGGAGAAGACTCCGAGGAAGTTGTTTATTTAGCCGCTTGCAGGGAATGCGCACCATAGCCCCAAAAAAGGGGGTGTGCGCAATATGTTTGGCCCGCTTATATTAGCCGACCGACGACTAGTTGGCCGCCGCTCGTCGAGACGCTGGCGTACAGGTGTTGCAGTACCAGGCGGGGAGTAGCGGGCTTAAGCCCAAGCTTGTGTCGGCCCTCGAAGGCCTTTTTGTTTACGTTGCCGGCCTGCGTGCTGAGTATGGAATTTATATTCCTGTAATATTTTTTCATATCTGTGATGCTCTGTGAATATAGTTTACTCCTCCTGTCTTGGGCGAGCGGTGTGTTCGTGAACCGCTCCCCCCATGTGGGCCCCGAGGTATATATGCCGGGAAGCCCCTGATGGCCCGTTGTCATCTTTTCAGAGTAGCGAAGTTCCGCTATTAGCGGCCCAATTGGGGCTGCGTAGAGTAGGGCTGCTGGGCGGTTTTGCGCCAATAGTTAGACGGGCGGGGAACATTTTACATAGACCCGAGGTGGCACCTTTTGTTAAGGAGTGGATCTTGAGATCCTCCTCTGATGTTCCGGTCGGCCAAGAGAGCCCTCCGAAGGTGCCTTAGCTCAGCCCTTGGCTTGGGATGAGAAGAGTTTGTTAGTCTTCCGGGTATGCGGCCGGTCCTCCACGCTGAGACCTTGGGTCTGTCCCTTGTGTTCCTAGCCTTGTGCCTAGATCGTTCGCTTGAGGGTAGTAGGTGCGCGGTCACCCCTTCCCCAAGGGTCGAACTCCACAAGAGACCGGATTTCGGTTTCAACATTTTGGTGCGGTGAGCGTGGAGAGTGACCAGCACAGAAGAACTCAGGCGAACATCATGGCTATAGAAGTGGAACCAGGTGGCGACCACGGTCATGCGTTGACACTTTGTGTGTATGGTCCTCATACTCAGAGTTGTCCCCTCCCATAGCTGTTGTTTGAATCCCATAGCATTTAGAGTAAGATTTGCACATATTTGAAGCGCTTCTACCTATGAAAACCCGTGTATCCCCACTTTTTACATCAACAAGAAACCTGTAGGTTATTATCTTCAAGATCAAGTAAGAGAGCAGCTGAGAGGTATTAGGAGCCGGGGTGACCGGAAAGGGTTCCCTCCCTAGCGATAATATGTTATCTCTTCCTTGTAATTCAGTAGCGGTCAGGTTTTCTCTTTATTACCAATTCGCCTCGAGCTTCTGAGGGCTTCAAGGGTTAGCCTCGCGATCGACTCCGGAAGCCAAACGTCCAACCCGTTCCTTTTAAATAGCCTAGTTCGGACGATGGGACGGTGCCGCGGGACTTTAAGCGCTATTGTAAGACCGAGCCTCTGCACTAACGGCCGAGATCAGCTCCCCCCTTGCACGTCGGCCTATGTCCTCCCGATCGCACCTCTCCTCCGACTAGGGGAATTATCAGGAACGAGCCTAGACGCTAACCTCCCAGATTTGATAAAGGGTCGATCTCTCCAAGCAACCACAAGTGACATGGCGGAAAGTGATCTTTGTCATTAGATCAGGATACGAGCCGCCGACCTGTTCCTTCTAAATAGCCCAATTCGGATGATGGGACGATGCCTCGGGACTCTAAGCGCTATTGTAAGACCGAGCCTCTGCACTGACGGCCGAGATCAGCTCCCCCCTTGCACGTCGGCCTATGTCCCCCCGATTGCATCTCTCTTCCGATTGGAGGAATTATTAGGAACAGGCTCGGGCGCCAGCTTCTCGATTTGACGACTTCCAGATCGTCTCTCTTATGAAGAGAATGCGTCCTCCGTTTGTAAGAACATATGTGCAATTAACTCTCCAACACCTCATAAGTAAACAAGATGTCTCCACCTCGAGCAAAGTCAAGTCCTCAAGTAGTTTTGGACCCCAAGCAGATCCCGCTGTCAGGCTCTCACCTAGCTGGCAGGGCTGTAAGTCACTCGGTGTCATCCTTGGGCCTCGAGCAGATCCCGCTGTCAGGCTCTCACCTAGCTGGCATGGCTGGAAGTCACTCGATGGTGGTAGTAGTGGACCCCGAGCAGATCCCGCTGTCAGGCTCTCACCTAGCTGGCAGGGCTGGAAGTCACTCGGTGTCATCCTTGGGCCTCGAGCAGATCCCGCTGTCAGGCTCTCACCTAGCTGGCAGGGCTGGAAGTCACTCGATGGTGGTAGTAGTGGACCCCGAGCAGATCCCGCTGTCAGGCTCTCACCTAGCTGGCAGAGCTGGAAGTCACTCGGTGTCATCCTTGGGCCTCGAGCAGATCCCGCTGGCAGGCTCTCACCTAGCTGGCAGGGCTGGAAGTCACTCGATGGCGGTAGTGGTGGACCCCGGGTAGACTCGCTGTCAGGCTCTCATTAGCTGGCAGGGCTGTAGGCACACCTGGGGGGAAGGGTTGGTTCGTGGAGACTTTTTGCAGGACCCCGAGTGATGCTCGGCCCCGGGTAGACCCGCTGCCTGGCTCCTACTAGCTGGCATGTCTGTAGGCTCGCCTGGGGGGTAAGGGACCCCGAGTGCTGCTCGGCCCCGGGTAGACTCGCTGCTCAGGCTCTCATTAACTGGCAGGGCTATAGGCACACCTGGGGGGAAAGGATTAGCTCAGCGTGTACAAGAGGATACAGAGGATACGGCTTTGTTGTTTCGTGATATCACGAGAAATTGTATACTCGTTGTAAGTAATGGTATAATAGCAATTCAACAGCAGTGAGCCAAAGGGTATCGAGTGATTCAAAAGGTTCAGAAAGGGCATGGAGAGATTGATGCTCCAAGCGCAGATTCCAGTTTCTCTCAAAAAAATTTTTGGGTCGGCTCCCACTCGCCGAATACGTTGGGTTGGATGATTCTTTCCGAGCTTGTGTCAAGCTCGAAAAGAGCGGGGATTGTGTACAACCCCGTAGCCGGGCGAGTGGGATCCTCCTCAAATATCAGCCTAGGGGCGTCTTGTGGGCAACGAGTTGGTGCGACCCCGTTTGAGGACGTGCGGGTTCTCGTGCGTGCGTGCGTGCGGAGGTTCTATGCGCATAAGTTCATATTATATATATATATATATATATATATATATATATATATATATATATATATATATATATATATATATATATATTATATATTATATATTATATTATAATATATAAAATATATTATATATAAATTAGATTTATAAAATATGAGATCAAAAGGGGAGGGGGGGATTTTTTTGAGGAGGGGGACGGGTTCCAGCAGGGGGGGGGGGGATAAAAAAAAGAAGAAAAAAAAGAAGCAGGGGCACGGGTTAGAGGGGGCAGCAGGGAAGAAGAAAAAAAAGGGAGGGCATCGGGATTCCTTCTGGAGGCTAGGGCACGGCCGCCATTCCCCCCTCTCTCCCGTCGCCGGCAAAGCCGAGCCCCGCCGCCCCCTTCCTCTCTCTCTCTCTCCCGTCGCCGGCGAGGCTAGGGCACGGCCGCCCCTTCCTCTCTCTCTCTCTCCTGTCGCCGGCGAAGCAGCAGCCCGGCCGCCCCTTCCTCTCTCTCTCTCTCCCGTCGCCGGCGAAGCTAGGGCACGACCGCCCCTTCCTCTCTCTCTCTCCCGTCGTCGGCGAAGCTAGGGCACGGCCGCCCCTTCCTCTCTCTCTCTCTCTCTCCCGTCGCCGGCGAGGCTAGGGCACGGCCGCCCTTTCCTCTCTCTCTCTCTCCCGTCGCCGGCGAAGCAGCAGCCCGGCCGCCCCATTCCCGCTCTCTTCCGTCGCCGGCAAGGCAGCAGCCCGGCCGCCCCTCTCCTTCTTTTTCCCGGCCTGAAGCAACCCCAACCCGACCGGCCCTCTCTTCTTCCTGACCTGGAGCAGCAACCACACCCCGGCCAATCCTCTCTTTCTCCCGGCCTGGAACGGGGCTCGGCCTGGAGCGAGGCTCGGCCTGGAGCAAGGCTCGGCCTGGAGTGGAGATCGACCACCGACGCGGCCGCACGCAGCAGGATCGACCCGGAGCTCCTCTCCCGCCGCCGCCGCCAAGCACGCGACAAGGGTAACGATGTTTCAACTTGGGCAGGTGAAGCCTTCAGTTTACATATTCGCATGGAAGCCCCTCTCCACCAACGGGTGGGGGGAAGGGAGTTTTCCAACGGGTCGACGTGTACGTCCCCGCAGTTAATTGCATTAGTGCCCGTAAGCGTGAGTACGGGTTTAGGCATGCTGTGTGAAGCCCATCCGGACGTGTGAGCCGGATTGGTGATGTTCTGAGGCTCCCGGAGAAGACTCCGAGGAAGTTGTTTATTTAGCCGCTTGCAGGGAATGCGCACCATAGCCCCAAAAAAGGGGGTGTGCGCAATATGTTTGGCCCGCTTATATTAGCCGACCGACGACTAGTTGGCCGCCGCTCGTCGAGACGTTGGCGTACAGGTGTTGCAGTACCAGGCGGGGAGTAGCGGGCTTAAGCGCAAGCTTGTGTCGGCCCTCAAAGGCCTTTTTGTTTATATTGCCGGCCTGCGTGCTGAGTATGGAATTTATATTCCTGTAATATTTTTTCATATCTGTGATGCTCTGTGAATATAGTTTACTCCTCCTGTCTTGGGCGAGCGGTGTGTTCGTGAACCGCTCCCCTCGTGTGGGCCCCGAGGTATAGATGTCGGGAAGCCCCTGATGACCCGTTGTCATCTTTTCAGAGTAGCGGAGTTCCGCTATTAGCGGCTCAATTGGGGCTGCGTAGAGTAGGGCTGCTGGGCGGTTTTGCGCCAATAATTAGACGGGCGGGGAAAATTTTACATAGACCCGAGGTGGCACTTTTAGTTAAGGAGTGGATCTTGAGATCCTCCTCAGATGTTCCGGTCGGCCAAGAAAGCCCTCCGAAGGTGCCTTAGCTCAGCCCTTGGCTTGGGATGGGAAGAGTTTGTTAGTCTTCCGGGTATGCGGCGGGTCCTCCACGCTGAGTCCTTGGGTCTGTCCCTTGTGTTCCTAGCCTTGTGCCTAGATCGTTCGCTTGAGGGTAGTAGGTGCGCGGTCACCCCTTCCCCAAGGGTCGAACTCCACAGGAGACCGGATTCCGGTTTCAACATCAACTACTTCCTAGGTGTAGAGGTACAGCAGAGTGAAGATGGTATCTTCATCTCACAGAAGAAGTATGTAGAGGAGATCTTGAAGAAGTTCAGGATGGAGGATAGCAATGCTATCTCCACTCCCGCTGATCCAGGATTGAAGTTGAGGAAGGACTCAAATGAGGGAGCAGTCGACTCCACATTATTCAAGAGCTTGGTCGAAAGTCTACGGTACCTGACTTTCATCAGGCCTGATATCATGTACGCTGTTGGAGTGGTGAGCAGGTACATGGAGGAGCCAAAGCAGGACCATTTCTCAGCGGCAAAAAGGATCCTGAGATATGTGAATGGGATGAGAGGTCATGGCATGAAGTACTCTACAGGAGAGGAGCTGAAGTTGGTGGGATACTCGGACAGCGACTATAGTGGAGATGTGAATGATCGGAAGAGCACTTCCGGGTATGCTTTCCATGTGGAAACAAGTGTGTTCTCGTGGAGCTCGAAGAAGCAAGCAACGATTGCCTTATCCTCATGTGAAGCTGAGTATATCGCAGCGGCGGCCTATGTCTGTCAAGTAATTTGGTTGATGAACCTCTTGTAGGAGTTGCATCATCATTAGGAGGGTCACATGACCATGTACGTTGACAACATGTTTGCTATACAACTCGTGAAGAATTTTGTGTTGCATGGGCGCAACATGCATATTGAGACGAGGTACCACTTCCTTCGTGAGCAGGTGGAGCAGAAGTCGGTCGAGGTTGTATATTGTCCCACCGGAGAGCAGATCGCGGATATCTTCACAAAAGCCTTGAAGGTGGAGACGTTCCTGAAGCTCAAAGGCAAACTCGGCATATGCTGACAAGTTTGAAGGGGAGTTTATTGGTGACTTTTCCGGGTTGACCGGGTCAACACTAGTTTTATATATATATTTAATATGTTTACTTAATGCGAAGGAGAGAGATGAAGTGTAGGTTAGGTGGCATTTAATGTGACAGTCACGTGTCAATTTCTTATTAGTTGTGCTAACCTATATAAAGACATGTATGTAGTTTTTTTTAGATTGATGAGATAGTGAGATTTATCCCCTTTCCTGTGTGGAGCGCTGCAACGCTGGAAGTGTTTGTTCTTGTTTGTTCTTTGAATTCTGATCCTGCGGCACTACCCTACCTGAAACAGCCCGCAAGAGAGGGAGTGTGCACTTGCCTTTGTGCATCTCGCTGGGAGGTCTCGCCGGCCCCATCTCGCCAGAAGCTCTCGCCAGCCCGTCTCACCCGGTGTACCATTTCGCCTGGGAGCTCTCGCCGGCGGGAAGGTCATCTCGTCGGGCGAGAAGGTGATATCGACGGCGTACCCATCTCGCCCGGACCCATCTCGCTGGGAGGTCCTCTCGCTGGTGATGATCTCACCCTCACACCTCTCACCGGGGTTGTGCTCACCGACAATGTTGTGTGATTGTGTTGAGTTGTTTTAGAAGTCGTGCCGGTCTATCCACGTTTCCAACAATTTCATGAATTTTTAAACATTTATCTAAGCTCACCCATTTCTATCCTAATTGGGCTCAAGGATAATGGAGGTTTAAGCTTCAACCTTACTCACGCTAGCCTAACCTTTCCTTTCCCTCTCTTCCCCCACCTAAACTAAAAAATACTAATTCAAGAGGTGAGCTCTCATTGGTTAATCCAAGCAAGCTTACTATAGTTCCCCTAACCAGCAACTACAACCCCCCTCTAATAAATAGACGACAGCTCCCCCCTCCTTCTGGTTCAACCATGGTTGAACAAACCATAGCCTTTGCTTGGACAAGAGAGAGAAGGAGAGGAGGAGAGGTTTGAGCTCAACTAGGGTTCTCCTAACAGTGTTTATCCAAACTCATATCGTACTCTCAGCTCCTCGCCACCAACCAGTTGATCCCCCTCCACCCAACCTGGTTTGTCGGCAAACTTAACCTAACCACAACTTTGGTAGAGGAGGGGGAGGGGGAGGGGTCTCGACCACATCAATATAAAGGCCCCCTTCCCCTCAGTGGAGGGGTACCTCCCACAGGAGCTCCTTCCGAATCCTTTTGAAACAGGCCTAATCGCCATGAGCCCCAGCCGGCGCCATAGAAGATGACCCAAGCTCCACCTCTACCTTTGCCACATTCTTTCCCTACCCTGCATGAAGAGCTCCGGCGGTCCCAGAGAGCCAAGGCTCTGGGGGTTCCACTCAGTGGACTCCAGGGGCCCAGAACGCCGGACCATCGCCGGGAAGTGTGCCCTCCTCTAACGAGTCTAGTAGAGGTGGTGGCGCGATGAGACCGTAATCGGTGTCAGCGGAGGGAGACCACAACATTTGGCCTCCACCTCGCTACGAGGGTCGTTGGATCTCTTCCTTGAGAGCACACGGCCCCGATATTCTTAAAAATGGCTAAGAAATGATTAGCCCCACAATGGATCAGGGAGAATCCGTTGTAGGGCCGTTTTTTGTTCCTTTTGGCGTGGCTCTATCTCAGTGAACCTGAATGGGCCAAGATTCATGGAGAGCTAGTTTATTTGAGGGGATTTATGTTCTTAAATTTTCTGAGGTCAAATCATTGCTCAAATTCAAAAACTTTGAACAACAAAACAAAATTGAAGATATTAATAAGTTCTATCTTCAAAAAAATTATGATTTTTTTTCTAGAATTATTTGATATTTTAAATAATTTAAAAGAGGATAAAATTCTCTATTTTAAAATTTTTAAATAATTCTTTAAGATCTCTAATACTGTTATACACCCACCCTAATTATTTGGGTGATTTTTGAAAGAGATTTATTATGTTTTGATAATTAGAATCTTAGTTTTTAATTATTATAGAACTATTTACTCGGTCAAAACTTCTCCAAAATTTATAGGAGGTTTGAACAGATGATACACATCATCTAATTTTTGGGGGGAATTTTTTAAATATTTGGAATATATTTAAGAATTTATTTAGTGACGAAGAGTGACTAAATGAATAAGTATAGGCTATTTAAGACCTCAAAAACTTTGAAAAAATTATTGTAGTATTACATGAGTATAATAACTTCATGATAAAAGTTTGATAATTTCCGAGTTAATTACTATTTTAAATGATTTAAAATAAGTAAAACCTCACAAATAATAAAATAAGAGGGAACATACACACAACGGAACATAATGCGGACAATTTCAAACTCAAGTTGCTCGGATCTTTATTTAATTTAGAGTCGATCTGAAGACGAGGCATTCCATCGGGGTCAACCCTAATAGTACCGGACTAGCCGCTCTTAGAGCAAAGCAGACAGATCAATGTTCCAACATTTATTTCAGTATTGCCTCTAAATAATACTGAACTGCACGCCACTCTTGGAGCAGAGCAGACGGATCGATGTTCTGGCTTTTATTTCAGTATTGTCTCTAATGGTGCCGAACTGGTCACCGCTCTTAGAACATAACAAACCTATTGATGTTTTGGCTTTTATTTTATTATTGCCTCTAATAGTACAAAACTGGTCGCCGTTCTTGGAGCAAAGCAGACAGATTGATATTTTGGCTTTTATTTCAATATTGTCTCTAAATAATATCAAACTGGCTGCCGCTCTTTGAATAGAGTGAACAGATCGATGTTCTGGCTTTTATTTCAGCATTGCCTCTAATGATGTCGAACTGGCCACCGCTCTTAGATCACAGCGAACAGATCAATGTTTTGACTTTTATTTCAGTATTGCCTCTAATAGTATCAAATTGAGCGTCGCTCTTAGAGCAGGGTCTAATAGTACCGAACTAGCTGTCACACTTGGAGTAGAGTAAACATATCGATGGTGTAACTTTTATTTCAGTATTGTCTCTAAATAGTACCGAATTGGCCGTTGCTCTTGAAGTACAGCAGATAGATCAATGTTTTGCCTTTTTATTTAAATATTGCCTTTAAATAGTACCGAACTAGTAGTCACTCTTGGGTCAAAACGAATGGTTTGTTGTTTTGTCTTTTGATTGGTTCTGCCTATATTCAGGAGAAGACTAAGGCTTCATTTGTTTTAGCAGCGGCGGGTCGATCCAGCGGGTGGAAACAGAGAATTCGAATCGGAGGGGGAGGTGGCTACTCCAAACGAAACTTTTTGGGGTGTTTCTCAAGGCGGGCGGGTGGAAACGGAGCAAAAGTCGTCGGAGATTCATTTGTTTACCCTCCTTTCGGCGGCGTTTGCCCAAAATGGAGTTGTGAAACGCCCAAACAAATAGAGCCTAAGAGACAAAATATTCATCTGAAACTTAATCTTAAATAAGTTCGAAGTGACCGTCATTCTTGTCAGTAGAGCAGAGCAGAGAGTTCGAAGTTCTGCTTTACCTGTAATTAAGAGTTGACCCAGAGACGGATAATTCCTTCAAGGTTAATCTTAAATGATCCCGATCTGACCGCTACTCTTGACAGTACAGCAACACAGATGAGTTCGGGGATAAACCACTTTATTTGGTTCCACCCATAATTTATGAGTGACCTGACGGCGAGACATTCTATCGAGGTCAAACCTATATAATGTGAAACTCGATTGGCTCTCTTGATAAGTAGAGTGTGTGATTGAGTTCAACGTTTTAGCCACTTGTCAAATTGTTTAAAAATCGGTGAATAACAAGTGATCGATTTCAAGCACAATACCTGCTTTTCGTCTATGCAAGCTCTTGGGTTGGAGTTAATTACTATAGTTGTTGTGAACAAACCAGTTCGTAACGGTCATGACGCACATCAAGTCGAGTCAGGGACTGAGACTTATCAAGAGTCACATTGCTATAATTATGGTTTATGAGCCTGTTTGAGCAGAATAAGGCTCCAACTTTTGACTCAATCTTTAGGTACCTTGGCATTGTCTTTGTTTGACTTATGAAAGTTTTGATCTAAACAAACTAATTTCTATCACTTCGTATATTAAGCTTTGATAGAAATTATATAGCTATGATGAGAATGAATTGTGCCCCCGAGATGTAATTCATACAAAAATGAATTGTGCATCAGAGATATAATTCATTTGGGAATGATTTTTGCCTCTGAAATGTAATTCTTATGAGAATGAATTGTGCCTCCGATACGTAATTCCTACGGGAATGAATTGTGTCTCTGATATATAATTCCTACGGGAATAATTTGTGCCTCCAAAATGTAATTTCTATGAGAATGAATTGTGCCTCCGAAATGTAATTCCAATGAGAATGAATTGTGTCTCCGAAATGTAATTCATACGTGAATGAATTGTGCCTCCGATATGTAATTTCTACGGGAATGAATTGTGCCTCCGAGATGTAATTCCTATGAGAATGAATTATATCACCGAGATGTAATTTCTATAGGAATGAATTGCGGCCCCGAGATGTAATTCCTATGAGAATAAATTGTGCTCCCGAGATGTAAATCTTATTAGATTAATGAAACGTGCCTCGGAGATGTAATTCCTATGAGAATGAAACACGCCTTCGAAAAATGTGTCTTGGTGAGAATATCAGATGACCGACGAGTTTTGCTTTGAGGCAACTCGCATGAAGGACAACTTGAGAGGACAACTAGTGTGAAATTAATAGAACTACGTGAGTCTGAGACCATATGCAGGATAATACATAGTACATAAGTGGGGATCGTGGGAAGACTGCCTCGACCCAATGGAAGTCCAAATATTACCTCACTTGCAAATACTTTACGACACTTGATGCTAATAGAGACTGTATTCTATTTGTGATTCTATTAACTTGGCATTAGCACAGGTAACTGGTGTGGGCGAAAGATAACACTCAGACGTTGAGGAATCCACAAAGCACGCTACTTTATGTATAAATTCATTAAGGCACATCTCCTTTCATGTGCCCCCATATCATGGTATATATATGCATTAGTAATGGAGCCATGATTGCTAGGGTTTAATGCGATAGAGATAATGATGCCACTTTTACAAGTCTTGAGTGTTGAGTTTATGTGATAGTTAATCTTTCGTTATGAGACTATGCATTCCGCTAAGCGTTATAAAGTGCACTCGCTAACAGTGTCTTCCGCTAGAAAACAACTTCCCTACTCTGGTGTATAGTAATGTTCGCTTAACATCATCGTCAATGCACGACATTGGAAGACCAAAGGGAGGGAACAAAGATGGGCGTGCTTCGGTTGGACCTTCGACGTCGTGTGTTGATGGCGGTGTGCCGTAGGATCCCCCAGTTTTACTGGGCCCCCTTGTATCGAAGGGAGGTCTTACAATGTGATCAGAGCGCAACTGATCCCTTCGACCAATGACACTCACAGAAATTTTCATGCACCAATGGGCGTTGCAGCATGGTTCAGGACGAACCACTACAACGAAAGTGGTGATGAACCTTAATGATCAATTATACCAACAAATATGTTCAAATTACTTGCAAGTAATTAAGTCTTTTGATTTGAGTTTTAACCATACAAATTGTTATAACTCATATCAACACTAAGACGTCTTTATCACATTTCATCTCAATCATGTTATCTTACTCCCCATAAAACACTTACATTGAATCCTACAAATGACCATCTCAAATTTTGAACTTCGGGTCAAAACCTTTTTGTTTTATTGACATTATACTCTAAATTTCAAAATTCCATGAAAAATCATTATGATTCGAGGTGAACTAATCAAACAGGATTTTGTGTGCAAATAAGAGATTACTTTGATAATTTCAAAAGGCGATCGTGCTTTGATGAATAATCTGGTGATAGTTAGCACTTATTGTATCATAAAAGAGTTTCAATAAAATTCGACGATGTTGAATTTCTCGGATAAATGTTATGAATTATATGATTGCTAATTAAATATGTATTGAATAATCATTATGTTTGTGAGGGGATTTACATGATTACAATAAGTTCATTTCAAAAAAGGGATTTGTGTGCAAACAGATAAAAAATAAATGTAGAAGATATCAATGTGATACTAGAAAGTGATTCTAGCGATTTTACATCATCTTTTGCCTTGAGGGACACATTTAAAAATATACAGATCAAATTGTGGTGATTTGTATGTACCATTAAAATTCTAATCAACATATCTTATTAAACTTCATTCTTCTCTCCAAATTAGAAAAAAAAAAAATTTGATCCGCTGTTCGGACATAAAGAAAGATTCACTCAAGATCTGACCATGCTATCATTGATATGACTGCCAACGAAATTCGAGATAAAAAGGTGATTGTTAACCGCAACCCGTTATTTTACTTGTCGCACCCAAAATCTCCCAATTTTTCGCGCATTTTCGAAATATGCCTTGTACATGCAGTATCAGGAAAAGTGTTCAACACGAAAGTTGTAGATATTGACGAGATCTACAACTTTAGTGGAGATCACTTTTCCTAAAAATGCATGTACAAGACGTGCTTTGGAAATATGCCTAGGTTTTGCGTCTTTTCGAAATACGTCTTGTGCATGCAATTTCAGGAAAAGTGTTCACCACGAAAGTTGTAGATCTCGTCGATATCTACAACTTTTGTGTTGAACACTTTTCCTGAAATTGCATGTACAAGGCGTATTTCGAAAAGGCGTGAAAATTTGGGAGATTTTGGGGTGCGACTAGCCAATTACGGATTGCGGTTAACAATCACCTAAAAAAAATCAAAAGAATTATTTTCAGCCGAATTTTAAAGGGTACTGATATTCATACATCTTTATTGGCTATTCATACACCCTTCATCATAATAAAACTCCACATTTATAAACCTAAAATTTAATATTTGCAACCCAAATCCTAAACCCGGTTCCCTCATTTTAGCCAAAACCCTAAACAGCCGCCCCCACCCCCCTCTTCTTGAATCCTGTCGTTCCTGACCCTGACGTCTCTGGCGCTTCCACTCACCCGCATCCGTCGGTCCCGACCACGACAGCGCTGGCTTCACGTATCAGCAGCCGCAACAGCCGCCTGTCCCGACCCGACATCAACGACTTCCACGTAGCTGCAGTCGCCAGTCCTGACCCCGACATCGCCGCCGGCTTCCACAGTCCAGCAGCCTCCGAATCTCTTGTTGGATCAGGTACTGCCCCTCACCCGATCTTGTACCGGTTCCCCCATTTCAGCCAAAACCCTAAATAGCCGCCCCTCACCCGATCTTTTCATGCCGGTTTTTCATATTTTATGGAGGAAATTCAAGTTGTTTTTAGGTTTTCCTTTCAGATCCAAGGTATTATCACACTTTACTTCATATTTTATTTTTTTTTTGTGCAAGATTTTGTTGGCGATTGCAATGAAAGAAAGACTCACATCAAATTAGTTTAAGTGTTTAGGAAATATTAAGTGCAAGCAAATAAATTTGTCAAAAAGATTTTATCATCAACGCATCTCATGTTTTCGTGCGTTATTATTGTGTAGATTGTGGAATGAGTTCAAAAAATGTGTTCTTGTGTAATGAAGAGTTCTCTAAATACACCGAGTTTGATGTTGGAATGCACTTTTGTACTAATTTTTGAAAGTAAAGAAGCGTTGATTGAATGAGCTTGGTAAACGGCCAAAACTTTGGGGTTTGTTTTAATTATTCTGAGAGATAATAAAATCACATCCAGAGCATCACCAAGGGTAACGTTAGGTTGTGATAGAGGCGGGTTAGCTAATGACAACAAAGGATACTGTACAACCCCGTATCCGGCGAGCGGGGTGAACCGGGAACCAGGCCGGCCGGCTCAGATCACCCAGGCCCCAGGCGAGCTCGGCAGAGAAACCCGAGTCCGAGCTCGGTGTTCGTCGACCGCCAGCTCGGCATTCGCCGAGCTAAGCCAAGATTCGTCGAGCTGAGGTCGACTAATGGAGGTCGACCGATAGGCGAGCTCGCCGTCCCAACTCGCGCTCGCGCAAAAGAGCTCGGCAATAGCAGGCGAGCAGGATCTGCCGAGGTGGCCAGGCTCCCCAGCTCGCCCAGATCTACAAGATACTTTTTACTGTTTTGCCCCCGCTGGTCTGCCCATAGCCGTTCAAAACAACGAAGTTTGGCTGTTGGCAGACCCAGTCAAGGGTATTTTGGTAATTTTAGGTCAGTTTAGTTTGGTTATTGGCAGTTCAAATTCTGAAACCTATAAATAGGACCCAAGGGGTAACCCAGGGGGCACGCTTCCTGTGCTCTCTTGTTCTAGCTTTCAAGTATTTTCTAAGGGTACCTTAGCCCGGCCTTTGGTTAAGGAGGGGAAGCGCTCTCAAATCTTCCGGGTGTGTGGTGGGTCCTCCACGCCGAGCCCTTGGGTCAGTTCTTTCCCGTTTTCCTTTGTTATTTTGCTTGCATGAGCGAAGTAGGTGTTGAATTTTCTCAAAGTGGTCAGCAAGATAGCCCAAAGCCAAATTAATATTCTCGGCACTACCCAGTTCACACTTTGATCTAGCGGAAATCTCAAGGAGCAACACTTAACACAACATGCACATGGAAGAACAAGCAGATCTTATTCATTAACTTCTTTACAAGGCGAGACATATGTGGCGAGACATGATTTCGCCAGTACACAAGCTATAAAACAGAAAGCCCAAAACAAGCCGAGCGAACAGAATTGCAGACCGCCGAGACCGCCAAGTCCGCCTCGTTGCTGAAACCGCCCGAACTCTAGCTGCTACACTCTGAATAGAACATGGAGTCCGCATGAGACCGCAAGGCCGTGCGGACACTCCGTTATTCGTGTACTGCTGATGAACTGATGAACAGGCCGCCTACCCGCCTGAGACTGGCGGACAGGTTATTGGAACTTGGCAAAGCTGAAGCAGAGAACTGACAAGTCGCAGAGCGACCTGTTGAGACCGCAGAGACCACACACTTCCAGTACTTGACCGAAGTCAAAACCAAACTCCTGGCTCCTTGAAGTTAGCTGCGCGACCTGCACACAACAACAATTAACTCTGATTCAATCCGCGCGGACAGAAAAACTGAGACCGCAGCACTTTGACGAGCCCCCCACTTGTTGTTCACTCAGTTACTGTAGACATGCCGGGGGGTTCTATTTATAGGTGGGGTGAGGAGTGTGGTCACCTCCCTAGTGGATAGAGTCACCGCCCCATCCCGCGCGCTAACTAAACACCCGTCCGCTGAGTCCGCAAGGACTTAGCCGGATTCCAAGGAACAAATCGCCAGGAGCAATAACGATGCACCTTTAGGCGAACTCTCATCAGTCCGCCCAAGCTATGCGGACAAGGCACCAGCCCGCAGAGCCTGCAAACACCGCAGGACAGCATCCCCCTTTTAGTAACTGTCCGCACAAATAAGAGGCAGTCCGTACACCACCAGCGCAACGCCTCTATCTGCCATAAGTCCACGACCAAGGGCAGTCCGCCTGGTCAACAGCGGACTAGGCGAATACAGCAGACACACTGATCTTGTCACAGAATGTGACTAAGTCCAATAAAACACCAAAAGACCTAGCGCGAGCTCAGCGGACATAGCTCCATCCGCCAATCATCCAAAACATAGACCGCCAACACCTCGCCAGAGAAAGGCAGTCCGCAAGCTACTCACACGTCTGCCCAACGCAATGGCCATCTGCCGGACTCCAAAAACCAGTCCGCCACAGCAACAACACTAATGTACTACCAGAGCTCGGCAAGGACACATCCAAACTCAAGGCTAGTCCGCAACAGCGGACACCGCGGACTAGCCAGTCCGCCACTCCTCATGCGGATAGAGCACAGAACCAGCTTGTTAACTCAAGCTTGCAAACCCGCAAATCTACTGATCAACTAAGCACTGCCTACAGTCCGCATATTGCAGTCCGCTCAGTCCGCTTTACTCGAAGCCCGACGTCCTTGGCCCTAGACCAACTAGTCCTCATAGCAGACTGCACAGGCCGCATACTGGCCGCACAAGCCGTTTCTCAAGAACAGCCAAGCTAGCACCCAGAACGCAACCAACAGTCCGTCCATGCCGCGGACACAGTCTGCTCAGGCCGCTCTATAAGAACAGCCAGGTCCAACCGGGCCTATCACCAGGCCGCATAACAGCAGCCCGCATACTCCGCCCAGTCCGCCCAGTCTGCGGACCTTGTCCGCTCAGGCCTCCCGGCTTGCCCATCAACCACTTTCACTTCACAAATTTCAACAGTAGGTGCGCGATCACCCCTTCCCCAAGGGTGAACTCCACAAGAGACCGTTTTCGGTTTCAACAGATAAATCAACAGAAATATAAGAAAAACTAGTTTGAAACGTTGCTGGTGTAAGTTTGCATTAAAAGGACAAAGAGATGTGAATGATGAATGAAAACTTGTAGTTAAATATGATATACACAACCATGAGTTTGTTCATATTGAAGCACATCCATATGTCGGTAGATTAGACGACAATGAGTACAAAATAGTGGAGGAGATGTTCAATGTCGGATGTAAGCCACGCAAAACTTTAATCGCATTAAAGAGAAGAAATCCGGAGAATTCCACATCGCTTAGAACAATCTACAATGTGAAAGCAAAGTTGCACAGAACACAACTTGAGGGTGGAACTCCAATCCAACATTTGTTTAAGTGCATTAACGAATCCAGATATATTAGTTTTATGCAAGAAAATGAGAGTACTATGCAATTGGAAAATTTGTTTTCTGTGCATCCTACTTCATTTCGGCTAAGCAATATGTTCTCAAATACATTTATGATTGATTGTACGTACAAGACCAACCGATACAGTTTGCCACTACTTTCTATTCTTGGTGTCACATCTACGAATCAATCTTTCTATTGTTGTTTTGCTTTTATGTCAAGTGAAAATGAAGCTACTATAAATGGGCTCTTGAGTGCTTCAAGCTTATTTTTGATGGGAATGTACTGCCTAATATTTTTGCAATCGATCGAAAGATTGCTTTGATGAATGCAATTGAAGTTATTTTCTCAAATGCTAAGAATGTGTTATGTCAAGTACATATACATCGTAATATTTTGGCTCATTGCAAAAAAATCTTTACGAATGGAAAAGAATGTGATGCATTTTTGAATGTTTGGCAAAATGTTGTTAATGCAATAACTGAGAATGAGTTTCATTTGCGGTTAAATGAAATGATGATCAATTATACTACAAGTTACCCGGATGTGATTGCTTATGTTACAAAAACATGGTTATAATCTTACAAAGAGATGTTTATTTCTACATGAGTTGATAAATACTTGCGTTTTGGAAACGCATCCACCAATCGTGTCGAGTGGGGTCATAGTATGTTGAAAAAAAATTTAGAAGTTTCTGTTGGAAATCTTACTGCAATTTGGAAAATTTTTGATAACATGATCAACTTAGAGCATTTGAAAATCAAAAGAATGTTTGGACAAAGTAAAATGCATGTTTACTCTAGTTTTAAAACTATATTCTACTCAGAGTTACTTGGGAACGTCTTTACTGCAGCATTAGAGATGATAAAAAAGGAAGAAGAAACAATAAAATCGAGGTATGTTAAGCAGACCCAATGTGCACATAAGAACAGATATATGCTTGGATTGCCTTGTGCACATGAGTTTGTTATGTACATTAAAGAGAGTAGCGCATTTCCTTTATGGATGATCCACAATCATTGGAAACAGTTAACACTATTAGACAAACATGAATTCAAGGTGAAGGAAGAACCAAATGAGTGTGTTGACATAAAGAACGATATGAAAGGAATATTGAAAAAATATAACACCATTAACGATCTACAACGAAAGGAGATTAAAATAAAATTGTGTGATCACATAAATCTGGATGCAAGTCAGATGAAGGAATCAAAAATGCCAAAAAAAATTAAAAGGTCGCCTGAAGGGAAGTTCAAAAAAGTCTATGGAGGATTATAAATTCACAAAAAGAGAGCTCTCACATGTTCTAAATGAGAACAACAAAAACAACAACTTGGTAAGGTCAAATTGATTAGGACAAAGAAACAAACAGTTACAATGGTGGTTTTCTTGAAAATGTGCGCAAGCAAATGCCCCCAAATGTGCGTACACATGTCATTGAGGTCATTGATGTTTTTGGAGATGAGCATTGTGGATATAGAGTGATAAGTCTTACTATAAATATGAGAGATAGTTAGATGCAAGTATGACATGATTTGGCGAGTGAGCTACATAATAGGTCAGTGTTGTACACAAAAATCTTTGGGACAACAAGGAGATTGGAATTACTAAAATCTCTAAATTGTTGGAATGTACCAGCACCACTAGATAAGTGGATGACAATGTCTGACATGAGCCTAGTAGTTGCATCATGCTATAACATACAGCTAGTTCAATTCTCGAGCCAACAATCCTTCACATTTCTACACTACATTCAGCTCCGCCAGATATTAGAATGGTTGTTTATATCGAATATATAAATGACAACCACTTCATTGAATTGCGGATGAAAGAAGAATGTCCATAACCGCCAATATTACCATTGTGGACATGATATCATTAAGAGGTGGTAGAGCAATGAGAAGTTCCAAATATTACACGACTATTTTGACCATAGGTATGTAAATATTGTATATTATTTTAATAACTTAAAATTTTAGCAATGTCTTAATCTGATATTATTGTTATTTTGCATAGTCACATTCAAAAAATTGAGGTTAATTCATCTTTTTGGATCTTCAAATATATCACAACTTATTAAGTAAATACAATATAATAATTTTTAAGCGTAATTGTTTTAATTATTTTATTAACTTAACAATTTGACATGACTTTTTTGCAGGGATAAGACATTTTCAACGGGCTATATAGATGCTGACTAAATATTTAAGAAAATATATGGATGTTGACTTTTTAAGCATCGAGTTATCACCATACGGATGCTGACTTTTTTGCCTACTACTTTTATGTAACAATATATTTTGAGAACCATATAGTTATTATTCTTTCAATTGTTTTTTTAGTGTTAGTTTTTAAATTTCAAAAATTGGGGTATAAATAACCACTTGGGGTACTAATATAATTTTGGGGTGTACGAATACCCATGTGTTATAAATAGTCATTTATGGTGTACAAATATGAACATCCATTTTAAAAGATGCGATATTTCATATTTGATCGAATTTTCTTTTTTAAAAAATAATTTTTATGACAAAATAAGATTTTAGAATGAACATAAAAAAAATCTAATTAATATTTTATAATTGTTTTTTAAAAAATAATATTTAAGGTGATTGTTAACCGCAACCCGTAATTGGCTAGTCGCACCCCAAAATCTCTCAATTTTTCGCGTCTTTTCGAAATATGCCTTGTACATGCAATTTCAGGAAAAGTGTTCAACACGAAAGTTGTAGATATCGATGAGATCTACAACTTTCGTGTTGAACACTTTTCCTGAAATTGCATGTACAAGGCGCCTTTCGAAAAGGCTCAAAACCTGGGCATATTTCCAAAGTACGCCTTGTACATGCATTTTTAGGAAAAGCGATCAACACGAAAGTTGTAGATCTCGTCGATATCTACAACTTTCGTGTTGAACACTTTTCCTAATATTGCATGTACAAGGCATATTTCGAAAAGGCGCGAAAAATTGAGAGATTTTAGGATGCGACTAGTAAAAGAACGGGTTGCGGTTAACAATCACCATATTTAATTAGAGTTAAAATCTTTCCCTTCTGACAGCGGGGGACTAATTTTGGGGCAGAAATTATTTCTATGTTTTAAAAGTCCCGCACCGTCAAACCCGCCTCCTTCCTGCCTCTCGCGACGCCAGCCGCCGCCATCAGTTCATCCGGGCCCGCGACTGCCGCCGACGGCTTCCCAGGTTCCGGTGAACCCTGCTCACCCGCCTTCTAGAGATTCGACGCTGCCTCCCGTCGGATCTACAAGCGCCAGCCGTCGCCAAGTTCTCCGCCCGCCAGTTCCGCCGCCGCTGACGCCAGCCTCCGTGAGCTTCGACGAACAGTCTTCTCCCACCTCCGTCCAGTTTGGACACTCCCCAGTTGACCCGTGCCGCAACAGGCTGCCTCTACTGAACCCAACTCTTCCTCTGTCCTCAAAGGTCGATCCCTTCCAGATTTCTCCTCAATACAGCTATATTCCATCTGTGATCCCAACGATTCCGATGTTGCACTCATGCTCTGAAGGTATACCTTTTCTCATCCTCTATCTCTGAAGACTTTGCTAGCCTAATGATATGCTTAATATTTATTTGGTTTAAAAATTCAGAGCTTGCCTTAATATTATTGTTCATGTTTGTCGTTAATATTCACATTCTCACACTTCTTCTCGCTTGTATTCTTGTAGAAGAGTTACTTCAGATTTGCTAATTATGCCGGATTGCTAGGCTCATTGGGAAATTTATGAAATTGAGGTTGATTGTCACTTGAAATTGACTCAATAACGTCACGTTTGTGTTAAATATTTAAAATAGATCTCAAAATTATTGATTTACATCAAAATCCCCCCTGCACTCTTGATTATCTCTCTACTTTACTCAATTAGTAATGATTCTCTAGTTTAATAAAGACTTAGGAACCACTTGAAAAAGGCGCTCAAAACATCAGGAGGAGAGTCAAAGTGGAACTTTCTCCCCGTTGCCCGCAGCTAGGAATATATAAAACAATTCTTAGGGTTTTCACGCGCAAAGCTCCCGAGACCGTTATTCGTCTGAATATACCTTTACAATCTCCTCTTATATTCGTGACAAATAACGGTAACGTTTCGGGGTGCTGGAGAGTATAAAAAAATAATAATCCAAACTAAACAAAACATTCAGGACAGATCATACTAATTAATCAAAATGAGAAAGGTTTTGCCTAAACGGCAAACTACTACACAGATTCTATTCCAAAACATAGTCTGAATAGTTATTACAAAACAAAACAAAACATGAATTAAACGTTTGATGATTCTACTCATCTAGTAGATCATCGTCATCCATGTTCAGGTCTACTTCTCCTCCATAATCTCCATCGTAGTCTGCAAGAAATTTCATGAGTCAGACTATATGAATTCATAAACATATGCAGTAACATTTAAAGTAAACTAGCTCTTAGTAAATGAGCTTAGCACTTCTAGCAACGGTGAAGTAACTCTGTCAGCATCTCATCCAGTCTAACTAGGACTAGTCACGTTACCTTACTCATTACGGATCACTATGTGTCTCACTAACACATGTGGGCACACATCACATGGAACATTATCAAATGTGAAATAATGTGCTGTGACCAATAATGTTTAGATTAACATTTACAACGACTTTCAATTCCCAAATGAATAATTCTTGAATCAACTTACAATGAGAGGACGTTAGATTATCAAAAGTGGAATAACCGGCATCCAACCATCTTGGGTTTTCATCAAGAGATTATTTGGGGTTTTCAATCTGTTACTTATTAGATGCTTGAATGTTGGCAGCTATAGGCTCGTACGTATCAAAACATAAATGTTGGAGGAAAGTTTCATATTTCTATGAACTTTAATTTCATTTCCCCCGATGTTTTGATTGTGAGAGCTCTATTTAATCCTTTAGTCAAGGCGTCTGCAACATTATCTTTCGATCTCACATCAACCAGAGTCATAATACCTTGACTTGTGTGAGAGGTCAACCAGACCTGTTTCATCCAAAGTTGCCTTCTTTTGCCATTAAACAAAGTGTTCGTGACAATCGTTTTAGTAGCCTGATTGTCGCAGTAAACTGCAACAGAACTCAGTTTCAGGCTCGACAGTGGAATGTCCATCATCAAATCTCTTATCCACTCTGCCTTTTCACCAGCTGAAGCCAGAGCATAGAATTTGGATTCCATAGATGAGAGTGCAATGCACGACTGTCTCTTGGACTTCCAGGCTACAGCTGCTCCTCCTAGTGTGAAGAGGAATCCACTAGTGGACTTGCTGCGTTTACTTCTGAGCACTATGATGCATCAGAATATCCTTCCAGAACTGGAGCATGCCCACTATAACATAAAACATATTGTCGGGTGTGCTTTAAGTATCTCATCAGCCTATCAAGGGCATCACAATGGTCTTGGCCAGGATTGCTAGTGAACCTACTTAACATGCCGACCGTAAAGGCTATGTCAGGTCTCGTACAAACCATAGCGTACATGAAGCTACCAAGCAGTTTAGAATAATCTAACTGTCGAACCGCAGCTCCATCATTGGGCTTTAAGCGGTTAGAATAATCGTATGGTGTCTCAGCCGTTTTACGTTTACTGTATCCCCACGTGTCCAACATGGACTGGATGTAGTGGCTTTGACTTAGGGAAATGTCATGTTTTCCAAAGCTCACTTGCATACCTAGTATAGTGTCAACTACACCGAGGTTTGTCATGCTAAATTTTTTAATTAGAGCTGACTTTACGTCATCCACTTCGGATTGATCAGATCCAAGAATAAGCATATCATCCACGCACAAGCATATTATGACGATTTTGTCTGATCTATGACGTATGTAAAGACATTTGTCCGAGAGACTCGACATGAATCCCATATTCTTTATAGTATTGTCAAACTTCTCATGTCATAATTTCGGTGCTTGTTTTAATCCGTATAGCGATTTTAATAGCTTACAGACCTTGTTTTCGTGACCGTCTACAAATAAATCTTCAGGTTGACTCATGTAGATCTCTTCGATCAGATCTCCGTTCAAGAACACAGTCTTAACATGCATTTGATGAACAATAAAGTTCTCAATGGCCGAAGTAGCAAGAAGAACTCTAATGGTTGCTAAGTGACACGCAGGTGAGTATACATCAAAATAGTCTACTCCGCTTACTTGTGTGAAACTTTTAGCCACCAGGCGTGCTTTATACTTAGCTACGCTACCATCGGGATTTAGCTTACTTTTCAGAACTCACTTGCACCCTACAGTTTTAGCCCATTTGGGCTTATCAACTAACGTCCAGGTGTCGTTCTGAAGGAGAGAGTTCATTTCATCCTCAATGGCTTCTTTCCAGAGTAGGGAATCCTTTGATCTCATCGCTTACTTAAAGGTAGATGGATCATCCTCAACGTAGTAAGTGACAAAATCACTACCGAAGGTTCTGGGGGTTCTCTCTCTCACTGAAGTCCTCCTAGACTCTAGGCCAGAGTTATCTACCGGAACGGAATAGGAGGTGCTCGGTACTGATTCAGGATCTTCCTCAGTAATAGTTGTTTGCATACCTGGGACTGTTGAGTTCTTATCTTTGAGGAATTTATCCTCGAAGAACACTGCATTCATAGATTCAATAATTATATTATTAGACAGATGTAAGAATCTATCTGCAGCACTATCTTCAGCACAACCTAAGTAGATACACGTATTGGTCCTAGGTCCAACCTTAGACCGTCTAGGGTCAGGAACCCTGACATAGGCTATACAGCCCCAGGTCTTAAGTTTAGTTAAAGACGGGGGTCTTTTAAACCAAAGCTTGTAGGGTGTAACCTCTAACTTAGCATGAGAAACTTTATTCAGAATGTGATTCGCAGTCAAGACTGATTCTCCCCAATAAGCGGAAGGCATGCCTGCAGTGAGCAGCATAGAGTTCAACATCTCTGTTAACGTTCTATTCTTGCGCTCGGCTATGCCGTTAGATTGGAGGAATTAAGGAGCAGTGGTTTCTGCTATGATGCCCTGTGAAGCAAGAAAACATCTGAACTCACTGGACATATATTCTCCTCCTCTATCACTCCTAAATCTCTTTATTTTCATGCTTAATTGGTTTTCTACCATGGTTTTGAAAAAGCAAAACTTTTCAAACGATTCGTCTTTAGTTTTAAGCAACGAAATATGACAAAACCTTGTGCAGTCATCTATGAACGTGATCATATACTTCCTTCCAACTCTAGTGACAAAACTCTTAAAGTTACAAATATCGGAATGTATAAGCTCAAGAGGTGTTGTGCTCCTAGTAACCGTGTCAAAAGGTTTCCTAGTGATCTTAGTCTGAGCACACACTTCACATTTTCCAAGAGGAGACTTAGTGTCTAATGTGATCTTGCGAGTTCTAGCTACTTGGAATATTTTTCTGTAGTTTACGTGTACTAGTCGTTCATGTAGAGTCCTAGGGCTAACTAAATTCAATTGAACTTGTTGCACTACTTCATTTGCTAGACTCAGACGGTACATCCTATTTACACCAGCTAGGAATATATAGAACAATTCCTAGGGTTTCCACGCGCAAAGCCCCCGAGCCCGTTATTCGTCCGAATATACTTTTACACCACTCACATTAGGTATGCTGGAATAGAAACAAAAAAGAATTTGTCTTTCTCCCCCAACCAACCTTAGAAACCCATACGACTTGAGTCCCAGCCACAAGAAACAACCACTTTCGTTCTTTCCGCTACCACCGGAGTTCCTCCTGGAGGCCGCCGAATCTTCCTCCTCCGCCTTTTAGTGTCCCAGTTTCGTCGAGTCATCAATTGTTGTTCCCAGCACAGTGAGGGCTCGGGGTTGCCCTCAGTTTCCTAATGACAAAGTCATCGGCATGCTTGCTTCAACTTTTCAACTACAAGTCTCTTCTAACCAAGATCTATTGGTTGTGGTCCGCGCTTGCTTGGAAAAAGACACAACTCTATTCTCACTATCTCTCATGTTCTGTCGCTACACACTTTGAATTAATTTGTAGTTATGTATGTGATTTGCTCTCATTGCATGGAACAAAAAAATTATTTTGTGCAGTTTTTGAACGACCTTACAAAATTTGTCCCGGTATATTTATCTCCAAGAAAATGAAGTTTTTTATCGACTCCACTTCATAGACATGGCTGAGTAACTATTTGGTTATAAAATTTAAAAATATCCCAACAAATTTGAGCGGCAAGTACCTATCTCTATCCACCTTCTTTACCATATTCAACATTACACATCAATACAAATGCCCTCAAACTCATGAACAAAATGGTGCTCCCGAATGTCGTCCCAACGACATTGTTGCCATAGGGCTTACTTTACTCTTGCATGCATTCCTACCTACCTCTCTCCTTCTTGGAACACGCATTCGCCACCATTGTGTGCCATATAAATCAAACCTTAACTCCCCTCCTTGGACACAAATCTCCTTACCAAATCTTATACCACAACACTCCCGGCCACAAACTATTGGACACATTTGGTTGTTTGTGTTTCCCATTCCTCCGCCCATACAATCAACACAAATTGGAATTTTGTTCTAAACCTTTCATTTTTTGGCTATATAGCCAAAAGCGAAGGACAATTCTGTTACAATCTCTCACCATAGGGTAAATCGATGCCCCAATGACAACACAATACTCCCCACTAATAGAACTGGCCCCAATAATAGGCTCTTGCAAATCCACAAAGATAGCTGGTGTCGCAGCGGTAGTCAACGCACCGAGCTGTCATGGCAGTTGATACCATTTCACCCATCATCCTAGTCAACACGGCTGGTGATAAGTTGACAACTACATGATTCGTTGCTCCACCGTCAATGGTATCCTCCCGAGAGGCCGAAGAACCATCGTTATCACCGATCATCTAATAGAAGAAAAGACGATCATCTAAACGTCAGTTCTCGAACAATTGTAGCAAACAAAAGTGTAAAGGAGCAAAGCAACACATCAAAGAACACTCAGGTCCAACATACATCACATCCTACATAGACATCTCTTCTTGGAAAAGGGTTCTTATTTCCCTAAGAATCTTCAAAACCTTTTTAGGATTCTTTAAGATTCCTAAGGTTCCCGAAATCGCCTCTAGGATTATCAAAACCTGACTCCGATACCAATTTGTAGCACGTTTCCCATATTCGTCATATAATATGGGTCTAGTCGAGCACCACAACATACGACTTCAACAACTGAAGTATTAAAAGATGGAAATCAAAAATAAAACTGGAAACAACAGATAATCAACACAAACATGAAAGCTAAAACTTTGATATGAGCACGTTTATGACAACTACGACCACATTAATATTATCTCTGAATATTATTACATTTCTCTTCATCATTACAATATTCAATAGCCACACCATTAATGCATACAAGAGTACAATATACAAAGACTAGGTTATGATGCAATCTAGGTCGCTTTCGGTGACGACCTTAATAATTTCATATTTTTGTTAATTATTGTCTGCATTATGTTATGTTGTTATGCGCGCACACATATGTATCATTTGAAGTCGGCTTACCGGTTTAATCGTCTGGTAAGACCGTGAATAAAAAGGTTCGATAATTTAGGATGGTTAGGAAGAGAAAGACAAGATCTCATTATTTAAGGAATAAATAAAAATAAATATAATTTAGGAAGCATAGTATCTCTAGAGGGCAACTTGATTAAAAGAAAATAAAATTAGAAGATGAATCTCTGGGAAAAACAAAATTGTAAGTAGATAAAAAAATAATGATATGCTAACAATTTTCTAGATGGTGCTCCTGATCGTGATACCGTGTCTAGATGGTGCTCTTTTGTTCTCTCCGTGCCAAGACCAGATCTAGATCCATTGTAATGGTGTTCTTCTGATCCAGTGTTTTTTCTTTTTCCCTTGTCTCATGGATACTTCTTCGGCTGCGGTTGATTCTTCATCGCCGAGTGTTGTGGCTCCCCGAATGGGTGATCCTCAACAACACTTTGGCCATGTTGGCTCTTTGAAGATCACCACTGTGCCCTTAGATTGAACAAATTATCTGGAATGGTCTCGTGCAGCTCAACATGTCATTTGCATCCATCAGCTGTTTGGATACATTGATGGGACTAAGGTGGCACCCTCTTTGGATGATCCTACCTGGCAGCGTTGAGACTCAGAAAATTCCATGGTGGTCTCTTGGGTTCTTCATTCCATGTCCCCGAAGGTGTAACAGAGTTATATGTTAATGTACTCTGCATATGAGATCTGGACTCGAGCACGTAAGACGTACTCTCAGATTGACAATTCCTCTCAGATTTATGAGCTGGCGCGTCGTATGCTGGAGTTACGACAGGGATCCGTGACGTTGTCTACCTACTTCTCTGAATTCGAGCACATCTCTCAGGAATTGGATTATTTCGAACAGTTTATTCCTGCCTGTATTGTCGATGCAGTCCTGTTGCTAAAAAAAGGACTACGATTTCGTCAACATGTGTTTCTGATGGGTTTGAGCATGTGCATGGATATGGTTCGAACAAATATTCTACATCGATCTCCCCTTCCATCTCTTCGAGAGGCCTTTAGCATGGTTCTGGGCGACAAAAACCGTCAGAGGTCCCTCAGCACGGCTGTCCCTCCTTCTGATCGCTCTGTCTTTACTAGTGTTGATCGAGGTGGCTCCAACCATACCAATGTTGTTCCTACTTGTGATTACTGTGGTCGCGGGGGCCATACTCGGGACGTGTGCGTCAAGCTTCATTCTCATCTAGCTCCACCTGGATCTGCCCGTGGTCGAGGACGTGGTCGTGGCTCAGGACGAGGGGGATACCGTCAAGGGGGTCCTCGCTCTCACGATGTTGCTTACTCCACTGAGGTTCATGATGATCATCATGGTCAGCTCCCAGGACATTTCATCACGTCAGAATTGGATGCACTTCGTCTCCTCCTGCACTCCCAGTCAGACATTTCTCCAAGTGGTACATCTACTTCCTTTGCTACTGCAGGTATGCACAGTGTCAATGCTATTGCGACACCTCCATCTGAGTGGATCATTGAGTCAGGAGCTACCGATCACATGACCGGCTCCTCCTCAGATTTCTCTTCTTATACCCTCTTGTCTGGTAAGGACAAGGTTATCTCTGCTAATGACACCTTATCCCCTATTGCGGGCAAGGACAACATTTCATGTTCCTCCTCTCTATCTCTTTCTTCTGTCTTGCATGTTCCCTCTTTTACTCGCATTCTTCTTTCTATTAGCAATCTTACTCGGTCACTTAACTGTTCTGTAACTTTTTTTCCTGATTCTTGTGTTTTTCAGGAATTGGGTACGAAGTGGATCATTGGCATCGGTAGGAACTGCGTCGGCCTGTACTATTTGGATGTTACCTCATCGTCCCTTGCTTTCCCATCTTCCGATGTTACTGTGGCTAATGCTCGACGTTGGCACTTGCGTCTTGGGCATTCGTCTCCAGTCTACCTTTCAAAATTATTTCCTGCTTTATTGTCATTTGTTTAAACTTTAAAATGTGATGCTTGTGAAACGTCAAAACATGTTCGTCATTCATCGTCACATTTATCTTCTCCTTGTATTACTCCTTTTGTTATTATACATTCTGATGTTTGGGGCCTTCCCCCGTTGTGTCTTTAACTGATTATCGTTGATTTGTTACCTTTATCGATTGTTTCTCCCGCACGACTTGAGTTTACCTCTTAAAGAAATAAAATACAGTGCTTCATGTATTTCAAACCTTTCATAAAATGGTGCAAACGCAGTTTAATGGAACTATATGTATTCTTCGTAGTGATGAGGGAAAATACGATGATCGTTTAGCGTTTGACTCATACCTCAATAGTCATGATATTATTCACTAAACCACTTGTGTCTACACCTCCACCCAAAATGATGTGGCAGAACGGAAAACCGACATCTCCTGGATGTTGCCCGGTGCCTTCTCACCACCATGCACCTCCCGAAATCATATTGGGGCGATGCTATTCTAACTGCTACTCATCTTATCAATCGTCGTCCTTCACGGGTTCTAGACTGTACTACACTTCTAGCTCGTCTCTCCTCTACTTTTGTTGTTCATACAACTCATCTTCCACCCTGCATGTTTGGGTGCATTTGTTTTGTTCACGTACATCAGCCTCATCATGACAAGCTTGACCCTTGGGCTCTACATTTTGTCTTTCTTGGCTATTCTACCACCACTAAGGGTATCAGTGTTATCACTCCCCTTCCAGACATGTTTTTTGTACCATGGACGTGACTTTCTGCGAGAAGGAATCTTACTAGTTGGCCTCGACTCACTCCAATCATTAGGGGGAGAATGATGTCATTGATTCAGTGCCACTCCCTCTGACTTCTTCTATACCTACTATTCCTCCTACATCTACTTCTTCTACACCTACAACTACTCCTACACCTCCTTCACCTACATCCCCTTCATCACCTATGCCTACGTCGTTTTCTCCTACACAAGATATTTCTCATAGTGAGTGTTTTAAATATTTTGGATTGATAGTTCAAAAAAACGGAGGTATTGATAAAGATGTGACACATAGAATCCAAGCGGGTTGGTTGAAATGGAGAGGCGCGTCGGGGATCTTATGTGATCGTAAAGTACCATTAAAACTTAAGGACAAGTTTTACCGTTCTGCAATGAGACCCGCGGTGCTCTATGGTTCTGAGTGTTGGGCAGTGAATTGTGTACATGAGCAAAAAATGGGAGTTGTAGAGATGAGAATGCTTAGGTGGATGTGTAGACACACGAGATTGGATAAAATTAGGAATGAATGTATCATGGATATGACGTGAGTAGCACCAATTGCAGAGAAGATGCGAGAAGCTCGTCTAAGATGGTTTGGACACGCACAAAGGAGACCATTAGAGGTGTAGAAATAGGCATCTGTTAGGCGTTGTGAGAGTCTAGTCACTGGGCATGTTAAACGAGGGAGGGGTAGACCAAAAAAGACTTGAAATGAAACTATAAGGAAAGACATGATGTACTTAGGCAATAGTGAGATTATGACAAAAGATAGGGCACGATGACGACAAAAGGTCCATATAGCCGACTTCACTATATTGAGATAAAGACTTGAGTGTTGTTGTATTCAATACTTTTTAGCTACAGGTATTTGTACATTTATATAAGAAGATAGAGTGGAGCAAAAACTCATTTCTATGATGTGAGACTAAATACAAAGCTGATAATGAGCTCTTACTGGGCCTGCTTTATGTGCTTTTGTATACACTCTCTTTTGACAAATATAATCATAACATGAATAAATAATTTTAGACAAAATAAAATAAATTGTAATAAATTGAAAATGAAATAATATAACATAAAATAAATATAAAAGAGAAGGAAATAGACAGTATAATAAAAATACAAATAAATTTAAAATCTATAAAGAGAAAAGGAAAGTCCTGCTACAATTAAATATATTATTTTTTTCAAGATGCTATGTATAGTTGCTCTGTTCGGGATGCTGTTTAGGCTTTGCTTTGGTTCCCAACGTTGGAGAAGGAGCACCTCAAACAAGAAGTGATCTTCGGTGGCTTTTTTCCTACGGTGGGGGGATAAAAAAATTCAGATGCAGCTTATTTTTTCACGGAAGATGATCTCCTTCAGCACTGTTTCTCTCTAGTGGCATTCTGCCCCCCTCTCCTCCTGGTCACCAAGCGAGGCTTAAAGTATTGATGCTGCCAAGCATATATTGTGCATGGGATGCTCGTGCGGCCTGCATGTTGGTAATAATATAAAATATTGCAGCTTGGTTAATAAATGTTAGAGTTAGGTTTCATTTTTAACTGAGCAATTTCTTCAATTCTCCCTCTGCTCCTCTGCAAGTTGATTTCATCTCTTTCCTAGGGTTTGATTTATTACTGCTAAAGTGATACGCCTTAGTCATTGATACGTCTTAGTTGTATCAAGAACGAGAACAAAGAACTTGTATTGTATTAGATGAAAATAAAGATACAATCAGTAAATATCTCTTGTCAAATAGTCGGAGGCTGAATGCTCCTTGACACTCAACTCTCCAAGAAAGTTAAACATCCAAGACTCCAAAGATGATGATAAATAGACACTCCCACTCATATATATATAGAGCTATGTTGTCAAAGGCGCAAGGTGCATCGAGTCGCAAAGGGCCCCTGGAGCCTAGGCGCAAGGAGCAGGCGCGCGCCTGAGGCACGTGAGGTGCAAAAATGAGGGGGGGGGAGGAAATTGAGTGAATTGGGCGCCAAATTTGATGAAATTGAGCGGATTGGACGCCCAATTCGCTCAATTTCAGCGAATTGGGCCCCCAATTTGCTTAGGGGTGCCTCAGGTGCGTCTGAGATCATGTTGTTGTCCATCTATTTTTTTTTTGAAAACAATACCTTGAAAGGCCAGACGTGCCTTTGGTGCGCCTGAGAGCCTGTAAGGCGTGCGCAGCTACAGGGCCCCCCGTCTCCACTGGATCTGTTCCAGGGAGTACCTTCAAAAAGGAACCTTTCCTCTCCTCAGCCATTTCGGGTTAAGAAGATGTGAAAGCGCCCTTCTCTCTAGAAGAACGGCTCGTTCCGAGGCGTGAAGTGGGAGAGAAGAGATGTTCTAATTGGGGTTTTGAATAAGACGGCCTTTGCATTTTTTATTTTGATCTTTTTAAATATGAAAAAGTGAAAGAAGTGGTGTTAAGCTTTTTATCATTCTGGCGTCGAGCTATTTTTCCGCAGCCCCCCCCCCTACAATATCGTCACCGCAGTAGAGTTTCACCACCAAGTTCGGGATGGATTGGTGTTGTTCCTATACGCCTAGGACACCAGAATATCGAACCATGAACGAAGAAAGACATGAGATAAGTATTGTCTAGTGATTGTGAGGCCCCGATTCTTGACTGAAAGGGACGCCAAAGGCCTCTGCCCTACCTCTCTATCGGATGGAAGGGCAGAGGCCTTTGGGTTTTTCATGTTGTCAAACAGTTGAACAATGAAAATAGAACTAGGAGTGGGCTTTAGAACCAATAGAACTAGGAGTGGGCTTTGGGCACTCCTGAGTCGCGCCTGGGCGCGCCTGGGCACGCCTGGGGCACATTGCCCGCCTCAGCCGTGCTGAGGCATATCGAGATGCATCTGGTGCACCCGGCGCCTCAGGCGCGCCTAGACGTGCGCCTTGATAACATAGATATAGAGTGGAAAGGATACAAAATATGACCACACCCCTAGGGCTACATAGACTTATAAAGATATGTGTGGCGTCCAGCCTCGTATTAACACGCCCTACCCAAAAAAGCGACATTGTCCTCAAGGTCGAGGTCCGTAGGGGTCGTCAGGGAGCGTTAGCGGATCCAAATCTCTGAAATTAGTGTCGTCGCCTTTAGATCTAATCAACATACATAGATTTTTGAGAGGACATACATGGGTGGGCGAGTATGTCTTCTCGCAGCAAAAGCAGAGGCCCTTGCGTCGAAGCTCGAGGTGCTGTTTGTGAGACAAGCGTTGGGGTCACCAGGGTACATGTAGAAGCGGGACTGGCGGAACTGCCGGCTGTGGAGGTGGACCTAGCAATTGGGGCTCTGGTGGGGGCAGCAGAGCCAAGCGAGGAAGAGACGGTGGCAGTGGCGGTGGTTGGTGGGGAGCCCAGATCAAGGAGGATGGTGGAGCTATGCAGAGTTTCTTGGCGAGGTATCGAGCTTGCCCCATGGTGCTAGAAAGAGTAGACGAGTTGTGGACCCTAAGGCGCGCCTGGAGGGTGGGGTTGCAGGCCCTCCAAAAAATACCCTGTCGGGGGCTAGGTTGAGTGCGTGTGTAGTGATCGCGATGAACTTGTCAATGCTGGGGGCCACTGTGTCGGTCTGACGGACGGAGCTGAGGCCCTCAAAGGCATTACCCGCCTGGCAGGCGTCGTAGTGACGAATGAGTTTCTCTTTCAGTGTGGGCCAGGTGAGGTCAGGAGCATGTTGGCGCATCCAGCGCAACTTATGGAGCACCGAACCCTCCATGTAGATAGTGGCTAGAGGGGCCTTTTGGTTGGCAGGGTGGACTAAAGATCGAAGAACTACTCGGCGCGGGCAAGCCACCCAAGAGGGTCGGTGCTGTTAAACACAGTAATCTCGATCCAGTGGAGATGGGTCGGGTGGATGTCCGCATCAGGGTGCAGAAACCCCATGTGGTACGAGACTGGCCGAAGTGGTTGTGGTGCTGGAATGGCTGGAGGGCGATGTATCGTCGTGGCCGTAAACTCTCAAAGGAGAGTAAGGTTCGCATGTTGGGCATCGATTTGATCCATGCGAAAGCAGTGGCGGAGGCTTTCTCATAGGCGTGGAGGGCCATGGAACAAATTACGTGCATGAAAGACAGCTAGGCATAACAACGATAAGCGTTGGAATGCTGCAGAAGTGCTAGCGGCTCATGGTAGGTGTCACCATTCACGGTCGAAGAAGAAGAAGAATCGTATGGAGGCGCACTGGAATCGTGGAATATGAAGGGAAGAAACACGCTGGAATCGCTAAAGACGAAGAATAAACACTGCAGCTGTTGGTCGATGCAGAAGTCGTGTAATCCGGCACATGAAGAGGAACAAATGGAAGCGCTGGAATAGGTGGAACCGACGAAGGCATAACTGTTGGTGAGGGTTGGCGTTGAGCAGAAATCAGGAGGAGTAGCGGATGACTGTACGCAGGAAAACGGGCTCCATTAGGCTGTAGGATGGAGCTTGACAGACTTCGACGTGCACAGTTTGGATGACTGGCGGATGGAAGGAGGAAGATCCAAGGGGAAAGCGATTGAAATGGTGTCGGATGGATTGCTGGAATAGGGGAGAAGTTCCAATTAGAGTTTCACAGAAAATCCTAAATGAGGGGCAGGTTGGTGCAATTGATACACCTTCGTCGTATCAAGAACGGAGACAAAAACTTGCATTGCATTAGACAAAAATAAAGATACAATCAGGAGATAACTCCTCCTGTCAAGCATCCAGAGGCTGGGTCCTCCTTAACACTCCACTCTCCAAGAGTGCCAAACATCCAATACTCCAAAGATGATGATAAAGAGACACTCCCACTGATATATATAGTGGGAAGGATGCAAAATATGATCATACCCCCAGGGCTACATAGACTAATAAAGGTATGTGTTGCGGCCAGCGTCATATCATAAAGCTTCTCCCGACGTCCTATGGTTCCCTAATCCCAAATTCTCTCCTCTGTTAGTTCACAAATCACCTCGTCGAAGCCTCTTTGCTTTGCAGTTTTTGTTTCTTCTCGGCTCCAGGCCATTGAAGCTTCTTCTAACTTATACTTCGAAAAGCAGAATAGAGTTTCTCTTCACTTACTCTTTTTCTTGAAGTCCTGAATATTTCTCCAGTGAAATCTATACTATATAACAAAGAAAGCCATTTGGCGTAACACTGCAAAGTATTATAATTAGCATTCCCTAAAATACTCTCTATAAATTACAATCATCCCTCTCATTCAAAGCCATTACAACGCCCCAACCAATGTTCACATTTAAGCTCCCTTTGGCGTGGTGGTGGTGGTCACGAACGTTGTGGTTATGAACCGTCGTTCGTGAATGCCCGACCCCACCTAAGGAACTTCATCCACGTTTATGTTCAAAACTAGTTTTCTTTTTGATGGTGGTCATAACCGTTGTCATGCCGAACATACATTCTATGGCGGTGGCGTTTTTGTCCAAACTCACAGAAACAAAAAAGCTGGGCCAAAAGGAACCTTAATTTCCATATTTGAAACTGAAGGTTGAGGATAATTTCTGCATTTTGATCTGTCCAGCTCTTTCTTACAATTATATTACCGTTGTATTTATAGATGCATTAACTATTATAAATTTTGATAGTTACGTTTTTTGTCCTTTAGTATCTGGTGCAAACCATTCATTCTCTATTTGATCTTAGTATCTTCAATATCACATTTACTTGAATTTTTTTGAATAATTTCTAACTTTGTGTTGTATTGTGCTGCCTACTCTATTTTTTTCTCCGAATCCTTCTCTAAATGATTCATTTGCCATAATGGTTGATGATAATTCTCAATTTTTTTGGCATTCCTATCAATACTTGTGCTAAAATACACACCCTTTCTTAATGATTTTATTTTAATTTGATTTTTTTGTTTCATCAGTAACTTCCATGATGTCTATCATATTCCACTGTTTTATGGTTATTATTTCTCTATGCATTTATATTAATTGCTTGCTTTTTTGTAAAGTTTGATATCAAGTTTTCTAGGTATTGGACTATGTAATACATTTCTTATGGCTGATCTTTACTGTGTTGATCCTTTTTTAGATTATTCATTTGCAAATTTTTTTCCTGTCCTTCTACTTTGCAGCCTAAGCAAGGAAAATGGCCGATTCGAAAGCCATGGCTACTCATAAGCACAAGAAAAAATCAAAGAAGAGGGAACTATCATATTTAGATTGTTCCATTAGAGAGAAACGTGTCAATGGTGAAGGTGTGTGAGGAAACTTTAAAATTGTAACTTCCTGTATAATTCTACTTATTTTCTTGGATTTCAATGTCTTTTCTTGTTGAACTATTTTCTATTCATATAAAAATTGTTTCCGGATTTCCGACTTGTAACTCCTGTGATTTAGTAATTTGCTTTCTTAACAGGTTTGCTCTTTTCTAAACCGTGTCCATGGTAAATTTCTTATAGGTGAAATGAGAGAATTGGAAGCTGAGCCTGACATGAATGGACCCACCATGGAAGAAAAGCTTGCAAGTTTCCAGTTGCTTAATGATGGAAAAGAAAAGAATACTACTCATAAGCACAAGAAGAAATCAAAGAAGAGGGATCTATCAAATCTAGATTGTTCCATTAGAAAGAAGCATGTCAATGGAGAAGGTGTGTGAGCAAACTTTAAAATTGCAACTTCATGTATAATTCTACCTATTTCCTTGGATTTCAATGTCTTTTCTTATTGAATTATTTTTTATTCATATAAAAAATTGTTTTTCTGAAGTTCCAACTTCTTAACTCCTGTAATCTAGTAATTTATTTTCTTAACGGGTTTGCTCTTTTCTAAACTGTCCATGGTCAATTTCTTATAGGTGAAGTGCCAGAATTGGAAGCGGAGTCTGACTTGAATGGACCTACCATGGAAGAAAAGCAGGCTAGTCTCGAGTTGCTTAACGATGGCAAAGAAAAGAACACTACTCATAAGCACAAGAAGAAATCAAAGAAGAGGGAGCTATCAAATTTAGATTGTTCCATTAGAGAGAAACATGTCAATGGTGAAGGTGTGTGATGAAACTTCAAAATTGTAACTTCCTGTATAATTCTACTTATTTCCTTGGATTTCAATGGCTTTTCTTATCGAACTATTTTCTGTTCATATAAATTTTTTTTTGCTGGATTTCCAACTTTTTAACTCCTGTAATTTGGTAATTTACTTTCTTAAAGGGTTTGCTCTTTTCTAAACTGTCCATGGTGAATTTCTTATAGGTGAAATGCAAGAATTGGAAGCTGAGTCTGACATGAATGGACCCACCATGGAAGAAAAGCTTGCTAGTCTCCAGTTGCTTAATGATGGCAAAGAAAAGAACACTACTCATAAGCACAAGAAGAAATCAAAGAAGAGGGAGCTATCAAATTTAGATTGTTCCATTAGAGAGAAACATGTCAATGGTGAAGGTGTGTGATGAAACTTCAAAATTGTAACTTCCTGTATAATTCTACTTATTTCCTTGGATTTCAATGGCTTTTCTTATTGAACTACTTTCTATTCATATAAAATTTTTTTGCTGGATTTCCAACTTTTTAACTCCTGTAATTTGGTAATTTACTTTCTTAAAGGGTTTGCTCTTTTCTAAACTGTCCATGGTAAATTTCTTATAGGTGAAATGCAAGAATTGGAAGCTGAGTCTGACATGAATGGACCCACCATGGAAGAAAAGCTTGCTAGTCTCCAGTTGCTTAATGATGGCAAAGAAAAGAACACTACTGAGGAGGAAACACCTCCCTCTAAATGCATTCCGAGTGCTGATTCAGTGCACGTTTTGTTGAAGCAGGCACTTCATGCTCAAGATCATGCATTGCTTCTGAACTGTTTGTCCATGAAAGATGAAAAGGTTTGTCTTTGTTTCTGTGTACCGAAATCAATTACTTAAGTTAAAGATGATTTATGTTTTCAGAAGTCTTTGATATCATTGGAACTCCTTTTTGACACATGACGAATCTGTAGGTGACGGGCACGCATCAACTGAATGCTAACCCTAATGTGATACAAATCCAATGACTAAATCAAGCAATTATTTTTGACGTTCAATTAGTTAAACAATATTAATTTTAAAGTACTCATGCATTTAACCTCAATTAAGCACAAACATCCGAGATTACTAATTATGTGACAATTGCATATTAAATTGAGTGTAGTAGTGTACTTAAACTAAAATGAGGCGCCAAATAAATAATGCACGTCAAAATAAAGAGCCCAGACAAAACTAATGAAAGTCAAATATCACTAGCAATAAAGTGTGCATTCGTACAATGTAAAATTTGAAAATAAATGCGGAACTAACCAAAGTAAAGGGGCCGAAGGCGATGACGTAGAGATCCACTGAGAGCGCAATGGTTGTTCGGTGGTTAGAGGAGGGTAAGAGTGGTTGTTTTTGTTGGAGTTATCATTATATTATATTCATAATATTGTATTAATATTTTTGAGCTTATATATATATATGATAGGGCTCCGGTTTGGAGTCAAGATTCCATTATCCGACATCATGGTATCAGAGCCGGTTCAAGCATCCTAGGGTTTGCCCGCGTCTCTCCCTCCCGAATCCCGCATCGGAAGCTTCCGTGCGTCTCGTCATTGTCGCCTGCTGCTTCGTCCCGCCGCTCAGTGCTTCTCCCGGTCCGCCACCGCTCAGGACATCCACGAAAGTGGGTTTTGCCCCTTGCTGTTGTCGCTGGTCGTCGGCTTTCTCTCCTGCTGGCTGCAGCGCCTCTCCTGCTGGTTTTTCCAGCTGTTCCGCCACCGCAGCAGGCTTCCCCCTCGATTCCGTCGTCACCTAGTCCCGCCAGAGTCGTCTCCTGCGGTTTCTCCGCCGATGCTCCTTGTTTTCTCCATGGAGACCTAATGGCGTCCTTGTCTTCTCCATGACGTCGTTCTTGATGCGTTGCATGTGATTTTTCGTTCTTATTCGTCCTTCAGTCCCCGATCTCCTTTGCGGGAGGGATCTCGTTACTCGTTATTTCTGTGCTTCATGAATTCCAAGGATACTTATGGCTCTACAGGACAAATTACTAGCATCCTCGATGAGAAAAATTATTCTTCATGGGCGACTTTGATGAAAGTGGTTTTTGCCGGCCGTAATAAGCTTTCCTGGCTGATCGGCAGCCCTCCGATGCCAAAACCGTCTGACAAAGATGACAAGAAAGAGGAGTTAGTCAAATGGTCGACTGAAAAGTACATGGTTCTGAGATGGATTCAGTGCTCGATGGAGCCTCGCATCTTCAGTCAGTTCATGCATTTTGAGGATATCTCTGAGCTTTGGTCCGCTCTCCACCGCACTTTTGGCCACACGCGTGTTGATGACTAGATTTTCGGGATTTTTCAGGACATCGCTTCCGCCATACAGGGGGAGCGCTCTGTTCAGGAATACTTCACTTACCTTCAAGACCGTTTTCTTGAGCTTAACGATTTTGAGTCTCTCAGTACCCCGGAGTCTTCTAATGATATCACCCTTATTCGGAAACAACGCCAGAGACGAGAGACATTCCAATTCTTGATGGGGCTTCGCCCTGAGTATGAGTGTACTCGTGCTCAAATTGTGGGGATGTCACCTTTGCCAGATCTTCTTGATGCCTACTCCATTGTTGCAGGGCATGAGAAACGTATGCAAAGGCAATCTAGTCTTCCCGGCGTTCGTGCTACCTCCTATCTCCCTACTGAGCAGATGGACCCTGCAGCTTCCTACTGCCTTCCCACCTCCGGCACTCGTAGCCGCTGTGGTCGGGGCTCTTCTACTCAGCCTGGTGGTCGTGGCTCTTCTGGTGGTCGTGGCTCTACGGGTCCTCCTGGCCCTTGCTCTCACTGTGGACGTCTCTACCATGATCGCAGTCGTTGCTATCAGCTATGCCCACACCTACGGGGCTCTGAGCGTCCTACTCCTGGTAGTGTCCCCAGACACACCGTAGGTTCTGCTGAGTCTTCCGAGCCCGTCGAACGCACCTTAGGTGCCAACTCCTCCGACTTCTGTCAAATGATGGCTCAATTTCAGTAGTTTCAGCAGTCTCGGCCTTCCACTACTGTCTCTGCTTCCGCTGTCTCTTCTTCCTCAGGTACTTCATTTGCTTGCTCCGCGACCATGGTTGACCAGGATTCGTCACCCTGGGTGATTGACTCTGGTGCAACCGATCATATGACTTGTGCGTCTTCCACATCTGCTTCAGGTTGTTCCTTGCTCTCACCGCGACGCGCGCCTTGCTGATGGCTCAGTTACTCTTGTCCTTAGCCGGGGCAACGTCCCTCTCTTTTCCTCTCTCTTCCTTGACTATGTTCTTCTTGTCCCTTAGTTGGCTCTCAACCTTTTATCTGTTAGTAGTATTACTCACACTTTGAACTGCTCAATAACTTTCTTCTCCGATCATTGTATTTTTCAGGACCTGAGATCCGGGAGGACTATTGGTATGAGATATGAGAAGAGTGAGATGTACTACCTGAAGCTACCTCCTACCATTGTTGCTACCACCACCACTGCTACCTTCCCGCCTACCTCTTCTGTTGCTTCTCCTGCTTTGTCACGCACATCTCGGCCATGCCAACCCTCAGCGGATGTTGTCTGTTTGTCCTGATGTGTCTTTTGTTTTTCCTTTTCGCTGTGATGTATGTGAGCTGTCAAAACAAACACGCAACACGTATGTTCCTTCTGTTAGTCGTGCTACTTCTTGTTTTGAGTTAGTTCATTATGATGTGTGGGGCCCTACTCCCGTTGTGTCATTTGATGGTTTCTCATATTTTGTAAATTTTATTAATGACTATTCTCGTTGCTTATGGTTTATCTTCTCAAACATAAATCAGAGGTCCTATCAGTTTACTCTCATTTTTCACATATGATACAAACCTAGCATGGTACGTCAGTTCATATCCTCTACTCTGACAATGGAGGTGAGTATACTTTTCTTCCCTTTGATCTCTTCCTCCGCGATGAGGGCACTATACATCAATTTTCTTTTCCGGGGACCCCCAAACAGAATGGGGTGGCAGAACGCAAAAACTGCCACCTCCTAGATTCTATTCGTGGCCTTCTTCGGGGAATGAATGTTCATAAGTCCTATTGGAGCACTGCTCTTCTTACAATAACTTTTCTTATTAACAGGACTCCCTCTCGTCGTCTCGGTGGCGTTACCCCCTATAGTCTCATCCATCCATCTGTCTCCACATTTCCCATCCCTCTCCGGGTCTTTGGTTGCGTGTGTTCCTTTCTTTCCTGCACATTCGACCCCTCCAGGGCTTCCCACTATTGTGCAACCTCTCCCAGTCGTCTCTCCTCCACCAGATGCTGCCCCTTCTGCCGCTCCGCCCGTCCTGCTGACTTACTCTCGCCGCCCTCCGCCACCTCCACCCGGTGCACTCCCTTCTCCTCCAGTCCCGGATCCGTAGCTCCTTCCGATCGTAGGTATCTCTCTTGAGCCTCTCTCCTCAATTTCTCCTGTTGATTTACCTATTGCCCTTTGCAAGGGCAAGCGTACTTGTGTTCACTCCTCGGTTATTGAGTACCCATTGGCTAGTGTTTTTTCCTACCAGTGTTTCTCACCCTCTTACCAGCCTTTTGTGGCTGCTACTGATTCTATCCAGCTACCTACCTCGACTGTTGAGGCTCTCCTTGACCCGCGGTGGGTTCAAGCCATGGAGGAGATGTCTGCTCTCCGTCGTACTGGGACATGATCTCTGGTTCCTCTTCCTCCCGGGGAACACACAGTTGGATGCAAATGGATTTATACTGTGAAGTACTCTGCTGACGGTATTATTGACCGCTACAAGGCTCGTTTGGTGGTCAAGGGCTTTACTCAGGCTCCAGACGAGTTTGGTGCCACGTTTGCTCCCTTGGCTAAGTTGATCAGTGTCCGCCTTCTGCTCTCTCTTGCGGCCTCTCGGATGTGGCCTCTCCACCAGCTTGATGTCAAAAATGTCTTCCTGCACGGGGAGTTACAGGAGGAGGTATATATGACTCCTCCAGGATTTTCCCTTAAGGGGGAGTATTCAGAGAGAGTTTGCCAACTGCACAAATCTTTGTATGGCTTAAAGCAGTCACCGCGTGCCTGGTTCGAACGGTTCAGCTCGGTCATCCTTCAGTCTGACTTCACTCAGTGCCGTGCAGATCACACTTGCTTCATTCGTGCCACTCCTGTGGGATGTCGTGTCATTGTCTTGGTCTATGTTGATGATATTATTCTCACCGGTGATGATCCCTCTAACATCTCTGAGGTGAAAGGTACACTTCGCTCAGCCTTCGAGGTGGAAGACCTTGGACCTCTCCGCAACTTCCTTGGGATTGAAGTAGCTCGCTCACAACAGAGCATGTCTATATTGCAACGCAAGTACACCTTAGATCTTCTTCGGTACACGGGTCTACTTGGGTGTCGTCTTGCAAGTGCTTCTATGGACATCAGCCATCGCCTCCATGCTGAATCTGGTGATCCTCTTTCAGGCCCCTCTCAGTACCAGCGGCTTGTTGGTCGTTTGATATACTTGACCAATACTAGGCCTGACATCAGCTTCTCAGTGGGTGTTTTGAGCCAGTTTATGCATTCTCCCAGGACATCTCACCTAGAGGCTGCTCGACGTGTCCTTCGCTATCTTAAGCGCGCTCCTGGTCTTGGGCTGTGCTATCGGGCTGACAGTGCTACCAGTCTCTTCTGCTTTACGGATGCAAATTTTGCTGGATCTTTGACAGATCGACGCTCTACGTCAGGTTTTTGTGTATTCAATGATGATCATCTTGTTTCGTGGCGGAGTAAGAAATAATCCATTGTATCTCGTTCGTCTGCTGAGTCAGAGTACCGCACCATGGCACACGGCGTTATTGAGTTGGTTTGGCTTCGATCGTTGTTGACTTAACTTGACGTATCTCTTGTTTATGGCTCGACGCTCTACCGTGATAATAAGTCAGCTCTCCTACTTACATAGTATTCGGTGCTACATGAACGCACCAAACACATCGAGATGGATGTTCATTTTCTGCGTGACCACGTTTGTACTGGGACTGTCCTTCCAGCTTACGTCCCCTCGGCTGACCAACTCGCTGACACCTTCACTAAAGCTGTCGGTCCTACTCGTTTAGATCTGACCATTTCCAAGCTACGCATGATTGACATCTTTGCTACAACTTCAAGGAGAGTATTAGAATTATCATTATATTATATTCATGATATTGTATTAATATTTTTGAGCTTATATATATATATATGTTGGAATGGAATGCTCAGCTAGGGTTTGGAGGTGCAAAGTGTGTGACTGAGGGTGTGTGGGGGGAGGTCTGGAATCTGCGGCTAGTTGGGCTAGGGGTATTTGGAATCCGACGGCTAGAGGAGAGGTTGGAAGGGAATCCGGGGTCTTGACTGAGGTAGAAAGGGAGGGGGAAGGGTTTGTAGGGTCTTAATGGAGTGGTGGAAGCCGACGAAATGTCAGAGAAGGGGAGATAGGTCGGAATCTGACGATTGGAGGTGGTCTCAAGACGGGGGCGGCGATAGGATATCAGGGAAGACACAATAATGATGGAGAAATGTCGAGCTGGGGATGGCGGTGACGGTGGATCTGGGAATCGACACGTAGAGGAGGGCAAGTACCGACGGCGTCGTACCATGCAGGGCCTTTAACCTCGCAGTAAAGGAAGGGTCGAGGGCTTGTGGTCTTTCAAAGCCCGATTCTTGATACCCCTTGCCCTAACAACTAATAAGATATACGAGGGGGGATTTAGTTTAAGTGTATCCGATGACCTTATTTATTTGATCGAATAACCTAATATTACTCCCAAAGCAAAACTCAGAAAAATAGAAGAAAATACATCAAAAAATTGGGAAATTTGAGCTAATGTATTAATGACAAATTACCTAACGTGGCGCGATCAATTTCCAACAATTTCCCTGACTCAAAAACACTGAGCTCCAATGAATGAAGACTACGTGCTCATGACGCAAACGTGCCAAGACTTTTTGTCGCTCCAAGCAAGAAGCATCTCCGTAAAAGATCGTCAGGCCACTGGCCTGGTCGAGGACCCTATGCACAAACAAAGTCCTTGTAGGAGTAAAGGGTAGGGATACAATGGTGATAGATAGGGTTGTAGTGGTGGTGGAAACTGAAGGTTCAAAACTAAGTAGCTCCACATTTAGAGTCAAATCTTTTACATTGAATATAAGATAAACATAAGTATTCTTAGTAATATCATGTTCGATAAAATTTTACTCATGCTTTTTGTTACAGGCCCAAGTGTTGCTGGCGCATGCACTCAAGTGGACCCCCCCCCCCTCGGTAATTTATGAAGCGTGCATATGGAAGTCACCGTGGTCGTGGGCACATTCACTTAAGTGGACCCCCATCGTCATAATTTATGGAACGCGCATATGGAAGTCACCATGGACCGCGTATATGAATATTAATTAATATTAATCAATCAAGTATTTTGTATTCACTTGTTTGATTGCTTTTCCTTGTTTGGTTGTCCTCCCTTATCTATATAAGGGGGAGGGGTTTATGTGTGATGGCATGATGGATATATAAAAGATTTTAGGGTTGTTCCGTAAGTTCCTCTCTTATTCCTCTCTTCTTCTCTCTCACCACCGCCAACCCCTTCTCTTGTCAGATTCTTCCTGAAATTTAGCTGTGATCGTAACAAGTGGTCCGACCTGCCATGCCGCCCGCGTGACCGCCGCCGGCCGTCAAGTACTTGCTTGCGCGCCTGTTCACGAAATCACATCTCACGTACGTCCGCCATCTGCATCGCGAGTTCGCCCGGTCCGCGATTTCGAGCCCTGCATCGTGTCGTAACGCATCACGTCGCCCACCTACGCCTCGCATTGCGGTGTCGTCCAATTGCGTCGTCCACTGACGTCCCTCCATTCGGCGGCTTCGCCTCGCCACCTACCGCAAAGGTTGCTGCTTTGCTCAATCGGCTCCCGTGCCGTGCTGATTCATCGTCTTCTGACATCCGTGTGCTGCCATCGCCGATCGGTCGCTCTAGGGCTGCCTTCACTGGCATACGCGACCCACGCCGGCATACGTGACCCACACCCGCTCCTTCCACCCCCGATCAGTTGCGGAAGCCGCCAATCCTCCTCCTTTTTGTCGATCTGCCGCAGGATGGTCGTTGATTTGCTCCTCTCCGCCGGATTTGATGCAGGAAGACCGCGGGTCCTCTGTTGCCGTCGATCTCAGCCAGAGCCGCCCTTCCGGTCGTCGTTCGTCGTCTCCAGCCCATGGCTCCCAACACCCGCTGCACCGACAACCCTCCTTCCTGTGTCGTCGTCGGCGCCTTGAGCCGTCACGTTAATGCTCAAGAGCAACTCGTCGCCTCCATGCACGCCTCCCTCCTCGCCCTCCATGCCAAAGTCGATCGTCTCCTCGCGTTCAACGGACGGGCTTTCGCAACCCCCCACGAGGTTCCCTGCCGTAAGTCGGCTCCTCCACGGCTGTCTCCTGCACCATGCAAGAGTTATCTTGTCATGTCGGCCCCAACATTCCTCTACGACACCAACCTGACCCCCAACCCCCCCCCCCACTCCGCAGTCGATCCTCGTGTCAAAGGCGCACCGGTCGCTGAGGTACCAACTCTGTCCCCGGTGGTCGTCCCTGCCTTGTCGTTTCCACTGGCCTCATCACCGACTCTTCTGCCGTCCCGAGCCGCACTATCCCCGACAGATCCGTTCCTACTGCCGACCGTCGCGTCTGCGACATCCTTGTGGTTGCTGCTCACCACCGCTCCATCGACCTTGCGGAAGCCATTACTTCTACCGCCCGTCTTTCCGATGGCGCCGCCGCTACTCGCCAACATCGCCGTCGCTGCTACGCGCTACCTGGCCTTGTTCTGGTGGGAGTTCAAGATACCAGATGATCTGGCCACCCGCTTGGTACGCGAGCTTGTGGGCAAGCTCGTTTTGAAGGATGGATGGAGTGTTACGGGCCCAAGTGTCGCGGGTGCATTCACTCAAGTGGACCCCTTCGTCATAATTTATGGAGCGTGCATATGGAAGTCGTCGTGGTCCACCCCCCTCATCATAATTTATGGATCACGCATATGGAAGCCACCATGGAGCGCGCATATGAATATTAATTATTATTAATCAATCGAGTATTTTATATTTCCTTGTTTGATTGTTTTTCCTTGTTTGGTTGCCCTCCCTCATCTATATAAGGGGGAGGGGTTTATGTGTGATGACATGATGGATGTATGGAAGATTTTAGGGTTGCTCCCTAAGTTCCTCTCTTATTCTTCCTCTCTTCTTGTCGCTCACCACCGCCAGCCCCTTCTTTTGTCGGATTCCTCCTAAAATTTATCTGTGATCATCACACTTTCTCATGATAGTATATGGATTTTTTCGCCTTGACACCCATATTTGTAGTTGTTTTAAATGGGAACCTCTCATATAATATGCAAATCATCACCCAATCACCTTCATTGAACATTTACTCTCTCATGTGATTACTCGTGCAAGTATTTAATTTTTTTATTATTTAATATAACTTTACGTTAGAGTATGACATCAAATCAGGCAACAAATGCAAGTAATGAATGGCGAACCAAACAAAGTCATTAAATACAGACTCTACATAGTGGTGGAAGTCTCTAAAGATGAGTGGTTTATCCGATGGTACCTTTAATGGGGTCTAGAAATACTCATGGAATATGTGACGACCACATAAATGTCCACTTGAGATCGACATTAAGTTGCATAATTATGGTACGACAATTGTCTCGTAAGAGATGTGAGTCATCAAAAGGCTCACCAGGTGATAGAAAAATTTGTCATGAATGATGTCATCACTGGAGGGAATGTTGCAGATGGTGACAAATGATTGCAACTCATTGGTGTGTAGACCATCTCTCAGATGGTAAAGCCCATCAAGTGGCCCTCCTAGAGGTATAAAAGAAAATCATCGTGTCCACGATAAGCACTAGTGCGATGTCATGACGCAAGCCATCCATAGTCCATACTGAGGTGAATGCCTCCTGGAAAGAGAGACTCCTCAAATTGGTCTCTCCCGGACTCCGTAATGGGTTCCCTGAGGGGGTCAATAATGGCAGATGATCCTTCAAAGAAAATCATCAATAACGGTAGAGGACATGGAAACAAGTCGGACACCCACAACAAATTCAATGCTAGGCCCTTGATCCTCACTCAGGACATGACCCATCATCACAACGTGGGCACACTCAGATGAATGCAGACTTAAAGGAAAATCTATGATCAAGGACGTGATTAAGTCAACACATGTGGTCATAGAAAGGGAAGAGTCTATCACTACAATAGAAGGACGCATAAATGTTTAATCACCAGATCGCTCACACTTACTCTCTTTTAGGGCCACATAGTCTGAGTCAGATTCAAATAACGAACCAATAATCGACAAAGAATCTCACCAGAGTGTTATAACTCTGTATAATCAATCGTATCTTTTGTGTCCAAGGGAGCACAAGTAGGCATGGTGGTAGCCTCGGGACGCGGAGGACTCTTTATGATGGGGCGATGAGTGTGAGTCTGCTCGTGTAACTAATGTGAAACGGTGGCGCGAACCCGCGTTGGAGCACAAGTTTTGGGTCTGTTTGGGGCCGATTGGCCGCCTGCCAGACTTAGCTTCTTCGGATTGACGATCCGACTCCGTGTATGCGTCCAAATTTTTCTTTACATGTTTTTTTTCATATATAGATTTTATATTTTTTGTCATTATTTTGTGTAATCGGACACCCAACACTCTCGGTCAATCATAATCATTGATGTCAGGGTGCCCTAATATCCTTTTATTATAAATAGGAGTAGGGGAAAGTCATCTTCTCCATTGCAAATTTTGGAGAAGAAATTATCGGAATCCGGCAATCTCTCGTAGTGCGACGTTGTGAAGCCCTAAGGTGGACTCCTTAGATTTGTATCTGTATCTCCCCCTGCATCCCCTCCCACATCTCCCGATTTTCCCCTCCTTTATGTTCACTTACCGTGAAACTCCTCACAGCAAAATTCGATTCCCTCACTGTGTCGTGAATCCCACTTTCAAATTTCGCCTTGAATCCCAGTAATACTGCTGCCTTCAGGATCCCTAGGCCCGCGAGTCCCTATATCCAAATTGGTCTACCTTGTTTTCCCGTGAGAAGCAGCCCAACAACTTTTTCCAAGGAAGCTCGACCCCTGGTTTGAAGTTCCCAGCCTGCCTACTCCCGTAACCCCCTTCCACAAAAGCCCACTGAAAACATCCCTTCCCTTCCAGCAAGCCCCCTGTTATTCTTATTATTTGTATCAATTCCCATGCCACCCTACCTTTATTCTTAGATCCTGTAATCCCCACATCCAAAAGTTACCGCCCAGCAAATAGTGTCCCACCACTGTGTTACGGGTCCTCCATTGGTTATCTTATATTATTATTAGTTTATTATTATTATTATGACTCGGGTCGTTGTATCGAGTCAGGTAGCATTTAGGTGTTTTAAATAATTGTTTTATGTTGATGTTATTTACTATTATGCCATCGACGCCTATATATGGGCCTTTGGGGGTTATGTGACTGGTATGAAAATATTAATGAAAGTTCTGTTCTCTCTCTAGCTTCTCTCTCTCTCTAGTTCTTCTTGCACCACCCTCATTCTAGGGTTTACCCACTTTTATCACCGCCTCCTCTCTACACATTCATCGGCCCCGAACAACTTGGTATTAGAGGACTTTCCTCCCCTCGGTCGTTACTGTGTCGCCGCTGTTTCCGCTAGTAGTCCCTCGCGCGACTTCCAGCGCCGCTGCAATTCGCGGCACTGCTCTGCTTCCGCCATTTACTGCAAGCTAGTGCAACTACCTCTCAGTCGACTCCAGCAAACCCACAACCGTGGGTTTCCAGCGCTGCTCGAGCCCCATCCCCATCATCGTGTCTCGTACGACCTTCATCGACCCCAGTGGCAGCTCCTTCACGCAACCATCCGCGCTTCATTATCGCCCCAGACTCGTCTCCATCATCGGCCCGCGTCTGGTGCGGTCTTCATCTTTTCCCCGGCGGCAACCCCCACGAGCCACCTGCTTCGTCCTCGCGCTGACCAGCTCTGCTCCGCTCGATTCCGCATGCCCTCCATCTGTGCTATAGAGCCGCACGATCTTCTTGAGCCCATCACCAGCCACTTGTCTTTTCCCATCCTATCTTCTTCCTTTTCACAACATACCCATCCTGCCATTTATTATTATTAAAAAAAAGTCCACCAAATTTCCCCCCCTCCTGCACGCTACCATCCCATGCACCCTACCCATTCTTCATTGATTAATCAACCTCTTGATTAATTAACGCTTACAAGATCACCTAATTATGACGCATGTGCAATTAAGCTCTGTTCAGATCTCCGCGCTCCTGGACTACCTTCGGGACTCCCTCCGGACCGCCTCGACGCAATTCATTGCCGACATCCACAATGGGTCGAAGACAGCAACTCTGCTGTTGTTATCGCCGATTCCCTGGATTTTGAAAATGCAATCCCTACCACTTGCTCTGTCGTCCCTTGCCGTGTCAGTGTCATCTCCTCGTCATCTAAGGGTGGTGCTGCCTCTTTCTGAGCTGCCTCTGCCTGTCACCGATGTCGTCATTCCTCCACTTTCAACATCGACTCCTCCACCGTCTCCTCTGGCCGACTCATCACCAACTTCGTCGGCTCTTGCTTCGCAGCCCCTTGTCATGCCGCTCCCACCGGCCACGTCATCACCTTTTCTGCTGGCACCTGCTCCACCGACCCTAATGGATCCATTCTTACCACAGCATGTCGACTCTCCGACCTCTGTGTGGATGCTGCTCACAGCCCCTCCAGCGGCCTCGACGTAGTCATTTCATCTACCGCCCATTTTCCTGATGGGGTCGCCGCTCCTCGCCGCCGTCGCTGCAATTATGCGTTACCGCGCATTATTCTGGAGGGAGGTCAAGATGCACGAGCTTGGAGACAAGCTTGTTTTGAAGGACGGATGGAGTGTTACTGGTCCTCCATTGGTTATCTTATATTATTATTAGTTTATTATTATTATGAGTCGAGTCGTTGTATCGAGTCAGGTAGCATTTAGGTGTTTTAAATAATTATTTTATGTTGATGTTATTTACTATTATGTCATCGGCCCCTATATATGGGTCTTTGGGGTCATGTAACTGGTATGAAAATATTAATGAAAGTTCTGTTCTCTCTCTAGCTTCTCTCTCTCTCTCTAGTTCTTCTTGCACCTCCCTCATTCTAGGGTTTACCCCCTTGTATCACCACCTCCTCTCTACACATTCATCGACCCCTAACACACTGCCTCTGAATCCCGTGGGTTCTCTGCCCTAAAAAAATAATCCTCATCTTCCCTCAAACCTGATTCCATCCAACAGCTTCTAAACCACCAGCTAACCAAGTTGTTATCAACATTTCTCTGTCAGTACCACCCCCCGGACAGCTACCCATTCATTTGGGAACTTCATATCTCCATGCTAAGGCCACCCCTTAATTCGCGAGTATTGTTTTATTGTTGTATGGAGTTTTTGTTTTCAAGATTAAATATGGTATTGTAAACTTTGCTCATTTAAATCTATTGCATTGTGGAATTTTGTTCTAGAATATCTTGTACTTGCAGGAATTATTCGCCATCCGCTTTTGTTTTGCCCCTCCCCACAAAAAAAGCCAAATTTTGTTTTGCTTAAGAAATAATTTTGTCTTGCTTTAAAATATCTTTGCTGGATTTAATCTTTTATTATTATGTCTTGATTCGCCGCCGGATCTTGCATATGTTAGATATAGTATTGAAGGGTAATAAAATTATCTCCCCGCACCTCACTTAGGATTGCATTTTAGTCGTACACCCAAGTTCACCACCCTCACTAGATGGTGTTTAGGCTCATGGTATTACATCTAGGGTTAGGACATCGCAATTCCACCACCTATAGATTCATCCTGTGTCAGTAACTTTAGTGGATTTCAGGGGATACTCGTAGTGGAGGGAGAGATGGTATGTCTACATGAGAGACTCTAAGTAATGATGAGTTAACTTTGTACATATCTCACATCGAAGCTCAGATCGAAATCGGGAAGTGATCATAACTGGCTCATCTTGGATATCCCAATCGACGCGCCTGGAACGACACACGGGCATCCGACACGCCCGTGTTCAACCCGACACGCCCGTGTCCCGGCTGACACGGCCGTGTGGTCGGCCGTGTGCCTCCATCGACACAGCCCCGAAAACAACCCGAGAACTACACAGGTACAGGACACGCCCGTGTCCTTGCCCGTGTCTACCTCAACACGCCTGGGCTCCAGGCCGTGTTCACTGTCTCGACACTTCGTCGAGCGAAGTTCGTCGACTGCCTGACACGGCCTTGGACACGCCCGTGTCCTAGGTCGTGTGCCTTGTCTCGACACATCGTCGAGCGAAGATGCCGACACCCCGGGCCGGTTGTCGACACGCCCTGAGACACGTCCGTGTCTCAGGCCGTGTGCCCTGCCTCGACACATTGTCGAGCGAAAAATGTCGACTACGCGGCCAAGTCGTCGACTCCAGCCTGACACGCCCTGGGACACGCCCTACAACAACACTTGAGCGTTTATCCCACTATAGTGCGGCTATATGGATCCTTTGTCACCATTGTGCCCTAACTTTTGTCATAATCTCACTAATGCCTAAGTACAACATGTCTTTCTTTATAGTTTCATTCCAAGTCTTTATTGGTCCACCCCTCTCTCGTCTAACATGCCTAGTGACTAGACTCTCACAACGCCTAACAGGTGCCTCTAATGGTCTCCTTTGTACACGTCCAAACCATCTTAGACGAGCTTCTCGCATCTCTGAAATTGGTGCTACTCCTGTCTTTTCCCTGATACTTTCATTCCTAATTTTATCCAATCTCGTGTGTCCACACATCCACCTAAGTATTCTCATCTCCGCAACTCCCATTTTTTGCTCATGTACACAATTCACTGCCCAACACTAAGAACCATAGAGCATCGCTGGTCTAATTGTCGTACGGTAAAACTTGCCCTTAAGTTTTAGTGGTACTTTACGATCACATAAGTTCCATGACGCGCCTCTCCACTTCAACCAACCCGCTTGGATTCTATGTGTCACATCTTTATCAATATCTCCATCTTTTTGAACTATCAATCTAAGATATTCAAAACACTCACTGTGGGAAATATCTTGATCACCCAACTTAATAACGAAATCATTTGTCCTTCTGGTACTGTTAAATTTAAGCTTCATATACTCCGTCTTTGCCCTGCTCAACCTAAAACCCTTCTTTTCTAAAGTATCTCACCAAGATTCAAGTTTTGCGTTTACACCCTCACACGTCTTATCAACCAAAGCGATATCATCCGCAAAAAATAAACACCAAGGTAATGCTTGTTGGATATGTCTGGTGAGCTCATCTAATATAAGAGTAAATTGATAAGGGCTTAAAACTGCACCTTGATGTAATCCAATAGTAATAGATAATTCATGTGTTAGTTAATCCTCCAGATGTCCTCACCATTGTCACCGCTCACCAAATAATTCAGAATAATCAAGATAATATTTCATGTCCACGAGCTAGTAACTAAAAGACTTTAGACTCGGCAAACCACCAAATGGTGGAGCAACTGCACAAAACCTACCCTCGAGGTCTCTCTCAAAATGATGTTCTTCGTAGTAATCTCCCGTAAGATAATCAAATTTCGTTGAAGGTTAAATGCCCGCTCATGGACTAGGATATGAACGATGATAATCATCGTAGTGATTGTCTCTAGCATAATGAAAATGCGTTGAGGAATCAACCTGATCTCTGAAAGTGTTGTGCTGCAAGTGAGGAAAATCATCATAAAAACATGTGATCTATCTGAATGGGCTCTTCAGATCAGGTATAGATATATTCGCGATCCTCGAATAGAGGAGAGGATTGACGACGATAACTATGGAACTTATAAACTCTATGACTATGTATCAAAATTAAACTGAACATAGGGCTCTGATATCAATTTGACGTAGGACAAATCTACAGGTATTGGACATGTGAATTGTTAGAAAGTAGCGAAGAGAAGCGAAAAGTAGAGAACAAGCGAATAAGCTTTTGAATAATTGAAATTTTATTATCCAAAAAAGATATCATTTACAAAGGTATGACCTCCCTTATATAGAATGGAGGAGATGAGAGAGAGAGTATACAAACAATGTGGGACTAAACATTTACAGTACTGAGCGGCTAGAATATGGGAGACCGCACAGGCCACGCGGTTAGACAGATGGGTTAACCGCTCGACAACTCCAGTAGGATAGAACAGGCCGCAATGGTAGACCGATAAACCGCCCGGTCTCCAGACCACTGGATCAGACCGCTAAGCCGCCCGGTCTAATACTTCAACACTCCCCCTCAAGCTGGAGCATAGATATCAATCATGCCCAGCTTGTCACAAATGCGGAAGAAGGAAGTAGAAACCGGCTTGGTGAAGATATCTGTCAACTCCTTGTCAGAGGTGACAAAAGGAGTACAAATCTGTTTCTTCAAAATCTCTTCCCGAATGAAGTGACAGTCAACCTTTATATGCTTTGTTCTCTCATGGAAGACCGGATTTCTGGATATGTGTATAGCGGCCTTGTTGTCACAGAACATAGGGAGAGAACAGTCATATACCTCGCCCAGGTCAAGCATGAGAGCCCGCAACCATTTTAACTCACACGTGGTTGACGCCATACTCCGGTATTCTGCTTCGGCACTGGATCTGGAAACAACAGACTGTTTCTTGCTTTTCCAACTCACGAGATTACCTCCAACAAAGGTACAAAAACCTGATGTGGATTTACGATCTCCTTTGTCATCCGCGTAACTTGAATCTGAGTAGGCCTCAACCCTCAGATGACCATTCTTCTGAAAGAGTAACCCTCTGCCCGGTGCTGCTTTGATATACTCTAAAATCTTCAGGGCGGACTGAAGATGGCACTCCCTGGGAGCTTGCATAAACTGACTGACCTTGCCTACAGCATAGGCGATGTCGGGTCTAGTCACCGTGAGATAGATGAGTTTGCCTACCAAACGTCTGTACCTTGTGACATCAGATAGAAGAGGCGAGTCATCCGTCCACGTTTTGTCTTCTCCAACAGCTATGGGAAAACGAGCTGGTTTGGCACCTGTCAAACCTGCTTCTCGTAGAAGATCAAGGGCATACTTCCGTTGAGAGAGAACCAAGGAGTCAAGTTTCCGAGAGATTTCTATCCCCAAAAAGTATTTTGGGGAGCCCATATCCTTCGTGACCAAGTGCTGACGGAGGTGCTTCTTCGTCAAGTCCACCCCATCTCGGTCATCGCCAGAAAGGAGAATATCATCCACATATACGGCCAAAACAACCAGTCCCGAGGCCGTTTTGCGAATGAATAAGGAGTGATCGGCCGAACTCCTTTGAAAGCCGATGATAGCCACAATACCACTGAATTTGTCGAACCATGCCCGAAGGCTCTGCTTTAGGCCATAAATGGCCTTCTTCAAATGACATACACGTGTCTCCCCCTGAGCAACATACCCAGGAGGTTGCTCCATATAGACATCCTCCTGAAGATCGCCATAGAGAAAGGCATTCTTTACATCAAGCTGGGAAATAGCCCAAGCCCGGTTAACAGCCACAGAAAAGAGAACCCGGATGGTGCTGAGGCGAGCAACCGGAGAGAAGGTATCAAAGTAATCAACGTCGTAAGTCTGAGTGAAGCCCTTGGCCACCAGCCGGGCTTTGTAGCGATCCACAGTGCCGTCGGGGCGAAACTTCACAACGAAGACCCAGCGACAGCCAACCACATCAGTGCCCACGGGAGGAGGAACCAGGGTCCAGGTACCCCGTTCAGTAAGAGTAGTCATCTCCTCATCCATGGCAGACTTCCAATGAGGGAGAGCAAGAGCCTCCTGGTAGGTACGGGGAGTAGAAGTAGCAGAGATAGTCAAGGCAAAACACCTGCGAGAAGGAGAAAGCTGATCATAGGAAACAACAGCCGTGAGCGGGTGTTGAGTACACGCCCGCACCCCTTTGCGAAGAGCAATGAGAACATCCAGGTCAACGGGAGCGTCAGGGACGGGAGCGTCAGCGACCGGAGCGTCCGTGGCGGAGAAGGCTGGCCCGGGACTAGAGAGAGACGGCAGCGGAGAGGAGGGTGGAGGGGTGGGTGGGGAGACGGACTGGGAAGGAGGTGGTGGAGGAGGAGACGAAGGTGGGAAAGTGTCGAGAGGCATGGAAGGAACGGAGACATCAGAAGGAAGAGAAGATGGAGGAGAGAAATAGGAAGCATTCTCGAAAAAGGTGACATCAGCGGAGACAAACTGCTTGCGGAGAAGGGGGTCAAAGCAGCAATAGCCTTTTTGAGTTGTGGAGTACCCCAAAAAGACACACTTGGTGGAACGGGGGGAAAGCTTGTCGCGGGTAGCGGAGGGAGCGTGAACAAAGGCCGTACAGCCAAAGACACGGAGAGGAAGAGGAAAAGGTTCCTGGTGGGGGTAGAGAAGGGAGAAGGGAGTCTGGCCGTGGAGAACCGCGGAGGGAAGGCGATTGATGAGATAGCAGGCGAGGAGCACAGCGTAGCCCCAGTAGGAGCGAGGGACGTGCATCTGCGTCATGAGAGTACGCGCAACATCAAGCAGGTGACGGTTTTTACGCTCCGCCACCCCATTCTGCTGGGAGGTGTAAACACAAGTCGTTTGATGAAGGAGGTCATGTTGGTGAAAGAACGCGGAGAACTCATGAGTTAGATACTCTTTGGCATTATCAGAACGTAAGACTTTAATAGAAATAGCAAATTGAGTCTTAATCATAAAGTAAAATGATTGCCAAACAGAAAATAGTTCAGAGCGATCTTTTAACAGATACACCCAGGTACATCGAGTAAAATCATCGATAAAAGTGACAAAATAGGAACTGCCCCGACCAACTGTGAGGGTAGGAGCAGGACCTCATACATCAGAATGAATAAGATCAAAAATGCGAGAGGAGCCACAGCCTTGCTTCGGTGGGAAGGAGGAGCGATGATGTTTGCCAAGCTGACACGCATCACAGTTGAGCGGAGAACTGGTAGGAGGTAAGTGAGGCAGAAGCTGGCGAATAAGCCGAGGAGGAGGATGTCCAAGACGAAGATGCCACTGAAGGAGATCGGTGGAGGAGGAGTAGGCAGATAGAGCGGAAACATCGTCGAGGAAGTAGAGGCCGCCGCTCTCAGTCCCAGTAGCAATCGTCCGCTGGGTCCTCGGGTCCTGAAAAGAACAAGTAGTGGGAGTGAATAAGACGGAGCACTGAAGTTGCCGGCATAAAGTAGTAACTGATAATAAATTGCACGGGAACTTCGGGACATAGAGGGTATCCTCCAAGCAAAGCGATGGAGTGAGCTGAACCATGCCCGTCCCATGAACCGGGGACGGGGAACCATCCGCCACACGAACCGGGGGTAAGCGGTCATGGGTCTCAAGACGGGAGAAGCAATGAGGGTTGCCCGTCATATGATTGGTGGCACCGGAGTCAATCAGCCATTTACCTTGGGTAACGACGTGGGCACTACCTGACGTCGTGGCCACAGAGGCAGACGGCCGAGAAGAGGCGGAGGCCGAAGAAGGAGCATCACTGGAAAGGCGAAGATGAGGATGTTTCTGCCAGCAGCGGTCAACAGTGTGGCCAGTACGACCACAGTGAGAGCAAAGGAACCGGGCTGAACCCCGTCCGCCAGGGGAACTGCGGCGACTAGGGCCCCCCCTCTGAGCTTGGTGAGCAAAGGAGTCCTGGGAAGGGGGGGAGGCCAACAGAGGCCGCTGGAGTAGCGAAGTAACAGCGGCAATGCGAGCCGCAGTGGCATCCAAAGTGGGAGATTCCGCCTCACCCAAGATCTGCTGGCGGATCATGTCATAAGAGTCGGGAAGACGAAGAAGATAACAAACAACCAGGAGTTCCTGGAAGTGTTTGTGCTGGTCGGCCAAGTCCGCGGAGAAGGGGCGATTCTGGAGGATTTCAGCACCAAGAGCCTGAACCTGCTGATAAGCCGCAGCTGGTGACATGGAAGGTCGGGCGAAGAGGTCCGCATAGAGAGTATAAATGCGGGACGTCTGGCCCCCCTTAGAATAGAGAGCAGCGAGGTGAAGCCAGGCGGCCTTGACCGTCTCATCATGGCGAATGACGGGAAGGCACTCATCAGAAAGGCTGTTGGCCAGCCAGGTGCGAACAAGAGCATCACTCGCATCCCAGTCATCAAACTCAGGAGAGGTGCGAGGAGGAGGGTCATCGGTGAGGTGATGACGCTTGCGTTGAGAACGAAGGAGAAAGGTGAAAGAAACGCTTCAATCGGGATAGTTGGAGCCAACAAGCTTGGAAAGGGTGCCAAGGTTGCCCGAAGGAGGAGGAGGAGAAGGAGCTGCAGGAGTAGTGGTGAGACCGGAGGTAGTCATAGAAACCGGCAAGCAGAAGAAGCCGCGCGAACAGTAGCGGTTAGAAAACAGAAGAAGCCGCGCGAACAGTAGCGGCTAAAAAGAGGCAAAGGCACAGCGGGGAAGAGGTCGCGCGGACTGAAAAGGCCGAGCGAACAGAAGAGAGGAGAAGAGCAGGTGACCGCGACCAAGATGCGGGTAAGAAAGGTACAACCCGCACGGTCAGGCAGATCACAGCAGCTGCGAGAAAGCGGTCAAAGGTACAGCGGGAAAGAGGTCGCGCGGACTGAAAAGGCCGAGCGAACAGAAGAGAGGAGAAGAGCAGGTGACCGCGACCAAGATGCGGGTGAGAAAGGAACAACCCGCACGGTCAGGCAGATCACAGCAGCAAACCACGAGTAGAGAGACAACACACGCGGACAGAGACAGACCGCAACGACTAGGAAGTCGGAGCGGCAGGAGCGGCAGGAAAGAAGAAGGAGCGCGGCGACAAGGAAACAGGTCGCGACGACAAGGAAACAGGTCGCGACGACAAAGAGTAGTAGGAGAAGAGAACCAAGAAGAAGCAAGCCGCGCGAACAGGGCAGCGGACAGATACAAGCCGCGCGGATAGAAACAGGCCGCGCGGACAGAAGAGAAGCAAGCCGCGAATCAAGTCGCAGAACGCGGAAAACAAGCCGCGAACAACAGAGAGCGCACAGAATCAGGAGGAAATGACCGTGTGCTCTGATACCATGTTAGAAAGTAGCGAAGAGAAGCGAAAAGTAGAGAACAAGCGAATAAGCTTTTGAATAATTGAAATTTTATTATCCAAAAAAGATATCATTTACAAAGGTATGACCTCCCTTATATAGAATGGAGGAGATCAGAGAGAGAGTATACAAACAATGTGGGACTAAACATTTACAGTACTGAGCGGCTAGAATATGGGAGACCGCACAGGCCGCGCGGTTAGACAGATGGGTTAACCGCTCGGCAACTCCAGTAGGATAGAACAGGCCGCAATGGTAGACCGATAGACCGCCCGGTCTCCAGACCACTGGATCAGACCGCTAAGCCGCCCGGTCTAATACTTCAACATGAATACCCTAATTCAATATGTATATGAGCAATCACAAACAAATGCAATGAATCTACGAGAACCCTAGGAGATGCAAAAGAAACGCAGACACACAATCCAATGAACATGATACCTACGACATAAATCATAACCTAATGCGATTGCAAGATTTTAACTATGCAATTCCTTCCGACACTCAATTAATTACAATAACAACACTCAACGCAATTAATTAAACAATATTAATTTTAAAATGCTCCACTAGTGTTACAAGTGATCTCAAATTTATCAGTGCAAACAGATAATAATTGCAATTACGAGAGTGCACAAAAAATTAAATGCATGCAAATAAGTGTTGCACAGTCTCTAGAGAAATCTAAGAATCAAATCATTTGCGTAAAATATTACTAGCAATAATTGTTAGTACTCGTACAATGTAAATGTAAATAAAACTAAAATGTAAACTCGCAGAGAAATCAATGCCGATGGAGAAGGGGAAGCTCCAATGGTGGTGTGGTTGTCGTGGAGGGAGAATGTTGATGTGTAGGGCCTGTCAGGTGTGTGTGTGTGGGGGGGGGGGATAACTGGACTTGGTGGGTTGTGCGGAGGAGTTTGGAGGGGGTCAGGTAGGCTAGGGAATGTGGACGACCGTATGAATGATTTGGAATGGGGGCTGGCTGCAAGGGAGGGGGTAGTCGGCAGGGTGCAAGGAAAGAGGGTGGCCGGAGTTGGCTGTTTGGAGGGTGATATGATGCTCGAAGGATGGATGGAGGATTGAGTGGTTCAGCCTAGGGTGGATGACTTGGGGAGGGTTCGTGCGACTTGTAGAGGGTGCAGGGGGGAGGTGCGACGACGGATGGAAGGGTTCCCGTGGACGTGGCATGAAGAGGGGCTCGGTGTCTAGAAGGGGGTTCGCGTGGACGGGGAAGACGGTTGTCGGCGTCAAGGAGGACGGGGAAGATGGCAGGAGGCTCAGAACTACAGGAGAACGGCCGGGGAAGGCTCATAGGAGGCTATGCAACAGTGGGAGGGGGTTGACAGGGGCATCGACACCCCCGGAGGCGAGAACCCACTGAGCCGCACCGCAAGTGGATCTTAGCATCGCTCCGAGAGCAAGGATCGAGCGGCCTGCAATTTTCAGAAGCTGATTCTCGATACTCCCTTGCCCTAGTAGTTGATGAGATATAACTAAGAGGGGGATTCAGTTCAAGTGTATCTGATGATCTTAATCTCCCGATTGAATAACCTAACCAACTTAACTCCCAAAGTAAATCCCTAGTAGGTAATGGTTTAAATGCTCTGATCATTCGCCCAGCAATCAAAAATGCTGATATTGATAAATCGCCCAATGTGACGTGATCCATCTCATCACTTTTACCCAACTTCAACAGTCAGTACTATGTGCACAGTGCCTTACCCTGCTTCCCAATTCACGATAGCTTTTTTGTATAAATGCTATGTGCACAGTGCCTATGTGGCGTGATCGATCTCATCACTTTTACCCAACTTCAACAGTCAGTACTATGTGCATAGTGCCTTACCCTGCTTCCCAATTCACGATAGCTTTTGATTCGCCCAGCAATCAAAATGCTGATATTGATAAATCGCCCAATGTGGCGTGAACGATCTCATCACTTTTACCCAACTTCAACAATCAGTACTATGTGCACAGTGCTTACCCTGCTTCCCAATTCAGGATAGCTTTTTTGTATAACACAAATTTTGATAATTAAAGTAAACTGAGATATAGGAATGCCTGTTGTGCGATTGTTTTCAACCTATTAACATTAAAGCTGTACTTTTGGGAAAAAGCATTGGTATCTGTAACAGTATAAAAATGGTGCCTTCATTGTACAATATTGTTGCTAAGAACCATTTATTTCTAAGTTCTATTTACAATTTTATGACTTGATGATTTTACCTTGAGACCGTGTTACTTGCAACTATCGCATGACCATTTTCTAGTTTAGTAACCAACAAATGATGTTTTTTTGCAGGTTATCACAAAGTCAACTGAGCTTCTAAATCCCTCGGAGGCTCTCAAGCTTTTGAAATCCCTTATATCTATGATTGAGTTAAGGTAGAAGTTGGCTATTCAATTTATTTTCGTTATTCCTGCAGTTATAGAGGCGATTGTTCACCTTCATTTCATTTTTTAATAGCATTTGATGGGTAGCGTCAGCTGTGCATTGTGATTAGTTTTACCAGTTATATTACCTTACAGGCCAATTTGGGCATTTCTATGTATAGTAATATTCTTCATTCATGCATTGACATGAATATAGAAGACTGTGCTGATATAGCCTTGTTAACATTGTTAAAAAACGAGTGATTTTACTTGAATTTCACCAACATTTTTCTTAGAAAGGTGAGTTAGTAATAGTTTTTTTTTATTGAGCACTTGTCTTCAAAGAAGTTCAATCCACCGATTTGTATGCTCATTGAATTCGTTCTACTTGGCAATTCTTTATTTAAGCTTTGTTTTTTGGGCAGACATCCCACTCTTGAGTTATTTTTTTATCACTCTGATGTATAGAGGCATTTTATTTTATTTTTAGGATATAGAGATATGAAGTTTTGAATAATAGTTTAAAAGGTGAGTGCAGTTGTAATGGTCTGATTGCATCCATTATAACCTAGAGGCTGTCATGCGGGACAGGCGTCACACCTGTCCGCCACCCTGGATTCCCACCAGGGGGCCCACCTGGAGTCAGCACCAGGCGGCTTTCATCAGGGCCGCGGCCCGTACACCCCAACCAGCTCTCCGTCATGGAGTCACCACCATACGACAGGTTGTTGAGGTCGGGGCTCGATCCCCAGACCTCCTAGATAAGCGGCCTTCACCAGCACTCTCATCACCATCTGATCCTGCACTTTTATGATGAGGGACAGGCTTCACACCTGTCCGGCACCCTGGAGTCCCACCAGGGGGCCCACCTGCAGTCAGCACCAAGCAGCTTTCATTAGGGCCGCGACCCGTACACCCCAACCAGCTCTCCGTCATGGAGTCACCACCCTGCGGCAGGTTGTTGAGGTCGGGGCTCGATCCCCAGACCTCCTAGATAAGAGGCCTTCACTAGCACTCTCATCACCAACTGATCCGCTGCTCAATTGCTGATGAGAGTGCTGGTGAAGGACTCTTATCTAGGAGGTCTGGGGATCGAGCCCCGGCCTCAACAACCTACTGCATGGTGGTGACTCCATGACAAAGAGCTGGTTGGGGTGTACAAGCCGCGACCATGATGAAAGACCCATGATGCTGACTCCAGGTGGTCCCTCTGGTGGGAATACAGGGTGGCGGACATGACGCCTGTCCCGCATCAGGTTGTAATGAGGATCATGCCATATGACCTGTGAGGCTCTACTCACGCCTACCCGACCGCAGACCCGGTGATGATCGGGACTGCTCATTAAGAGCGGATCTCAGCTCGGAATATTTTATGTTTTTTATATTTTTTATTTTCATTTTATTTATGTGTATTTTGAGAGTTAAAATGAATGATCACCGTTCATTATCCCTGCTTATTCTATTAATAAGGGTAGAGGGCTCCATGAGTGGTTATTGAAAGATCGAGCAAAAAAATCCAATTTTTGATCTCCCGGTGTCGAAGCCGGACCTGAGCATGAGGCATGGTGGTTACTTCCCCTCTCCTCACAGCTGGCCACTCACCCATTTACCCTCCGTCTCCACTAATCGACCACCCCATTCTTCCCCCCAAGACACCAACCGACCCATCCCCACATCCCCTTACATCCCACACCTGGCTTCCCTCTCCCCCTTCAAGCCTCCAGCCAACCACCACTCCACCCTCATTCATCCAGCCGGCTCACCCAACCACACCTCATTCCTCTCCCCAAGCAACCGATCAATCTTCAACAAGCTCCATCAAATCTCCTTCCCTCCTTTTCTCCCCACCGGCCACCTCCCTCGAATTCGCCACGATCCCCTCAAAATTCCTTCACCACCGCTCAAATTTCCCTCTGTTTCGGTTTTACAGCGATCGTTGGAAACCACTTTCGGCCACCATCAGCACCTTCGGCGATCCCCTCCAGAGACCCGTGGCCGACCACAGACTGCTCCTTGCTGCGCCAATTGATAAGGTGTTCACCAAAATATGTACAATATCCACTTGTGGAATGACGATCATCCAGAGAGACCGCATAGTCAGCATTCGAGTATGCAACAAGAGATAAGGGAGACAATGAAGGTTTGTATATAAGTCCTTGTCCAGAAGCCGATTTCAAGTATTGAAGGATTCATTCAATTGCCTGAAGATGAGAAATTCGTGAAGCATGCATGAATCGACTGACAACTCCAACAAGGATATTTCAGGTCTTTTAACTGTAAGATATATTAACTTTCTTACAAGACGACGATAATACTATGAGTTTGGAAGTAGAATATCAGAATCTGAGGCATGAACACAAACATTATGATTGACATCCATAAGAGTTTCACAGACTTGCATGTAGAGTAGCCAACATCATGAAGCAAGTCACGACAGTACTTCTGTTGAGATAGAACAAGTCCATCAGGGCCCCGAGAAAATTCATGACTAGAAGTATCAAAGATTTCTCAAGTCTTTAGTTTGAAAAGCGGAGGTCAAGTGTTGTTTGATCATGTGTACTCCTTTGGCATCATCATCAGTAATCAAGATGTCATTGACATAAACCAAGAGAAGAACTGTGCCCATCGGACGATGGCGAGTAAATAGAGAGAATTCAGCCGAGCTTCGATTGAATCCAACATTGCGAACAAACTGACAGAATTTGTTAAACCATGCTCGAGTAGACTGTTTAAGACCATAGAGAGGTTTTCTTAGATGACAAACGAGGGAATCCCGGTTGTCTCAAATACAAGAGGTTGTTGCTATAGACAGTCTCCTGCCAATCGCTATTGAGAAATGCGTTTTTGACATCCAATTGATGCAACAACCATTCTTGTCATGGCGTTGCCAGGCAACGCCTAGGCAACGCCTAGGCGTCCTGGCACCCAATTGTAAACAACTCGATGGACGCCTTTTTTTAAAAAAATATGGGAATAGACTGCGGTTTATATATAAACTGCAGTCTATTCTATTAGTCCGCATAGACGGCGGTTTATATATAAACCGCTGTCTATTCTAGGGCTCAGGGAATAGACTGCGGTGTATATATAAACCGCAGTCTATTTCTTGACTGCGGCTCAGGTAATAGACTGCGGTTTATATATAAACCGCAGTCTATGATAGAATAGACTACAGGTTATATAAAAACCGCAGTCTATAGTATCTATTTTAAACCGTGAACCGTAAAAATCTCGTTTTACCTCGACCTTTTGGTTCTTACAGACGTTGCTCATTGCGTAAAACCCTAAAGACGATTTTGTTCAAGTTTCTGCTCTCCTTTAGTCCTTGCTCTCCTTTGCTTAGATTTGAAGATTCATCTTCGACAAATCTCATATTCTCATTTAGCTATATTTTTTCTTATGACCTTTCTCAGTTGTGATCTCTGTGTTATAATGTCTTTATTAGTAGGAGTATTAGTATAAAGTATAAAGTATAAACATTGTGTAGCCGCCTAGCAAACACCATTCTTGTCATGGCGTCAAGGCGAACCAAGGCGAGCGTCGGGCGCCTTGACGCTTAGGCGACAAGGCGGACGCCTAGGCGACCAAAAGGCGAGCAAGTTGCAAGGAGCCAATTTACTCAATTTATTTTAAAAAAACAGACTATAGACCGTGGTTATTATAATAACCGCAGTCTATAGTCTGCAGGCTATACACTGCGGTTATTATAATAACTGAAGTCTATAGTAGTCTATAGACGACGGTTATTATAATAACCGCTGTCTTAAAGCCTGTCTGCCAGACTTTAGACAGCGGTTATTATAATAACCGATGTCTAAACCTCCTTTTTTAAACTTAAAACAGAATGTTTATCAATTACCAAACTACCAAAGACAAACACACAACCACACATATTTTTTCTTCATAGCAGTAAGCAATAGCTTCTGAATTTTGATATATGGGCAGTTAGCAGTAAGAAAAATCAATGTCAATCCACCAAATTAACAAATACAAACATACAGTCACAGATTTTTTTCTTCATAGCAGTAAGTAGTAGCTTCTGAATTCTGATATATGAGCAGTGAGCAGTAAGAAAAATCAATGTCAATATACCAAACTACCAAATACAAACACACAGCCACACCGATTTTTTCTTCATAGCAGTAAGCAGTAGCTTCTGAATTCTGATATATGGGCAGTTATCAGTAAGAAAAATCAATGTCAATCTACCAAACTACCAAATACAAACACACAGTCACACAGATTTTTTCTTTATAACAATAAGCAGTAGCTTCTGATATATGGGCAGTTAGCAGTAAGAAAAAATAATGTCAATCAATAGTTCAATACAGACTTCAGAGAAAACAACTAATCATAGCTTCTGATATATCATATATGGGCAGTTAGCACTTAACAGTTACCAGTAAGAAAAACAATGTCTTTCAGTAGTTGAATACAGACTTCAGAGAGAGAAATAATAGAAAAGGGAACAAAAAAAATCATAGTACAGTATTGTGGTCAAATCCAAAATGTCTTCATCCAATGCACAATAACGTATTAGCATGAATAACGTTTTTAAAAAAAATTAAAAAAACATAAAAGATCACCTAGAATCATCATGTAGTAAATCGTCATTTGCATTGCATGTGTTTGGTTAGTTTGAGGTACTTGTCTTTTGCCCATAATTATATTCAATATTTTCATCATCATTGACAAAGAAAAAATGATCGAAATCTCCATCCTCTTCATCCAATAGTTGAGGATTAGCTTCAGCTCCACTTCGTAAATTTCGAGCCTCAGTTCCAATAGCTCTTTCTACAGCTTCTCATGTGAGATTATCATCTTCAAAAACTAGTGCATCCTCTGGTTTGTTCATCATCTACTAACTACTCCAATCTAACTCATCAAATACTAAAGGGTTGTAATTTTTTCCCTGTTCACGTCTTTCTTGGAATCGTGCTTGTAGACGACGATTATATTGAATGTATAATAGATCATTAAGTCTTTGATGCTCTAATCTATTTCCTTTCCTGGCGTGAATCTGAAACAAGATAAATGAAAACTTATTAGTCAATATAAAAATATTAATTTTATATTGAATATTTGTATACCTACAAACTCAAAAGTACTACAATTGCACTCACAACTAGAAGAAAAACAACATTAGTCAAGTATGCGCAATGCTACCTTTGTAAGGTCAACATTCGGTCCTCCATGTGCACCCCACCAATCCACTATTCATTTAAGACAAATATAAATTATCTGACATATAAATAATTTAAGAAAAAATAAAAACTTAATCAATACTTGGATTTAAGGTGGTTCGTTGTCTAATAGTCATAGGCTTTCCAAAACTATTTTGAGAAGCTTTGTAGTTAGTGTCTTGCTCTGCAATCTTATCTTGCAATTCTTGATCGGGCACTAGTCTTGCAATAACATCATTGAAAGCATCTTGAAATTTTCAGGCATCATCATTATGTTTTTCCTCGTATTCAAAATATTTGATTGGATTTAGAAACAAATCCGCCCTGTACAATTTTTGCTCTATTTGATTTGTCCACCTATTTTAAATAATGTCAATAATCTTTTTAAATAATCTTTCTTTGTTATCAAAATGATATTTGATATTTTGTTTAGCTTCTTACATTATCACATATAATTCAGGCATAGCCGACATTTCATCTTCATCTATAATCGCAAAACAACAATCAGTGACTTTCCTCCTTTTAGGCAATCTCTTACTCCATTCCAAAAAACGGTTGAAAGTATTATTTCAACAACTTGTTTTCCGGCTTCAGTTTTTGTCAAATTAGCGGCATTTCACGAAGGCCACACGAAGAATAATCTCAGCTTCTTCTCATGCTTAAGCACACTATGTAGAGTAAGGAATGATGTTGCAAATCTAGTCACTGAATGTCGCACTAGATCACCACCTATAGTAGTTCTTATTGCATTAAGTAAACGAGTGTGTCTGTAGATGAAATTTGTGATCATCCTTGTCTTTCTTATAACAATTTTGTTCTGTTTTAGCTTGTCTATATCCTTTAACATAAGACCAATACAATGAGCTGCACAAGAAGTCCAAAATAATGTTGGTCTTTTTTTATGACCGGTTTTCCATAACTCTGCATGTGAAATTGGTGCAGCTGCCCCTTGTTCAACCTTGACAATAAAATAAAAGTAAAGTATTATTTAAATTTTTGAGAAAATCAATATGTACAATAAAAAATATGAGAGAGATGTAGAGAACTAATCAACTAATATCATTTTTTTTTCTAATCCAAAATAACTCATTCTGGAAGTAGTATGAAAGGACTTTTGTGTTTTTGCTCTATCTGTATTAACCTTATTTTTCTCTTATACAAATAAATATTTGTTAATACTTAGATTGCTTATAAGTTATAAAGATAAATAATGATAAAAAACATTGAATTTAATAAAAAGTTAAGAACACATATAATATATTCTATAGTGATGTGATGGTCGACAAAAACTCTGCAGTGTTCGGGAATAATAAAGCTATACTTGACATGAACATTGTATTGATGCTCCAAATCAACATCTTTTACATAAGTGATAAAAAGTTTAGATTTCCAAGTTCTTCAACTTTCACTCATGTCTTTCAGTAATGCATTGCGAAGACCATCAATATTATCAAAATAAATCTGAAAATAATAGACAATATCAATTAAAAATTAATTAAACACCACAGTTATGTAATCACTAATCACTAATCATTGAAAACAAAGTTACGTACATTTAACTCTGTTTATATTTGATCTTTAATTTGTTTATCAACTTCATTCCATGCAACAAATATAATTGACACATCAGACCTCACAAGAGATCCCATAAAACTCATCAATTTAGTTGTCTCAGACACGAGAATAATGTGGCAATCATCACTCACAGAAATATAAAGTTTCTTCCCCTCCAGCCTCAGCTTATTCAATTCGTTCATTTTCGTAAAACATCTTCTTGACTTTGATGAAAAGCCCTTATCAGCCATTTTTCTGTAATAAGAAAACCCGAAAAAAAAACCTAAACCATTCAAAAACCCTAAACCAAATTCATAAAGTAGAGCAATGACATTGAGCTACTACCACACAATCAGTCAATCACATATATAAATATATATGTTACTATATTAATGAAATATTTAGGCTAATATATAGATTTAGTATGTTTTTAAGATATCTAAATATCTAATACAAAAATGCTACAACCTACAAGTGGGTGTCTGGCATGCAATGCCCATGAATATCATGTTAGAAGTTGAATTATTTGATGTGTGAGACATAGATTTTATGGGCCCATTCGTGAACTCAAATGGAAATTTTTATATTCTATTAGTCGTCGACTATGTATCTAAGTGGATAGAAGCTATCAACACAACTAAAAACGATGTTAAAGTAGTCCTCAATTTTCTGAAAATTTATATATTTAATTGATTCAGGGTACCGGGAGCGATTATTAGCGATGGAGGAAGTCATTTCTGCAATTCCCAATTTGCTTCGCTACTAAGGAAATATGGGGTGATGCACAAGGTCTCATTAGCTTACCACCCCCAAACAAATGAGTTAGCAGAAGTATCAAATAGAGAAATTAAAAAGATCCTAGAGAAGACGGTGAGCACAAATCGTAAGGATTGGTCTCAAAAGTTGAACGATGCATTATGGGCTTACCGCACTGCTTTCAAAACCCCGCTTGGATTAACCCCATATAGGCTTGTTTACGGAAAAGCTTGTCACCTACCTCTAGAGCTGAGCACTGTGCGTATTGGGCGATAAAGAAAATTAATTATGACTTTCAAGACGCAAGCAAAAAGAGATTTTTGCAATTAAACGAAGTAGAGGAAATCTGGATGTAAGCTTATGAAAACTCCAAGCTCTATAAAGAAAGGACAAAGAGGTGGCATGACCGGCGTCTAAAGGAAAAACAATTCGAGCTGGGCCAACTAGTGTTGTTGTTTAATTCTCGCTTAAGATTATTTCCCGGGAAGCTTAAATCGCGTTGGTCGAGTCCGTTTAAGGTCAAAGAGGTACATCCTTATGGTGCGGTGACTATTCTAAATGAGAGCGACAGAACTGAGTTTAAAGTTAATGGAGAACGACTGAAGTTGTATTTGAGAGGCGATGACGACCGAGCGGTGTCGTGCGTAATGCTTCTGTAATTTAGTACCGTCCTGCCGGGACGGTAAATTAGGCGTTTGGTGGGAGTCAACCCCACGTCTAATAGATTTGTTTATTTATTTAAATAGTTGTAAATAATAATAATAATAACTCGTTTTTTTTGTGTGCTATATCATCGTTTGATCTGGAGGAAATTGCATGGCGATTGAATTTTTAATTTTTATTCGGATGTTGCAACCTGGCAAAAACGGGTTGTGACTTCTCTTTTTCTATTTGGAACTGAAGGGAATGAGTGTTCCGGTTCGGGTCAATTAAACCGGCGCCAGATTAGCCCGGTTTTCGGTTGTTGCAACGCGCGTAAAAGGGGGTTGTGACTTACTTTTTTCTGACTTCTCAACTCGCCTATGCCCATATCTAACCACAACAACAATGCCAACACTTGCCTCTCAACTCATCGACACTCCCCATCTTCCCCAACCAAACAGTACTTATCGATAATCAAACCAAAAGTACACGGGCCTTCACAGCAAATGGGAATATGCTGCCCCTGTAAATAACCCTACTTGCCCTTGCAGGATTCTCAATTGAAAGAACTCTTGGCTCCTATTGGATGCGAGGATGAAGACATTAACGTGTCAGATTTTAAAGCAACCGAAAGCAATCGGCTCATATGGAGGAAACTAATGCCCACCTTACATTGATTTCTAGGGTGGTATCTTCGGACCATGCTCTATGAATCTCCAAAGGATGCTTCAAAACACATAGGTCATGATACATAATAGCACTGGACACGATTACATTTCTCATGAATTGCTCAAATGGATGTTCCTACCAACAAAACCACCACCTGACTTCCATATTTGCCTAGGGGATGGTCTTCAACTCATCTATCGCCAACTAGATGGCGGGGGAGAATGTAGCAATATCACAATCACCATGTCTTTTGTTCAATCAATACAAATTATTTTGTCTTTATGTCTTTGATCTCTGGGGCATCGATGTTATTCTGGATGTTGCATAGAAGCAAACAATAGGAGAAATGAAAATCAGCTGGTCTTCACTCAGCATGGCTTTCAAATGGCAAGGGGCTACTCGCACCCTACATGGAGACATGCCACATATACATCTACCATTACAATTTTTTTAGAAAACCAAGTAGGAATTTATCTTAATACTATAGTAATTCATGGGGAAGAGAAGCATGCGGGATTGGGGATTACCAACTACTATCTTTCACAATACAGATCGAGAAAGGTTAGAGTCGGTGCCATTGGATTTAGGTTTATTTGAATTATTTAGATTTGTACCCAATTTTAATTTCAATGGATTTCAGTCTAACCAAATAGTGGAATTGATTAACTTAAGCCTGATTTCAGTTCTTGAAAACCAATTCCATGTGTCCAAATGGGCCCTAAGAAAATTTGGCTGATCGGCTGAGCTGTAGTTTGACTCTCCTAGTTATCATCCGCTTGTTTATCCCTCTCTCCTATTTATCAGGCAAGGAGGGCTTTAAAGAGCAATTGCAGAGTTCAGAGGGCACTAACTGCTGTTCGATTGTGTTCATGAAAATTCTGTGGGATGACTGGGACTAACATGAATCCACTGGAGGGGCAAGCTATTGGAAAGAGTACCCTCAACCCATCAAAATCTACCAACATAATATGTTGTAGAGTATTTGCATTCAAGTATAGAATCGCCAACTACATGCACTTTGTCAAAGCCAATTATATACTGAGTAACCTTCACAGCTCACTTTTTGCAGAATAAGAGCCAACTAAAATATCTATATGGTTTATTTTTATAATTTTTGATAGCTTAGGATACATTTCCAGTCATTGCTTTTACATGCAATACTCCTATTGTTTCTTAGAGTTCGAGAGAAGATTACATTCAAGTGCAATTGAATACCAAACATTTACAACAAATGTCAAGTTTTACTGTATGTGTCTTTAGTTTATCCTAACAATGACCATTTGGTTCTAATGCAATTCATCTAATTTTAGTATCCCCTATGATATTTCATGAATTAATTTTTTATGACATCACTTTTTCCCGTCTCTAGAGGTGCAATTTTGATTTGTGCGCTGCCTTGGATAAAATGTCTTCTTAGTCTGCATGCAAGTAGTATAGCCTCACAGGAGTCATCCCTCCAGCTTTTGAACTCCCTATACCAGGTTAGCAACTTAGCACAAATTGAAACTTTATGGATTTAATTTCATTGAACTTTATTTATATAATCTTGTTTTAGTTATGATGCGCATCTAGAATAATTTGGTGTATATTTAGTTTTTTTCCTTCTACAGATTGTCAACCATATTTGCTAATATAAGTTTCAATGAACAATGTTTTTTTGTTATCTTGTCAATGGGTCTGCTTGGGAGAGTTGTGAGTTGTGAGTTGTGAGTTGTGACTATATTGAGCGCAGTAATATGAAACAGTAATTGTGAATGAACACTATCTGAAAAAAACTGTTTTGATGCATTTTAGAATGGTGAAGCAATAGTTAGAACCCGCCAACCCATTAGTTCATCTCAAAACCCAGGTGTTGAAATGAAGGGTGGCGGGGTACATGAACACAAAGGGGAGAAGTCTGCAGGCGGTGTGGGATTAACCTCAACCACAGGACCGCGGGGATATTCCGCCACAAGGGGGCCCACCGGGGTCAACACCCAGACCTGGAACGCGATGGGGAAGCCAGATACGCGGTCCCACACACATGTGCCCTGCTGGCAAATATAATCTCAACACACCCCCGTAGCAGGACAACCTCGCTTTGATACCAAGTTGAAAGCACCCGTCACCACACATCTTCCCAAAACCCCGAGGTTATAGTAAGGGGGGACGGGGGTGCATAAACACCAAGGACCACCCGCTGTAGGCAATGTGGGACTAATCCAACCACGGGATGACGGGGATATTCCGCCACACGGGGGGCCCACCGGGGTCAACACCCAGACCAGGAACGCGATGGGGAAGCCCAAATATGCGGTCTCACACACACTCAATCCCGCTGGACCTTGGTTCTCAACACACCCCCGCAGCGGGATGGCTTTGATACCATGTTGAAACCACCCGTCACCACACATCTTTCAAAAACCCTGAGGTAGTAGGAAGGGGGTACGGGGGTACATAAACACCAAGGATCACCCGCTGCAGGCAATGTGAGACTAATCCATCAACGGGATGGCAGGGATATTCCGCCACACGGGGGCCCACCGGGGTCAACACCCAGACCTGGAACGCGATGGGGGAGCCCAAATATGCGGTCCCACACACACACAATCCCGCTGGACCTTGGTTCTCAACACACCCCCGCAGCGGGATGGCTCTGATACCATGTGGAAACCACCCGTCGCCACACATCTTCCCAAAACCCCGAGGTTATAGTACGGGGGGACGGGGGTACATAAACACCAAGGACCACCCGCTGCAGGCAATGTGAGACTAATCCAACCACGGGATGGCGGGGATATTCCGCCACACGAGGGGCCCACCGGGTTCCACCCTCCTCGTGCTTCTTATAGCCTCCTTCCTCTCTAACCCGTGGGGTCCACTTCTCCCAGCTGTTCTCACTCAGTCCATTGCGGGCTCCTCTTATCCGCTGCGGGCTCTACTTGTCTGCTGCAGACTCCTCTTGTCCGCTCCGGGTTTCTCTCCTGCTCCTTGCGAGCTTCTCCCTTAGACCGCTCTCTCTTCTCCCTCGCGGTCTCTTGGTTTATCCGGCCGCGGACTACCCCTAACCGCTGCAGGCTCTCCTCTCTACGGTCCACTGACTTTGCCCCCCCTTGCGGACTGCTCCTGTCCGCCGCGGTCTCTCTCAACTCGCAACAGACAGCCTGCCTCTTCTACTCGTCGCGGACAACTTCTCCTCACATCTTGTCGCTTGAGTTTTGCTACTCGCGACCTCTTCTCGTGGCTTTTTCTTTTATCCGCTCGAGTTCTTCTACTCGCGGTTTCCTCTCCCTGTCCGCTTGCATTCTTCTTGCGGCCTGCTTTGCTCTGACCGCTGTTGTGCTCTCCCAGACCGTGCGGACTATCTTCTTTCCGCATTTTGTTCGCGGTCTGTCTGATCGCTGGTGTCCAGTGTGACCGTGCGGACTGTTGCTTTCCCGCATTAAGGTCGCGGTATTCTCCTTCCCTCCATGTCGTGCGATCTCTGGCTCTTCTCGCTGCGGTCTCCATCTCCTGTTGCTTTTATGGGCTCTTCTGTCAACTCCACTGGCCTGACAGCTAGTCCTCCTACAGACCGCACGACTTGTCCTGCAGACCGCCCGATTTGTTCTGTTGAAGTCCGCAACGAACTGCGGATAACTACTATTTCTCTCTCTGGGAAGAAAAACTTTATCCCTTGGGTGCATTCTGTTAGACGGGTTCTTCAGGCCAAGGGCCTCTTACCTCACCTTACTCAGGCACCTCCTTCTCCTCCTATCGATGATTGGCTCTGCAATGATGACCGCGTTCAGACTTGGCTCCTTAATTCATTGGATGGTGAACCTTATCAGATGGCTATGTACCACGACACCGCCAAGGCTATGTGGGATGAGCTGCATTCCTTATACTCAAGCCGCGACAACCTTCAGCATCTCTACAACATCCTCACTGATCTTCTCGCTCTCGACATTGGCGGGGCTTCGAATATTGCCTCCTTTGTCGCTCGAGCCAAAACTCTTGCTGAGGCCTGGATCCAGCAGCAGTCGTCCACCGATGATCATGCTGCTCAGCGCGCTCAGAAGGAAACCGTCTGCATTGCCATCATGATGGCCCGTCTTCTGTCTCACCTTCAGAGGATTCAAACTCAGGTCCTGGCTTCTCCCACAACACCGTCTTTCTCTGATGTTTGTTCCATGCTTCTCCGCGTATCAGCTCCTCCGGATACTTCTGCTCCTTCTCCCCCGACCCTTCTTTAGCAGGCCCCTTCTCTCCTACCGTCCCCTCCTACCTCTGCTCGAGGCGGACGTTCGGGATCTCGGGGCCATGGGCGTGGTGGTCGGGGTCGGCCGAAGTGTTCCTACTGCGGGAAAGACAGCCACCTTGAGGCGACCTGTTACCGAAAAATTGGTTATCCTCCTCGTCCGACGACATTTGTTGTTGCTGACGCCCCCTCAGCCGCCCCTCCTGATCTTGAGGTCGTCCGTCTCCAGCTCCAGCAACTCCAGGGGTTGCTCAACCCGCCCTCTGCCTCCATTGCCTCCGTCTACACAGGTACTGCTTGTTTATCCACCAGCCCGTGCTGGATCGTGGACTCAGGTGTCACTCATCACATTACTTCGCGGCGGCCTGCCCAGTACTCGGATTCTCCTTATCCGAAGTTTATCATTATGGCCAATGGGGCGACGGTTCCGGTCTCCGGCTCGGTGGATCTTTCTCTCAACCCGTTGATCTCCCTTCGCTCGGCTCTTCCTGTTCCGAGCTCCCCGTTCAATTTACTCTCTGTTGGACGTCTTACTAGTGATCTTGATTGTTCTTCATATTCACATCTTCTTCTTTTGTTATACAGGATCGGCAGACGCAAACTACCATTGGCAAAGGCACACTGCGGAACGAGCTCTACCTTCTCGACGACTCTCCCACCATTCTCTCTTCCGTCTTTTCCACTGAGTGACATCGACGTCTTGGGCATGCCCCTCTGCCGGTCCTCCAGCGGGCTCTTCCTGATCTCTCTCTTTATCTGTTTCAGTGTGAGTCATGTATCTTCGGCAAGCAGCCGCGTTCTTCTTTTCCTGCGCATTGTACTTGGAGCGTTGCTCCATTTGATTTAGTTCACTCTGATATATGAGGCTCTTTTAAGATTACAGGTTTTTTTTGTTTTTTGTTACTTTATCACATTTATTGATGATTACTCTCGCACTACGTGACTATACTTAATTTGTGATCGCTCTGAACTTCCCCGTGTTTTTTGGGCTTTTGTCCTTGAGAACCGTACACAATTCCACACCACCCTCAAAATATTGCGTACTGATAATGCTCGTGAATACACTGGTCACAAATTTACCGATTTGTGCTCTGATTTCAGGATTATTCCTCAAACATCTTGTGCCTACACACTCCAACAAAACGGTGTTGCCGAAAGGAAGAACCTCCTCTTACTCGATGTAGCCCGCTCCCTAATGCTTCAAATGCATGTTCCTAAGCCTTACTGGAACTTTGCGGTCTCCACTGCAAACTTTCTCATCAACCGTCTTCATTCCTCTATCGTCCACTATGCTACTCTGTTCAGCCTACTGTTTCCCTCCACTCCGGCCGTTCCTCTCCCGCATCGTGTCTTTGGCAGCACCTGCTACGTCCACCGTCTAGGGCCGTCCTCAGATAAGTTGGATCCCCGGGCGACTAAACACATCTTTGTCGGCTATTCGCGCACCCAGAAGGGCTATGTATGTTATTCTCCAGCTACTCGAAAGATCTCGGTCTCTGCTGACGTTACCTTCCGGGAAGATCAACAGTTTTTCCCTGCTCCTTTACCCGCTCATCTACCACCATCTCCTCTCCCACCATCCATCTCACGCCCGGTTATCCCCGTTACTACACCACCATCGCCGGTTCCACCTGCACCGGCTCCTGCTCCCTCCAAACCACCCGTTATCCGTGTCTACACTCGTCTCCCTCCCGGTTCCGTTGCCCCTCTGCAGTCGGCCTCAACCACGGATACTCCGCGTCCTGCTGATCTGGTACCGCCCTCCACTGCTCATCCTCTGGCCAATTACGTCTCCCTCCATCGTCTCTCTCCCCTCCTGCACGCATTTGCTACTTCTCTTTCTTCGGTCTCTGTTCCTAACTTTATGCAGGAGGCGCTTCAACATCCGGGCTGGCGGGCAGCCATTGAGGATGAAATGTCTGCTCTTTGGGCTAACCAGACATGGACTGTAGTACCCCTTCCTCCGGGTCAGAAACCGGTTGGGTGTAAGTAGGTGTTTGTCATCAAACATGCTGCTGATGGGACAATTGACCATCTGAAGGCTCGTCTCGTGGCTCGTGGTTTCACCCAGCAACAGGGGCTCGACTATAAGGAAACTCTCTCCGGTGGTCAAGCTCAATACCGTTCGCGTCCTCATCTTTGTTGTTGCCCATCACCAGTGGCCCTATTTCAACTGGATATCAAGAATGCTTTCTTAAATGGGGATCTGCAGGAGACAGTGTATATGCATCAACCACTCGGGTTTGAGACAACGTGGGAGTCTCAGGTCTGTCATCTTTTGAAGGCTCTGTATGGTCTCAAACAATCCCCACAGGGATGGTTTGACAAATTCAGTAAGGCCCTTCGTGATATTGGTTTTACTCGAAGCTCGGTCGACTTCTCGTTGTTTACTCGTCACCGTACAACAGGAACGGTCCTTCTGTTAGTATACATTGACAAGGGATACAGACAATCAAACTACATCTTAGTTCCGTCTTTCAGACAAAGGATCTGGGGATCCTACGAGACTTCTTGGGTCTTGAGGTTGCCAGACGGCCGGATGGGCTTGTCCTCTCTCAACGAAAATATTGTCTCGACCTCCTTTATGATGCAGGTTATTCAGGTTGTAATCCGAGTGACACCTCTATGGATGTAAACCACAAGTTGTGTGTCCAGACATATGACTCGGATCTCCTACTCTAGAATCCTGAATATTATCGTCGTCTCGTTGGAAAATTGATCTATCTCACAGTAACCAGAGCAGATATTTCCTTCGTTGTTGGTATTGTCAGTCGATACATGCACTTCCCTCGAAAATCTCATCTTCAGGCTGTTGAACGAATTCTCAGATACCTTAAAACAGCTTCTGGTCAAAGACTTGTTTACAGAACCTCTTCTTCAGCTCCAACGTTAGTGGCATACTCAAATGCTGATTATGCTGGTTCCCTTGATGACCGACGATCTACCAGTGGTTTTTGCACCTACTTTGGAGAACATTTGGTTATATGGCGAAGCAAGAAACAAGTGGTCGTTGCTCGATCATCAGCTGAGCCAGAATACCGGGCAGTGGCATCTGTAGTGTCTGAATTGATGTGCCTTGAGAGTTTTCTCACTGATCTGGGTGTAAAACTTCCTTTGTTGGGTATTGCATCCACAATAACCCAGATTTGTATGAAGTCACCCTTGAACTAAGATGAATTAAGTTTGTATTTGATGCTATTTTTAGTTGAGTGTTTGCAGGATTCAATTGTCAAGTGTAGACCAATGTCAGTATACAATGAGTCACCAAACACAGGACCATACAATGCAATCCCACATTATGTGATCCATGGTGTTGACTCATGTGTAGCCTCTCTATTAGGACACACTTCTTTTTCAAGCACTAAAGGCATAAGAGAAAAGTTGGCAGCTGTATATCTTGAAGAAATCAAGTTTATAGATTTTCAGAAAATTCTCTAAGTATTTTTCTCGAGTAGGAAAGTTTGTACTCAAGTAGAACTTAAGTCTATTCTCGAGTAAGACTTGTCATGAACTCGAGTAGCAGAAGCAGTTCTCGAGAAAGCTTAGTGTTGTTCTCGAGAAAGCCATATGTTCTCGAGTACTGCATGACTTTCTTTCTCGAGTTACTTCAGTTCCAGTCAGAATATTTTTCTAAGTCTTTTTTTCGAGAAGCAGTTTTTTTTCTCGAGAAGCAATTTATTTTTCTCGAGAAGTCATATGTCATTTCTCGAGAAGCTCAGTACTACTTCTCGAGAACCAGAAGTCATTTCTCGAGTAACAGATTCTTTTCTCGAGTAACAAAATATTTTCTCGAGAAAAGAAGTTCATTTTTCTCGAGTTACTTATTTTCCTGACAGAATATTTTCTAAGTTCTTTTCTCGAGATGCCAAGGAACACAGCATGGCCAACAATTCTACTCCAAAATTCAAAATTAAATTGAAGCATGAAAAATTTCTACACACTATGTAAAAGATGAAATACTAGAGATTTTGCATGTGAATAAATATAGAAATAATGATTTCTCTAATTTAAAATTAAACCTATTTTTTCAATTATGTTTTCTTTTTCCCGCCTTTAAGCTAGATGGTTTGGGTTAGGAGAATGGAAAATAAAAATTGAAGTGAACGGACAACTCTCTTAATTCACGCTTTGCCGAAGATGCCAAAGTTGGTCGTCTGAATACTCCTCCGCTTGATTCTTGATTTTTCTTCTTGCAATTGACTTGATAATGCAGATTCAAATTACTTATCCATACTTGTGGTGATTTGAATCTTTGTAGATGAGCGACAAATGGATCGTTGATGACATTTGATTGCAACGGCTCATCGTCTACATGTAAATCATTAGAATAAGAAAAATCAAAAATAAACGTGTTAGAAATAATTTCACACCGAGGAGGGTCGTGTGAAAGAAATTGATCAAGCTCCGGTTGTTTATTTTCTAGAATTAAATTTTCTTCCGTAAAATGATTTAAAATTAAATCATTGGACACATCAGGTTCATAAATTTTCACTCCTAAATATTTATAAATTGTGCTTGGAAATTCATAAATAGGAGAAAAATTGGTAGTGGTAGGAGGAGAAACATTTTCTTCTTCTACTCATAATGCGTCCATACACTTAACAAATTCTTGAAAAAAGAGTTCTTTTTCGGTATAAGCAACTACGGGGGGACATGAATAGTCATGTTCCTCATTAGCGACATTATCCGAAAAAGGAGAAAAATCACTAAAAGTAATAAAGTCTCACCCAAAATTTTGAGGAGAAGAATCAAATGGAAATTGAGAAGAATCCCCAAAATTAGGAGAGAAAGCTTGTGGTGTTGAAAAAGAGGAACAAAAAGTCAGATCTAAACAAATATCCTCATTACTCGGGAATCTTTCCGGGTGATCATGTCGGAAATCAACATCCGAGGAAGAAGAAAAATTAATAAAATCAGAAAAATTGTTCGCAGTAATGCTCGAACACATTTCATGAATTTCTTAAGAAGGTCCATGCACACTTGCAATAAAATTTGAGTTTTGCAATCACAAAAGTTGAGTTTGCGAGTCAAAAATGTTGAGGTGGAAATCAGCAATCTCGAGAAAGAACTGCAATAAATGGAGTTCACGGGTACCATGAAAATCGAAGATTTTAGATCATTAGAATTTGCGAACAGCTCGATGATCATCTCCAGATCCTTTCATGTTGATGTTCATTCCTATTTATATTGGTGGGGAGCTACCCAAGCAGGCAGGCCCAAAAGGAAAAGAAAGCCAGGTACAAGAGAAACGGCAAGGGGTAGAGATGTGTACATGGTAGATAGTCAAAGGAAGAGGTCATGCGGACACAAAATCTGTGTCGCGCGAGCTCTAGTAGGAAACTGAAGCTTGTGTGGTTTTGGCAGGAGTGTTCGTCCGTGCTGTTGATGTTCCTTGTAGAAGTTTGTGTGGCCTTGTTCGGAATGTTTGCCTATACTGAAAAAAGTTATGATTGATTGTGGTAGCTGTGAATTATACATTACAGTAAACTAATTTTAGCCATATGCAAATAGTATAACAAATTATGAGAGTTATGTAATACCAATAGAAATTGATAAGGCTCTGACAAGGAAAGGATCCATATAGCCGACCCCACTATAGTGGGATAACGGCTCGAGTCTTCTTGTTGTTGTTGAAGGCTCTGATGAGGAAGATGCAGCCCAATTACCCATCGTAATTGTGTTATTACAATAACAATAACACCAAAGAAATTGATTGTAAAAATGTATGAGTGTTGTGTCTCTTAACTGCAGATCCACTTTACAGATCCTAACTACTGATAATGTCAAAAAGATGTATTGATTCATATTTCATATCCTAACTACAGTTCCTCATTACATACAAAATCCCCTGGAAAAAATACTGTCAAAGCAATTACCTGTTGAAAATAGGGTATCGCCTATGACGAAGAACGATGACACAGCAGGATGGGGATGAACAGTGACATAAGAAAAGACGTCAGCAATTTCAGCGAGCAGGGTTGAGCGTCTAAGCGAGTAGCCCACCATCTTGACACCTGAGGTGATACCGAGGAAATGGAAAGAATTCGACAACATATTCCAAATGAATCAACGATCCCGAAGGAAGATCGGGCGGGAGGAAGCAACTGTCAGAAGAAAATCTTTTTTTCTCGTGTGATAGACTGGGGGCATCAAAAGGGTGGAGCAGGGTCTCCCGGGGCTCTAGCTTAAGAACGGTGAAACAGAGAAAACGAAAATATGCTCCAACGGACTTCCTACATCCACAGTGCAATTTTGGCTAAACAAAGAGATTTTCGGAAATGATATTTTTAAAAGAAAGATTTGCCAAACACCTGCGTCACCGGTGGCATTTTTCGGCTGCCTCAACTTTTGCTAAAAAACTCACAAACCAAAGCCATCCAACTTAAATCCGTCTTTGTGGACATGTGGTTACATCATCAACAACTTAGGCATGAATATCATTCTTCTTTAGGGTTCATTTGGTTGCTTGAAAATATAAAATAAGTTTTATAAGGTAAAAGTTTTTTACTTATGTTCTGGGTAAACTGACTATCTTGGCATTCTAGAAAATTTGAAGGTCTTATTTCGGCCTCACTCGACTTAGATATTTAGGATTTTTCTCGTACACCATCGTCGGCTTAATAACAGTTTTATAAAACTTCCAAAATATCTTCAAATCACTAAGACATAATGATGCAGCACCCGGAGTCACACCAGGCCTGCCACCCGGCCCTGCGTCACACAGTCCGGGGGCCCAACATGGCGCCGCACCATGTGGGCTTTATCAGGGCCGCGGCCCATGCACCCAAACCCATCTCGGGGTCCCACCACAGGAATGCCGAAGGTTTTTGCGGGGTCTCGATCGCAACACACCCGCCTTGATAAAGTAGTCCTCAGGCGGACTATCATCACCAACTGATACGGGGCCTGTGTGACGCAGGGCCGGGTGGCAGGCCTGGTGTGACTCCGGGTGCTGCATCACATAACTTTCAATATTTTTGTTATAGATGTCATGCTGATCAGATTATTCTCTATATTTTTCATTTTAATGCTTAATTAATTGTCTCATGTCCAGCTTATTGATTCAAGGACTTCAACATACAGATCTGCCCTTCAATTGTCAACATGTCTTGATTGTCTGCTTACTGAGGTGAGTTTTATTTAACTCATCATGTTCCTGAATGAGTCATCATGGCCCTGAGCGCAAAAGTTCATTTTTCAGATCCCTGAGGGTGATGAAGAGAGTGCTGCTCCAGTTATAATTTACGAGGACGGAGATAGTGATGGCGACGAAGGTGAAGAGTCCGACGTTTCTATGGAGAGGGACGACGAAAATGAAGGGCTCGGGACTGTAATTGACTCCGCTGACAATTCGGACGGAGCTGATATCATGAGCGATTGAAATGCTTATTTCGCCGGAACGCGCGCTGCTGTCAGTCAAATTTTTGATCCAGAAGTTTTTTTGTGCCAGCTCTCTGGTAATATTGATCAATTTGGAAAAACAAAATCATTCTCTGGATCAGTAAATGAATATGTAGCATTTGATTTATAATATTTTTGAATTAAAATTGGAATGGAGATGATTTTTTAATTAGGCTCCGTTTGAGGACTTATTTTCATCGGTCAAGCGGTTACGATCGCATGAACTTGACCTTAATTTATTGGCCGCTGATCGGTGAAAATAAGCCCCCTCAAACGGAGCCTTAATTTATTACCCATTCATAGCTGCATACAATGTGATTCGCAAGTCTACCCATTCATAGCTCTTATTAAAGTATGCTTAATTAAAATTATTCGCTGCTGCTGAGTGTCAGTCATATCAGATATCATTATCCGTGGCCGCATGAGTCGTCTCCGAAATCGTGTTCTTTCCGGCACGAGTCGCCTCCGGCGAACTATTCTTTATCAGCTGAGCTGCGTGCTTCGCCCTCTCCTTGGATTTCACCGCCATTTGGTGCAACTTCCCCATCATCTCGTTCTTCTCCTCCTGCACTTTAGGTCGTCTACAAGTGTAATTTGAACTGGAGGATACAGGATACAAAGAGAGAGAGAGAGAGAGAGAGACCTGAGTCTGTTCCTGATCTTTAGAAGCCATCGGCGTCTTGTGCTCCTCGATCTGTTTCTCTCTTTTACTTGTTACTGGGAAGGACGAATGTAAGATCTTAAATAAGGCGCAGGCGTGTGATATATGGAGGGATTGGTGTTTCGGGCTCCATCAATGGAACGACATTTGGTGAACGATGCCTTCAGATTATTATATGTGGAAGACTTTTTCTTTTGTTCATTCTGATGCAACACAAATTTAGAGTTTTTAATTATTAATATTTAGGAATGATATATTTTGTTTAAACATATATAAAATTTTTTTACGAATCAAAATTTTGATGTTTAAACTTGAATTTTTTTAATATAAATTTGGCCTAATTAATCAACCAAAATAAGCGAATATTTCGTTCATCAACCACAAATCCCTAAGCTCATTGCAGGGGAGAACCGATCCTGGAAATAAAACTGGGAATTCAAGGAATGATTTAATGAAGAAATAAACTAGAAGGAATGGAGGAATTAACAAAGAACTTGGAACTTGGAAAAAACCCTAACCGCAAGACACAAGTCATGGCTCACGAGTAGGGACGGTGCAATCGTCGTCGCGTTGCCCGTCGGTTGTCGCAGTCGGAGCATGTGGACCTTGTTGGGTCCCCCCAGAGCCTGGCCTGGCCCTGGGGCAGGATAGCCTAGTACCAAGTCTAGCCGAGCTTTTTTTGGGCTGGGACGGTTTTTATGAACACATCGAACCGAATCGAATCAAATAATTCTTCAATCAAATCAAAATTTGACATACAATGTAGAGATTCGGATTCGAGTAAATATTTGGTGTCGGATTCGAAAAATATAAATTTTAATTGAATTATCACGAATCCAATCTCAAATTATAAACCAACTATATTATTTGTGAGCAGCCCTAACTGTGCCAGCCAATAATTGTTTTGGCAATTCTGCCCTACGGGCTACGGCCACAATAGCTAGACATGTCCTCTTTTTATCCATGCAGCATAACAAACTTGGGACAGGCAATAAATACTTTGTATATCCCAATAAAGACCGCAATTCAGAATCCTCTCCATTTCAAGTGAAATGGAGGGGGTTCATTTCACGATGTAGATTGAAATCTCTTTGATCCGACAGGTTCATCATTTTCCATGTTTTTTTAGATTTTTTTAATTAAAAAAACTAATCAAAAAAAACTTCACCACAAAATTTCTTTCAACTTTGTCTTATCCATTAGATGATGAAATGAATCCCCTCCATTTCACTTGAAATGAAGAGGATTCGGATCCAAAGACCGCGTCCCTTCAATGGAAGAGAGAAATATAGCAACAATGGCGTTTTATGATCAAGCTAACAACATCATTGGAGAGGTGCAGGACACAGCGGCCCGAGTGATGGATATGACCTGAAATGCGGCACAGACTGCAAAAGATAAGGCGGCCGATGCCATTCAGGCGGCCGATGCCATTCAGGCGGCCGTGGATGGCGCCGGTGATGACAAAGACAATACCAGCAGCTTCTTTCAGCAGGTTTGTTGTTCATAATAATTGCTGAAAAAACTACTGTTTTTTTTTTCTATTTTTTGTAACGGTAACTTTTTGGCTTTGCAGGCGAGTGAGCAAGTGAAGAGCACGGCGCAAGGAACTACTGAAACAGTGAAGAATGCTCTGAGCTAGGAGGAGGAGACAATTGAATGTTGTGTGACTGGGGCGAGTGCACGCCGACTTGGGTGTGCTCGCCCCCTCCATGTTATCCACTCCCCTCTACTAGTTGGTTCTGTTTGTCCGCTTGGCAAATACGGGATTGTACAATCTACCTAGCTCCCTTTCTCACCTCTTCTTCTGTTGAGGTATATTGATTACATGTGACAAATGCTTAACGAGTTAGGTGATTGCATCCAATAATCCGTTCATCGTGAATTTAGGGTTACACCTATAAATACCCATTCTGAGGGCATCGTGAAGGTCGTTCCAAACTTGATGGCCACACAGGATGCTTGGAGCACACTAACAAAGAGTTCGCTACGCCTAATACTCACTTTAAGCTTGACCTAATTAAAACTCGCTTTACACTCAAAGAGTCTTACGATTCACTTTCCCATCTTATCCAACAACCGAATGTTTGGGGGTAGACGGCCAATGTCCTAATTTTGTACCACATAGCATACTATCTTCTCTCTAGTACAAATGTGGAGCATCAACAGCTCAAAACTAGCTTTCAGCATACACAGGGCGCATGTACATCAATTATTCATTCATTCTCCAGCAGAAACAACAAGAAGCTTCAAAAGTTCAGAGCAATTAACACACACAGTAAATAGGAACACATTCCTATCCCACATCAAACAACAGTAAAAAAGAACATTTTTTTACTGATCAGTAGTTAATGCTTGCTTATATTCCTTCCCCGGTAGAGATATCCTTCTTCCCCTCCTTCGCAGCTGCATCTCCCCCTATACCCAAAGTGTTCTTTATCGCTTCAGCCGTCCCCTGCGCCGCATTCTTTATATTCTCCCCAGCCTGATGCACCACAGAAATCTCAAATTTTGATATGTACTGAGAATTAGATAAACAAACATATGCAAATGTATATGTATACCTGCTGCAGAAATCCGCCGCCGGTATTTTCTTTTCCCTCGACGGCGGAGAGTTTCTTCGCCGCCTGAGTCGTATCCGACATCTTATTGTTGGACGTCGGCGACGTATCGGATGCCTTATCTTTGGCCGCCTGTGTTAACCCCGACGCCTTATCCTTGGTAGCCTGCGACGTGTTCGACGTTTTCTCCTTGGCTTCCTGAGCGTACTCTGAAGCCCTGTCCTTGGCCGCCTGCGTTAGCTCCGAGGCCTTATCCTTGGCCGCCTGCGTCGTATCGATCGACTTATCCTTGGCCGCCTGCGCAGCCTGCTCTGCCCTCTCCCTGGCTCCGGCGGCCGTCTCCTGCGCCTTTCCGGTCAGCTCGTTCTTCTTCTCCTGCGGCGCATACAGAGTTTAATTAGATGCTTATAGTGTAAGGGAGAGAAAGAGAGAGAGGGAGAGAAGTGCCTCTCCGGCGTTGTGGGTAACTTGGTCCCTTGATGCCATGACTGATCTTCGAAATTTTGCTTCTTCTTCTTCTTCTTCTTCTTCTTCTTCTAGTGCTTTGCCCCTTTGTCGACCGGCTTCAACTCTGTTTTTATTTTACTGCTGCTTGAAAATTGAAATGCGGGAGGTTTTTATATGCAGCTGCAGCGCGTTATCCGAGTGCCACGTGTGTACCGTTCTATGCGTGAGTAACACGTTGGCGGGGCGCGTGCCAACAAGTTAGAGGAGTAGCCTCAAGCCTAACAGGGAGAGAGATGACAAAAATATTTATTTATAATGAGCACAAATCTCATGCCACACCCTACAAAAATAATGAGTAAATGTGCGCGATTTTAATTTTTATTTATAAAAACTAAAAAGTAAAAAAGTCCTTATTGTTAGTTCAAAAATAATAAATATTTATGTTGCTTCAGCCTTCGTTTGGAAAACTCGCCTCCCTTTGGAGCAAACACGGCAAACAGCGGGTAAACAAATGCTCGGCTGCGACGTTTATTTTGTTTGCTCCCGCAGTAAGGAGGAAACGGCTCCGAACCGCTCCGTTTTGACCCCGACCTCTCTCCCTCCGGTTCCAAAATAACGTTTCAATCCACCGAATGCACACACCACCATCGAACCAAATATAGTCTCAATCTCATGCATGGCAGTTTTTGTTCATAGGATGCTTTGTTAAACACCAATGCCTATGAATTGGATTAAACTAACAACTTAGGCAAGCAACATATGTTGCTTGAGAACCCGTCACAAATCCCAAAAAATTAATGCTTTCCTTCTTTTCATACATTTTCTGCTTGCCGTTCTCATTTAAATTTGGGACTCCTCTATTCGTAACTGTTGCGGTCTAACTCGACCTCTCGGTCGGATCGGAATAACCTGCATCACCTTAGCTCTCGAAACGGTCGAGCGCACACACAATCAATGAAGTAAATTGATCATACAAGTGGAGTTTTAACATGAAAAAACCCTTCAACCGAGTAAAAAATCACGTGACTGGATCTGTGTCGGTCAAAGTCCACTATGTCATGGTTGTTACAACTTGTTCATTGGATCGAGGGTGACAGGCCGCCTCTCGTTACAATTTTGAGGTGAAAGAACACTTAGCACACGGCAGACGACGGGCTGTCGCGCATGGCGCTTGTTACAAATTGCACTTTGCGACGATGTGCTTCACTGAGCGACCTGCTGGCTCTGAGCGTGGGAGCGTAACACTTGATTTTGTGGTTGCATAATTCTCTTGGAAACTGAGAGATTGGGCTTCGTCAGGTGACTTGAACGTGGCTCGTACGTCGCTCGTGCGTGACTCTGGTGCGGCTTAAGTGCGGCTCGTAGGAGAAATTTGGCAGAGCTCCGACCTGAGAAAAAGAAGGCTTGGAGGAAAAATGTGAGAAATGAGGAGGTCTGGGGCTCCTTTTATAGCCTCCAGGAGGTGATAAAGGTGGCTCCGCTCAAGATAGTACACTAAGGCTCATCAAGTGTGGAATGGTCTTATATAGTATCTCCAGCGTAGAGTCGTTACACTCTAGTGACACGTAACCCATTGGGTCGTTCCGAGTCGGTCCTGACACGCGCAGACATATAACTAAATATTCTAACAATCTCCTCCTATGTCCGTGGTAAACCCGACGTCGGAAAAAGGGGTAGTGTGTGAAGTGTTCAACCGATCATGAAGCACTCACAACCGTGTCCATCACACTTGTCAAAACATATTGGACGTTAAGAAAAGCAGTTGTATGCATGCATAAGAATAAACAGAAAATCTCAGCAGCATCATAACAAAGTGAAAAGTACAATCACAGCACAGGTACCAGAACACCAAGTGTCTCATGACCAACTAAAGAGTAAGAAAGTCCAAACAAGACAAGTGAAAGCAAGGAGAGCTAAACAGTGCTCTAAGCAGAAGAAAAACCAAATTATACTCTAGAAATCAGTGTCCAGTAGGTCATCCTCATCTGGATCCCAACCGGCAAGTGCTCCTCCATCAGCAGTAGCTCCTGTAATTTCCAACAAAGAAGTTCATTTAGAATGAATTCAACCTTGGAAAATGTACAAGTATATAGTTCTACATATATGAACGTAGTATGATATGAGGAAGCATGTGTAAAGTATTTAGGTTCTACCTCAGAATCCATTATCTACTTTCAAGGAAACGATGTTATGTACTTCTAGACACCGCAGCTGTATCCGTGTTCCTATGTGGAATGTCACAGTTACTGTTCTTTTAAAGTCAATTGGAACTCATCAAATCTGGAATGGAATCAATAAACAGAAGAAGAGTCAAACCTAGTCAGATTGTGTTATCAAATGTGGAATAACACTCTCATCATAGATAAGGAAGACGAACCTAGTGGAAGTTGTTAACATCAAATGTGGAATGAAACAACTCGCCAGATTCGTACTCAGCAACTCCGAACATCAGCGGAGCACAACACGCTTGCTTTGACAAAGGAAAGTGGAAAAATCAAAACATTAGGACTAAGGCTGAACTAAATCGCCTATCCTTGAACTATGGCTGAACTTAAATCACCTTGAGTCTCATTTCCCCCACTGTTTTAATTGATCGGTCTTTAGGCATTCCTTTCGTCAGTGGATCAGCCAGATTATCCTTCGATCGCACATCGATCAAAGTGATAACGCCTTGTTCTTTCAGATAATTCAGTAGAGCGTGTCTCAGTCGCACATGTCGCCTCTTAGTATTAAAAAGGACATTCTTCACGACTTGAACTGTTGCTTGATTATCACAATACAGGCTCAAAGAATTAACTTGAAGTCTAGACAAGGGAATGTCTAGAATCAAGTTTCTGATCCAATCTGCATCTTCGCCAGCTGAGGCTAAGGCAAACAACTCGGCTTCCATTGACGACAAAGCTATACAAGTCTGTCTTTTGGATTTCCAAGTGACTGCAGCGCCACCCAAAGTGAAAATAAATCCACTAGTGGACTTGTTGTTCCCAACTTCTGAACACCATGAGGCATCAGAGTATCCTTCCAACGTAGGAGGGTAACCAGTGTAGCACAGAGCGTGATCTTTAGTACCATTCAGGTACCTCATCAGCCGATCTAAGGCATCCCAATACTCCTTGCCTGGACTACTGGTAAAACGACTCAGCATGCTTACCGAGAAAGCAATGTCTGGTCTAGTGCAAATTGTGGCATACATGAGACTTCCAATGATCTTTGAGTACTTTACTTGATCAACACTGGTCCCTTCATTCGGACTCAACTTGACATTTGGATCGATTGGTGTTTCAATAGGCTGACAGTCTTTATAACCCCAGGTAGTGAGGATCTGCTCAATGTAATGAGCTTGACTTAGAGTGACATGTCCCTTGTCTACTCTAACTTTCATACCTAGTAGGGTATCTACGGGACCAAGGTCCTTCATGTCAAATGCTTTCGCGAGAGCGGATTTAGTATCCCCACTGCGGCAAGATCTGACCCCAGAATCAACATGTCATCCTCATATAGGCATATGATGACTGTTTGATTTGCCATCGAGCGGTAGTAGAGGCACTTGTCTGAGAGACTGGACTGAAATCCAACGCTCTTTACCACTTGATCAAATTTAATGTGCCACATCTTAGGTGCTTGTTTAAGCTCATAGATCGATTTATCGAGCTTGCACACTTATTCTCTTAGATCCTTATGCACATAACCTTCAGGTTGTGTCATATAGATCTCTTCATCAAGCTCTTCATTTAAGAAGGTTGTTTTTACATTCATCTGATGAACTATAAAGTTTTCGATAGAAGCTATGGCAAGAAGAATCTTAATAGTGGATAGGTGATACACAGGTGAATAGACGTCAAAATAGTCAATTCTCCACTGGTGTTTATAACCCTTAGCTACTAGATGTGCTTTATATCTGGCTATAGACCCATCACTGTGCAATTTCTTCTTCAGTACTCACTTGCATCCTAATACTTTAGCTCCTTTCGGCAGGTCAAATAGATGTCAAGTGTTGTTTTGTAGCAGCGAGTTCATCTCATCATCGATGACTTCTGCCCACATTAACGCATCTCTAGATCGCATTGCTTCCTGAAAGGAGAATGGATCATCCTCTAAGTGGTAGGTGACGAAATTCTCACCAAAATCATTAGGGATTCTGTCTCTTGTATATACCCTAAGAGGAACAGGTTACATCTCTAGAGGTTGGGGAGCAGTGCCAGAGGGGCCAGCTTTAGGTTCTACAGTAGATTCTGAAATCATGTCAGTAGACCCGGAGAAGGTCAAGTCATGATCTTTGATAAATTTGTGTTCAAAGAAAATAGCATCTCTAGACTTTATCACTGTATTAGTGGATAGATCCAGAAACCTGTCAGCTGCACTATCTTCTGCACTACCTAGATAAACGCAGGTCGTTGTTCTAGGTCCCACCTTTGGTCTCTTAAGGTCTTGTATCCTTACATAAGCAATACAGCCTCAAGTCTTTAGAGTGTCATATCTACAAGGATGACCATGCCACAACTCATATGGAGTAGAGTTGAGCTTTGAGTGAGGCACTCGATTTAGAATGTGATTTGCAGTTAGGACTGATTCTCCCCAAAAAGAATTAGGCATGCTAGCTGTGAGGAGCATAGAGTTCAACATTTATGTTAAAGTTCTATTCTTACGCTCAGCAACATCATTCGACTAGGGTGAGTAAGGAGCTGTGGTTTGTAGGATTATACCCTCAGAGGCACAAAAGTCTTTAAATCCAGTTGCAGTGTACTCTCCTCCTCGATCACTTCTAAGTCTCTTAATCTTTAGATTTAATTGATTTTCTACCCGAGATTTGAAGATCTTAAAGGTCTCGAATGTCTCATCTTTCGATTTCAGTAGGTAAACATGACAATATCTGGAAAAATCGTCGATGAATGTAATTAGATATTTTCTTCCCCCTCTAGTGGCGTGACTACGAAAGTCACAGAGGTCGGAATATATCAACTCCAGAAGTTGTGTGCTCCTAGAAACTGTCTTGTAATGGTTTCTAGTGATCTTAGTCTGGGCACAAACCTCACCCCTATCAAATTGAATAGAAAGATCTAATAGAATGTTTTGACTTTTAGCTAGATCTCGTATTTTCTTATAGTGGATATGTCCAAGTCTATTGTGTAATAACTTTGGATCAATCAGAGTTGAACTCACTTGATTTATGCACTCGTTATCTAGGCTAAGTCTATACATACCATTGATCAGGTAAGCGCAACCAAAATAGTGAGAATTAACAGTTAATGTCATTCTACCGTTCACGGTTGTGAAAGACATTCCAGCTTTATCAAGCAAACTCATAGAAATCAAATTCTTAGTTAAATTAGGAACTACTTTAACATGTTGCAGAATTAAAGTTTTACCTGAAAAGAGTACTAGCTCTGCAGTCCCAGCATGAGTAACATCAGTCGCTCCTCCATTGCAGTTTTCAACTCTGTCCTTGACCGCTGTGACCTTTGAGAGAAGACTCCTGTCATGTGTAACGTGACAGGTAGCACCACTGTCCAGCCACCACTCAGAAGACACACTGCGGTGACTACTCCCAATCATAGCCACGAAGGACTTAGGATCGGAGTTGTCGACCACCATGTGCGCATATTTTGTGGGGCATCCTCCTTTAGCTTCTTCGGACCCCTGCATTCAGCGGCCCAGTGACCTCATTTGTCGCAGTTGTGGCACTTGCCCTTCTTCCTTTTGAGAGAAGGCTTTTTGACCGCCAACGGTGCTGGAGTATCACCCTTAGGTGTCGGGGGCTTCCGAGAAGGCTTACTAGGACGTGAAACGAAGTTGACAGCCTGTGAGGGCTGCGCAACCTGCTCCAAGCTTTTCCCAGCAATGTTTTGGTCCTCAATATGGATGAACCTTTTGATTTTGTCCAAACTGATCTTCTCTTTCAATCGGTGCATCTCGGTCTTGAAAAAGAGCCACTCAGGAGGCAGTTTACTCAGGATCATGTACACAAAGAGGCTGTCGTCCATCTTCGAATGATCATCATCCAGCTTCTGACGCAGGCTGACAAGCTTCAAGAGTTGAGAAGTGATAGGCATGTTCGCTTTGAATCTGAAGTTGAAGAACTTCTCTCCAAAGAGCGACTTTGACAATCCTTCCTCCTTCTGGAAATGCGCGTTCAGTCGATCCCATATCTCCTTTGCAGATTTGTAAGCGTGGTAGGTCAACGCGAGCCGGGGATTCAGAGAATTTAACAGGTAATCTCTGCAGAAATCTTCATCCTTGTTCCACTGGTACTCGTCCACGTCCTCGACGGTGGAGGCAAAATCGCTCTGAACAGTATAGAAGATCTCGCATTCCTTCATTCCTAGTTGGACTTGAATTTTCCAACTGAGAAAGTCGGAGGCGTCGAACGATTGCAGTTTTATGGTGTCGAGCGCGCTTTTCTTTGACATAGTTCTAGATTTAAAACAGAAAAAAAATGTTAGAACGGGTTCACCTGAGCCGTGCGAAAAACGAGTCCAAACCTTCGGATCCAATCCAAAAAATAATTTGTCCCTTTTCTCTGGCTGAATATAGTCGTCAAAGATTTGATAAAGTCACCAACTTAATCAGAAAGCTAACAGCAGGAGAATCTTGAATCTATCGGGTAGATCCAAGAATTGTTGAGCACCAAATAATTTAGCAGCAGGACTGGTCTCCAACTTGAGCTCTATGATTTCCTTTGTTGTATTCAACTTGATCCAACAAGAAGCAGTGATGGGGAGATAAAATCTATTCAGATCTGAGAGAGATTAGGCAGCTCTATACAGGAGATTAGTGGCCACTTCAACAGCGAAAAATCTTTCAAATTCAGCAAGCAGATCAGCCAGAAATAGAGCCAAATAGAGAAAAATGGACCCAAACAGAGGATCACCGAAATCTGCAGCCGGCGGCGAGACCAATCGACCTCCCCATCCCTTTTTTTTCAATCAGCTACAGAGGGCGAAAGCTTCCTGCGATCTTCGATCCGTGAAAAAGATCACAGATCTGGAAGAAGGAACACCCACAGATCGGCAAAACTGATCTGGATGTGCGATTCTAGGCGACAGAATAAAAAAAACCAGGGAAGGCGGAGGCACACGAACAACAGCAAGAATACACGCCGACCTTCTCTCTTGCGAACGAGGATTGCGACCAGACTGAAGCAGGAGAATCGTCGGAGCGGCGGAGAACTCCAGCGACGAGGCTCGACGAATCAGGGCTCCAACGGCGCAGAGAGATCCGCAACAAATTCCTTCCTTTCGATCCGAAGCAGAGCAACACAGCAAATCGCGACGGGAAGAAAAATTCAGAGCGGCGCTGGAAATCGAGAACGGATGCGAGAGAGCCGGACGGAAAAACCCTAAGCAGAGCGCAAAAAATATCTTGAGAATGTTAGACGGCTCCGCTCAAGATAGTCCACTAAGACTCATCAAGTGTGGAATGACCTTATATAGTATCTCCAGCGTAGAGCCGTTACACTCTAGTGACACGTAACTCATTGGGTCGTTCCGAGTCGGTCCTGACACGCGCGGACATATAACTAAATATTCTAACAATAACCACCATTATAAATATTTTGTTATAGTTTAGGGGCACATATTAGAATAATTAATTCCTTTATTTGCACCATAATTAAATTAATAATAAAATTCACTCACTAACCGAGCGGTTAGTGGGTGGTTACACGCGAATCGGACGATGGGGAATGGCCTGAAACGATCGGACGGCGGGGACGGGCTCGCATGGGCGGCCGGCGAACTCGCCGCCGAACTTGCCGGCGATGAGGGAGGCCACCGACAATGGCCGAGGAGGGGCGACCGGCTCAGCCGATCCCTCAGCCGCGCGCTGGCGGCCGAGGAGGAGCGGCCTATTCGGCCGCTGCCGGCAGCCGAGGAGGAGCGGTCGCCGCAGCCGCTCCATTGGCCGCGCGCCGGCGACCGAGGAGGAGTGGCCGGCTCGGCCGCGGCAGGCGGCCGAGGAGGAGCGGCCGTCGCGGCCGCTCCCTCGGTCGTGCGTCGGCGGCCGAGGAGGAGCTCGGCAGGCCCGGCCGCTCCCTCGGTCGTGCGTCGGCGGCCGACTCGACATTATTCTCGGCCGCATGTCGGCGGCTGAGGATGGGGCAGCTGGCATCCTGGGATGACGCCGGCGAGGCGATGCCCGTGGCGGTTTCGACGTCGTGCGTGATGGGATCGACGCGCGGGGGGATCGGGCGTGGCGACTGCACGTGCGGTCAAACCCATGATCTCGCTAATTTTGGGTGAAGATCATGGGGGGTGTGATTATGTGCTCTCCTATCCTTTTTAAGAGGGATCTCATCCTCATTAATGACAGTCTCATTTTTTTTATTGAGACCCTAGAAGCTCAATGTCACCTTAAGGTAGACCCATTGCACCTTGAAAATAAGGTGGAGCCTGTAAGTGGTGAAGTGCGCACCAAGACCTAGGTAACTTGATTATGGTTCAATTAGCCTCATAAAATATCAATTGACCTCGTTAAAGCTCAGCACATAGTCTAAGGCTTGCCACCCAGCCCATCAAAAGTGATTTTTGTCAACCATGATCAACAATTGTCAACCATGAATTAGATTAAGCTGACAAATTAGGGAAGTAATATATGTGATGCGATGATATTTTGCCTTACTCTGGGCATTAGAATTCCCTTGGCCATACTCAATTTCTGGGAGGGGGTTCATATACTCTCGTAGCAAGGAGAGATTTTTAGGTCCGGAGTTCGTCCCTAAATCTCCGTCCGGGAGCCATACCAATTTGCCGCGTGGAAGAGGTGACGGTGGTGATCAAAAACTAAAAGAACTTGGGAATTAGTGAACCCGTTTCCTAAACCCGAAAAGACGGAACCCAAAGACCGGACTCCGGATGCCAAAATTTCGCCATAGCAAGGGGGTATAAATACTCCGACTGAGCACAAGAGAGAGTTGTCAAGATGCAAGCTTGCAAGAATGATATGGACTCCTGGTTGAAGTATTTTACAGAATGATGATTGTATAATTTGGATTAATTGCAGATTTATTTGTAAATATATTTTCCTTGGGATTATGAGATCGAATTGGCACTATACTGCCACACTCTCTGCATGTGCCTCCCTTACGGTGCAAGCTGGTTGAAGGGGTTTCTCATAAAATTTTCTGAGTCAAATCGGAAAGATTTGGATCCAGAACAAGCGGAAAACCAGCCCAGTCAAAAAGGTCGCGCTCAAAAAACTGAACTCCCCTCAACGCTCAAAATCACTGAAGAAGAGGGCGAAGCCAAACATGCACCCGCACAAACAGCACCCACGTAGGCAGCGCACCATGGCGCACGCGCGCCCACCATGGCGTGTGTGCGCGCCCACCTGCGGTGCAGCTGCCTCCCGCCGTCATTAGTAGCCGCCGCCATCGGGCAACCTGCCCGGGCCGCCCGGATTGCCCGGGTGGCACTTTCGTCATTTTGCTAAAATTGGTGATTCAGGTGACCTAAACGAAGCGACGTCATTCAGCAGCACAAATTCCGTCCCGACGTAATTATTAGCATATCCCTCCAAAAAATTATAAAATGACTCACAAACCTTCATTTGAAGACAAGCAACTCCAGAGTCAAGAAAGAACTATGAGGTTTTTCATTATAAAATACAGCTAAAATACCAAACGATAAAATATAACGGTCTGCCATTATAAAATACAACGTGGCAAAAATACCAAAGGCCAAATCAAACAATTGTCTACCATTACAGCATTACTCCATTAGTATTATATATAAATAAATTTACAAAATACAATATTTTCGTTCAGGTCCACAACTGCGCATGCATACACATATCACAAAAAAAATACCTGCGCTACCCGCTCTTAGAGCAAAGAGCGCGGGTAGCGCAGGAGCCCCACGATCAAGGTTTGCAAATCGTGCATTGCGTTGATTTTTTTCTTTTTTTTGCTTTGTTTTTTCGCAACCGTTCGATCGAAGAATAAACATCTGGGATTTCACCAGCTCACACTTTATGGATTAATGCTACGCGTACCTAATTAGGATCCTGCATGCACAGAGCGAGCATTTCCGCCTTGAAACGCGGAACTCATATATCTATCTACATTACTTAAAACAAGGCCTCCAAAGGCCACGTGTCAACCTAAGAAAAAAAAAATCTGCCCACCAAAAATCCTAGAAAAAACCACGCTCATTAACTCAGAAATCGAACGAGTCCCAAATTTGAAATTTCCGCTCCATAATTCCCCCCCGCTACCCACGCACCATAAACAAAAACGCTCATCTCGCCGCTCCCCGAACCTTAACCGCCCGACAGGCTCTCCTCCGCATAGGCTCTCCTCCGGCCGGTGTCTTCGCGCTTCCACCGGACCTGAACGATCCGCCCGACCAAAGAACCTCCTCTGCCCAGGCTCTCCTCCGGGCAGGGTCTGCGCTCACACGCGCACCTCCATCGGAGCTCCTCTCCGGCCATGCTCACCTCCGCCCAGGCTCTCCTCCTTCCAGGGTCTACTCGCCTCCTTCAATCACTCGCGCGCCTCCACCGACCGCCTCTCTGTGCCTTCACTGGATATCCTCACCGGCCGCCCTTGCGTTCTTCCTAAGGTATGTGTTCATCCCATTCTTCATGCAAGCTTTCATTCTTGCCTCCGCGATCAACCATTTTGTAGCCACCCCACTCAACCGCCGTCGCTGCTTCGTCGGACTAATCAACCGCCACCTCTGTTTCACCAATGTAATCAACCCCCGCCGCTGCTGCGCGGAGTCTCGGTGGAGGAGGTCGAAGGCCGTTCGAGAGTATTGAACACAAACCGATAAACCCTCCTTGAGTGCGAACGGGCCAAGCCCATAAACACTCAAGACAAGGAAAAGCGTTGAGAGCACTGCCAAAGATAAAAAACTGAGCGGTTTCCGTAGTGAAACGCGAAGCTCATATATATATATACGAGCATCTTCGCACGGGCTATGCCCGTGCTCGATGCTCTCGGGCGGCCTTCGGCCGCATCAGGCGGGCTTCACCCGCCTGCACACGGTCTTCTTCTGCTTGCACCCAGGCTTCGCCTGTGCCTGATCCTCCGGGCGGCCTCCGGCCGAAAAGAATCGGGCCCCGCTTCAACGCAATAGAACGTCTCGGCGCTACAAACGTCAATCGCTGCAACGCGATGCGTATATATATATGACTTTTTAGAGCACATGGAGGTGGAAGCGTGGTCGACGTATGGCGTCGGTCCTATGGCTTCGACCTCCCTTGGCGGGTTGTGGCCGCCTTCAGCGGGCTCAGCCCGGCCCCGTCGGGCTGCCGTTGAGTGTCTAATTTAATTTTCCATATTTAAATATTTTTCAATTTACACTTCAATAAGCTGTAATAAATATCAGAAGTTGTAACCGGTTAATTGAAACGTACTCATAAAATCCATGTTGATTATTTTAAAACCCACATTCAATGATGAACATATAAATCAGCATATCCATCATAATTAATCAAGTAGTTGTGGCGAGAGATATATACAATGAAATGTTATTACAACATGTATTCTGTTATCCACTAAGCATAAAAGATACTGGTAGGAGCATGTTGGAATACTGAAAAAACATTAATAATGAGCACAAACATAAAGACAGGAGGGAAAAAATAAAATTCACACATAAAAACTAATAACAGTCGGGTATTACAACTTGACAGAACAAATCAAATTGCGGAGGATGCACACTTGATGGCCTATGGTTGGAGATCGCTGAGAGTTGACGATTCTTTAACCATAGTAACTGACACGTGCATCTGTAGTTAGAAGCTATCAGCAGTAACAGCAGTGTTTGATGGCATATCTTATTCAGTGACCTTGGGAGATTATGCATTGGTGGAACATGTACAGTGATATCAAGTATTAACAAACGTTGATCGAGTTATGGTAGTACTGTTCGTCATGTAATGCATATTATTTGGTATGTGTTACCTTCTAATCATTGTGAATACGTAGTTCCACTCTTCCTGTGGTGTTAGACTTGCTGGCACAGCTGGGATACGTAGTCGAAAACCTGGAATCTCATTTCGTGGATGATCTGACCACCGGGTTGTGGTTGGCGGGTAAAGCTCATCATAGTAGTTGTAATCAGAGTCAGATGCAGTGGTGTTGTTGTCAGGGTTATTTACGAAACACATGTTATAGTCTCAGTTTCAAATTTTTATGGTAGTAAAAATATATATATAAACAGTAGTAATGACTTACTGGGTTGCGTGGCAGAATGATTATGTAATTGTAGCTGCTGATCTGATGAGTTGTCATTTTTCATCTGCACATTGTTGACATTCATAAAGAAATAATCAATGTCTGTGAAATGAATGCGTATTTTATAACATATATGAGAAAATGTTTGCCTTGTTTAAGGAGTAAATAAAGAATATTTATTACAATAAGGGAATGTATGTTTTCTGATCAGAGTATTTAGCTCGGAAGGTGTATTGGCAAGATCGCTGTTGTTGGTGCTGAAACTTGATGTAGTTGCATTTGTTATACTGAGTGACATTATCCATCAATGCACATTTAAATTGTTCGGCGGAAAAACTTGTAAATTGTACGCTAAACTCATATTGATTGTATACAGCAAAATGAATTGTATGTGATGACTCGCTATGTACATGTGGGTGTGTTTGCATGAGAAGTTCTTTGAACACAACATTTTTTTGTACATACCCTGGTGAGCAGGCAGTGAGCCTTTTTTAATTAGTAGTATAGTACTTGATGAAGACATTCCTCTTGATAGAGCTACATACAGTTGATAGTGAGTAAAAACATGAGCGGGTAAGTAGATTCCTATTTTTTTCACAGGTTGCCCCTGTGATTTATTGATTGTCAGTGCAAAGCTAAGACGAACTGGAAATTGCTTGCACGTGAGTTCAAAAGGCATCTTTGAGTCTTCAGGATTCTTCAGAGGTATGCGCGGAAGAAATATTGTTTCCCATTTATGTTCACCAGTAAGAATTTCAGCCTCAATGATATTTTTGCTGAACTGACGACACAAAATACGTGAACCATTGCACAGGCCTGTTGTGGCATTGAGATTTCGAAGTAGCATAATATGCACACCCTTTTTTAAAGACAGTCTGTGTGGGGGGAGATTTCCTGATGATAAACTGTTCAAAAACTCTTGTGGATATAAATTGTATCTGTCATCATTCACAGAGTTAAATGAGTAGTAGGTGACCTCTTCTCCTGGAAATACTGCTAGACATTTATTGTTTAAACGATCGACATCTTCATTTAGCGGAGTTAGCAAAACTCTATTTTCAAGATAATCTGAGCAGTGCGTATGCGTATTGATGTCAGAGAATACTGAATTAATTAACATATCTATTGATTGTTCCCCTTCCCAAGAAATAGTCATAGCATTTGGGATTCTGATCATTTCATCTTCAACAGTCATTTTGTCACCATCACCAAAGCGTAGTAAGAAATTCGAGAATTCATGATCAGAGGAAGCTCTCATATTTTTTGTTAAGGGCAGCACTCTTACGGTTGTACACAAAGGTGATTTGACAATGCGTGCGCTGATAATTTGAGCTTTAGTTCCATTAATAACAACCGGTGCTATTTGACGAAAATCTCCGCTCATTATCATTATTTTACCACCAAAAGGTTCATTTATTCCAAGAACATCTCTCATTGAGTGATCGAATGCTTCAAATGCATGGCAATGTGTCATTGGAGCTTCATCCCAAATGATGGCCGAGCAGGGCTCCAATAGTTTATGCATATCAGATAGTTTCCCAAAATTACAGAACGATGTAGCGTGTAGTGGTTCTTGGTCGTAATTGTACACGTTGAAGAATTCGATGAGCATTGTCATTGAATTGCGTTCATTTGACAAAACAGCAGCAACAGATTCTTGTATGCGAAATTGTACTTGATGCATGTTCGGCAAATGAACCTGTGAGTCAGGAATTGTCAATATTGCGTAAGAAATGTTAACGTATGACGCGCTTTCAAAAGAGAGTAATAATAGCGTAATGTGAATTTTGTAAGCAGGTAATGTTAGGTTGGCAAACTAACCTGTAAACGAACGACTGACGGATATGTTTGATTCATGTGAAATTTGAATAATTTCCAGCAGGCCTCTTGGGGACATATCAAGCGCCCGTTAACATAATGAGAAAGTTCATCGTAGTTTGGAAATAGTTGAACTTGAAACGAAATACAATCTGGGCCTTTGTGAATGTATTTGTATAAGCATTTGATACTTTTAATACTACTGCAAATTTCAACATTAATGTGGCAGTCATATTTTAGTAGAAGTCATGGATTGTAAGGAACAATCCAATGATTGTCAATTGGAAAGTCTCCATCACGCCGCAAAATAATAGATCTGTCGTCATTGCGTCTGCGATATATTGGATAAGAGTTTGTTACTTGAATTGTATGTTCAGCATAAAACTTTGGATATCTTTTTTTACAATCATCATGTTTCATGCAAGGAGCATTGTAATTAATGTGGCCACATGGTCCGTGTATCATATATTGTATAACTGCATTGTATAGTTTCGGTTCGCTTGAAAATGAAGGAAGTTCGGCACTAACAATCTGGTCGTAGTCATCTGGAGTGTTTAGTTTGTCATTTTCATCAAACATGACCAACATATGTACATGCGACAAGCCACATTTCTGAAATTCAATAACGTGGACATGACTCATTGTTTTTCCCAAAACATGTTTACGGAATATATCTTTTTTTAATTTTTCGTATTTTGCACGGAAAACTCGAGTTACTAAATCAGGTCGGTCTTGTGCTCGCTGACCTGCGAGAAGTTCAGTAGTAATATCTTGTCACGCAGAATTACAGGTCATTGTCAAAAATATATTTGGTCTTCCGTAATGCTGCATAATCGCCATTGCATCTTGATATCTGTGATACATATCTCTGGGGCTTCCAACAAATGATGATGGTAGTATAACACGTCGACCAACATTTTCTGTAGTACAGACGAACAATATAAAGCGAAGTAGTAAGTGAGTACATTAAAAATAATATGCGTAAGAAGAATGTCATACCGGTGTTATTTTCTCCAGCATTTAAACATTCTTGGAGTCTGTTGTATAGTTCAGCGCGAATATTTTTCTGATTGTTTTTTATCCACCGTAATTTTTGCGTTTCAACTTTAATGTAATTATCAACAACGTATTGTTGTAAAAGACGACATCCACGCAAAAGTAATAATTGAAGTGGCGAGCGAATCTGCATGGTTGCGAAAGCAAATATTTAGGAGAGGAGGATGACGCTGAAAATATTACATGATTGAAAATAGTAGATGAAGTACAGAACCTGCAAAACGTAGGAGTAGTAGCCACAACAGCTAACATGGAGGTTATTAAGTCCTTTATATTTAATATGCCAACCATATGTTCTGAAAGGGAAAAACAATGGATATTGCATAGGATCATAATAGCTCGTATATTCTGGAACAGTTACAAAGCCTGTGTCGATGATTTCCATCATAATATTTCGTTCGTTCGAGTCCATATATTCTTCAACACCAACAATTATAGCAGCAACTTGTGATGTCATTGGTAATGTATATTGAAGTTTTGCAGATGATCGTTCTTTAATCAAGAACTTGTAATTTGGAATATCAGGTCTTCGGGCAATTTGGCGAAACATTGATACAAATGGGTTGTGCATATCTAAGATGGATGTTATTTTGTCAAGTAATCCACGGTGCAACTGTTCATTTTCTTACAATCGGTAGTCAGTCTGATGATCAGTATCATAAATAAATAACTGCAAATATCTTGGTCTTATGTTTGCAGCAGGCAGTAAAGTTTAAATTTTATGATATATAGCACCATGAGCTCGAAATGTATACAGTCCTTGATAATTGACTGCGACATTTTGATCCAATTTAACACCCATGGAGGTAAAAGCGAAAACATGATTGGATGAACTAACATTTGTTATGAATCTTTGGTAATCGGCAGATTGTTCGCTGAACAGCAGCTGTAGTTCCGGTGGGATTGGTATAGGTGGCATGACTGTTCTTCCATTATTGCAGCACATAGTTTGTGTTTCACCCTCGAACAATTTTGCGGCGCAGTAACGACACATATACGGTTTTTGTAGTTGCAAATGTGTAATTTGTTGCGGTACAGTAGAAATTCGAGCTATATTGTGGTATGGGGTCCGATAGCTTGTACTCAACATGCTGTGGGCATTTATGTCTAGTTCATAATCTGTGCTTTGATCATCGATTGTTTGCAAATGATGAGTTTGGGTTGTAATAGCATCTGCGCGACACAGTTTCGTATGGTGCAATGAAGCAGATCACAAAAGTATAAGAGATCAAGTAGAGGAGATGACGTGGGAAAAAGATCAATTGTACCTGTTGTAGTCATCGTTTCATGTTCGTTTGCAGTATGCACTGCTCCGAACTGGTGAGATGTTGATGTAACATCTGTTGTCAATAATGTATCTTGTATATTTGATGATGACACAGTGCATGATCGATGTAGTAATGAAGGTTTGTCACATAAAGAGTATCTATGAATAACACCATTTTCCGCGTGCCTGACTTTATGATTGAAAAACCATAACAGGAAGGTTCACATGATTACATTTTGAGTGCAAATAATATGTACAGATAAAATAATAGGAAACTGTAGATGTTTACCCCATGCAACTTTCCCACTATGATGGTCATTCAGCATGTTTGATTGTTTGAGGTGCAGCGGATGTGGATGTTGTAGTATAGCGTCTGCGTGTGTAGGAGCAGTCGGAATGTCTGATTCTTGGAGTGGCAGAGGATGAGTTTGTTGTCGTATAGGCTGTGGCTGTAACAGCAGAGCAGTAGATACATGATGACGTTGTGCGGACATGCGTGATCTTCTTGCTTGTGCATTGAATCTGTTCCGTGCTCGCTGTGATGACCGTTGCTCTTCAGTGAGCTGTCGTCGCCATTGTCGCAAATGATCTCGTGCTCGCTCTCGATATATTTGACGTTCTTGTTCAGGCATTTCGGATACTCTCACTCTCCGTGAAGTCATTCGGTATATACAGTATTTGCAAGTGGTGTTTTGTAGGAAAGTAACTGAAAATCAAAATACAAAATTTTTGGTGAACACAACAAATAAAGTGGAATGAGAAATAGAGGTAGCTGTAGTTTAGGTTGGAGTATGATAGAGAGGTAATTGTAGGTTAAAATGAAATGGACATAGTAATTGCAAACTCAGGGTTGGACAGACGTGGTTGCATCTAATATGTGTACTTGTAAGCAAAATGTAAATGTGAGAAACATTCAGTAACTTCGAATAAGACACGGAGGAGAGCATACGGTCAGAAGAAGCTGTGTGTGTTGTGTATGAGTAATTTCAAACATAGTTCGATATGTACAATATTTAAAACTATAAGCTTGTATATATATTGACTACGTAAACAACATATTCAATCTGAAGGAGATCTTACACAACTATATTTATATGTACTTGCGTTCATATTATATTATAGTTCATATATTGTTGATAGTATTCTGGTTTAACATCAAACAGTCGTAGCTCGTGGGCTGAGATAGTGCTTCTGTCAATTATTTGCCCATTTATCACAGTTACAGCAGCCTGCATCGACGCTTCATCCGCAAAGATCACCTCTCCTGTCCCAGTTGGGTTGCCTATTGTGTCGACATCGGCTTTCATTAATAAATAAATGTTCAGCAGGTTTGATTTTTAAAACAAAGCGGCTGCAGTATGTTATGTTGAAGTGTACAGCAGTAGTCCTTACGCATGCATGCAGAAAGCCTGACAAAGTTTGGAATCGCGATCTTAATAACTCAGTGGTCGTAGCATGATTAAGGTTGTTGAGTAATACAACAAAGTAGTAGTAATCTCGCATATGTGGGGGTACATTGCTGTATGAGTGAACATAGTCCAATGTTGTTGATAGGTTGTTTTCATGCATCACGTTTGCTGAGGAATTGTACTCAGTCATCACAAATGTGTTGATATGTAATTTATCCGATGACAAAGGGTAAGATGAGGTTAAAGTACGTAACATTTCAAATTTGACATCAGCAATTGTTATTTGAAAAACAGGTTGAAACAGTGATATTCAGAAATGAAGTGGAAAACAATGGAGTAGTGGACTATACAATAATCCAGTAGTGAAGCATATCATGAGTAAATAAACAACATATCAAAGCAGAAGGAGTTCTTTGATCTATTATTGGACGTAGACAATTCTTGAAGCATTCTTATTTTTTTGTTGTCTACGGAACTGTGATTGTAATATACGTATGCAACATTTCTGAATGTCTTACAGAAATAGATATACAAAGCACAGGCACACATTATGGTGGAAGCGGATCCGGGGAATAGTACGCTAGGTCAGCAGAAGCTAAGGAATGGAGTAACTGTCTGCAACTTAGAGGCTACAGGAGGTGTTATTGAGAGTGATTATGAAGTAAATGAGGGTTTATTGCTAGCATATGCTTCTAGTCATAGCGAAGCAAACATTATAGCGGCTGCGGCGGGCAATAATAAATTCCACAAAACAGACAATGAGTGTAATTGGAACACATTTTCATATCTTTTATGTATGGGTTTTAAATACATTTTTGAGCTTCTCATCTACGTAGTTCATGACCATCGCATTCACGAACGCGAACGCGCCGCTGCCACAAACGAAACCTAACAGAGCAATTGCATATTAATATTTGTTGGAGTGTAACTTGTGGGTCTCACTGAAAGTTCGTTTAATTTGTCAAGAGACTACACCCGAACTACCCAAATCCTAAAAATAATTCAAAGCACGGAAAGGAAATCGAAGCAATGGATCTAAGGGGTTTATGTCAATTCCCTGATATAGATTACTTCACTGATTTCCTTCAGGATTTAGCCTAAAAAAACCAGCATTGCCCCAAAGGGACAGTAGCTCTCTCACGCACCCTCAAACCTATGTTGTTGGGTCCACGATAGGCCCCTTATTAAGGTGACTGACTCTATAGTTAGATGTGCTTGACTTGACTTATACCACCTGAATTAAGCCTGAGAAGAGGTTATTATTTCAGTAAATGCCTTCGGGATTTAGCTTAACAAAAACAGCCATGCCCCAAAGGGACATCAGCGTTGTAACTCCCCCTCAACCCTATGTTGTTGGGTCCACTATAAGTGCCTTATTAAGGTGAACAGAGTGGGGAATAGTTGATGTATATGCAGTTAGCTGGATAAAGGGAAAGCTATATTTTGCATATGAAATCGTCTATATTGATCAAAGAGAGGTTGCATATCGTCATTGATGAGAAGGGTGAACAATTACCATAGAAGAATCATTAGTTAAGTTGTGAACAATTAGAGAGAGTACATACATAGGAGAATTACCTACCCATTTTCAGCTTATTCCCTATGTGAAATACACAGACACGTGATCTGCAATCATCAAAAATGACCTTCCTATTTTAATAGAAGCAACAAATATAATTGTAAATGAGATCGATCTAGTGATCAAATATGTCACATGAGATTCTATATGCTCATCTCTCTTATTCGTTATTCCAAGTTGACATAGAAGAAAGAACATTCTATTTTAAGAGAAGCAGGCAGTACAATTTTAAATGAGATCTGCTGATATACAGCAGAAGGTTGAATGCAAAGCAGACATGATCGAAGGAGGTCGCAGGTTAAATTGAAATAATAACATGGGATCAGCGATGCACATATTTACAAACAGTTAATATACCTATTAAGTACTTTGCGAGCAAATGAATTATGAGATGCTTCTATTAGTTTGGAAGATGATAGAGTAACAGGTCTTCACAAACAATTAATATATATTTTAGAATCACAGAATATATAATTAACAAAGACCGGTGAGACATGATGTTATTACTTTGGAAAATGATCGAGTAACGGGTCTTCACAAACAGTTAATATATATTTTAGAATTACAGAATATATAATTTACAAAGGTCGGTGAGAAATCTTCAACAATTCCCTATGAGTTACTTTGGTAGCAAATGAAGCATGACATGATTCTATTACTTTGGAAGATGATAGAGTAATGAGAGAAGGGAAATTCATAGTAAGATTGCTATAGTAAACAATACATTCTTGTGATTCAAGATTAGTTCAATAACATATCAGCTATATACATGAAGAAGACTATGACATGCATATGAAAAGCAAAAACAAAATGTAAGCTAAAATTCGTACCTGATGTGGAGTGGTAGACGAAGTTGCGGGTGCTGTTACTGGTGTGTGGATTACGAACGGAACGACGTCGAGCGACCTACAAATCCAACGTAGTTAGGAAAAAAGAAATGAAAAACGAAATCAAAATACAAAATAAAAAGCAAAATCATAAATCACAATCAAAAACGAAAAACCAAAATCGCAAGGTTGATGCAGTGCACACTCCACTGCAGTTTTATGCACAGCAAGCTGCAGTGACTGCAGTTTGCTGCACTGTATTGCAGCTTGCTGAAGTTTGCACTGCAGTTTGCTGCAGTGTAGTGCAGTTTGCTGCAGTGCAAACTGCACTGCAGCAAAGCAGTTTGCTGCAAGTTGCTGCAAGTTGCTGCAGTTTGCATTGCAGTTTGCTGCAGTGCAGATTGCAGTTCACTGCAGTTTGGTGCAGTGCACTGCACTGCAGCAATGCAGTTTGCTGCAGTGCAACTGCAGGTTGCTGCAGGTTGCTACAGTTTTTGCTGCAGTGCAGTTTGCAGTGCACTGCAGTTTGCTGCAGTGCAAACTGCACTGCAACAATACAGTTCGCTGCAGTGCAAAGTGCACTGCAGCAAACCAGTTTGATACAGCACTGCAGTTTGCGGCAGTGCACTGCTTTGCTGCAGGTTGCTACAGTTTGCACTGCAGTTTGCTGCAGTGCAGTTTGCAGTGCACTGCAGTTTGTTTGCTGCAGTTTGCACTGCAGTTTGCTGCAGTGCAGTTTGCAGTGCACTGCAGTTTACTGCAGTGCAAACTGCACTGCAGCAATGCAGTTTGCTGCAGTGCAAAGTACACTGCAGCAAACCAGTTTGCTGCAGCACTGCAGTTTGTTGTAGTGCACTGCTTTGCTGCAGGTTGCTGCAGTTTGCACTGCAGTTTGCTGCAGTGCAGTTTGCAGTGCACTGCAGTTTACTGCAGTGCAAACTGCACTGCAGCAATTCAGTTTGCTGCAGTGCAAAGCAGCAAACCAGTTTGATGCAGCACTGCAGTTTGCTGTAGTGCAAAGTGCACTGCGGCAAAGCAGTTTGCACTGCAGTTTGCTGCAGTGCACTGCAGGGTGGTGCAGTTTGCCAGGTCTTTGTTTTTGTTTCTTTCAAGAGCGGGGTCGATGGCTATTGCGCTTATTCCTCCCACTCGAGATACCATACGTTTTGCGATTCTGAAACAAAATAGGATTTCAAGTAAAGAGTTTGTTGGACTTTTGATTTGTTGACCAGTCAACTTTTGAATTTTAATATTATTTTATGTATGAGTAATTAATAGGAGAGAGTGTGTATTAAATAGGAGAGAGAGAAGGTGGTTGATTTTGGTTGCCTATAAATAAGCATGTATATAGTTCTTTTGAGATTGATGAGAGTAAAAAGTTTGCCTCCTATTGTGTAGCGCTGCAGCGCTTGAAGTGTCCGGACTTGTACGTTTTATTTTGATTCTCGCAGCGGTTGAGAAGAGAAGGGGGCAGTGAGCGTGAGTGCTGCCTGGTTTTGGTGTTCTCAAGGAAAGGAGGCGTCTCGCCCGGGTCGTCTCGCAGAGCATCTCGCAGGTAGACCTCGCAGGAGAGGAAGGAGCTCGCCGGGGTCGTCTCGCCTGTTCCCTCCCGAGGTACAACCATATCGCACGCCATCTCGCCCAGGGCCGTCTCGTCGAGATCGTCTCGCCAGCTTCCAACAAGTGGTATCAGAGCCAGGTTGGATCCCCTGGAAGTTTGCTCAGAAGGTCTCGTGATAAGGAGAGATAGAGATGGGAGGTGACATGCCGGGGCAAGTTCTCAAGTTGACAAAGACCAATTATGGAAATTGGAGCATTCAAATGAAGGTGTTACTCGCCTCGAAGGAGCTATGGGAGGTAGTAAAGGACGGTGTTGATGAGCATACTGCAGAAGCAGAGGCGGCATTGACTAACGCTCAGAGGACGGCGTTGAGGGAGTCCAAGAAAAGGGACAAAAAGGCTCTCTTCTTACTATACAAAGGCGTGGATGAGGCGACCTTCGAGAAGATCTCAGATGCGGAGACATCCAAGGAGGCATGGGAGATTTTGCAACGCTCCATGCAGGGAGTCGACAAGGCAAAGAAGGTGAAGCTGCAGTCCCTTCGAGCTCAGTATGAAGTGATGAAGATGCAGGGTTCAGAGAAGGTTGGTGACTACGTGACCCATCTGCGGACGCTCACGAATGAGATGAAGAGGAATGGAGAGGTGACTGATGATGTAAGTTTCATGGAGAAGCTCCTGCGATCTATGTCTAAGAAGTTCAGGCATGTGGTGGTGGCGATTGAGGAGTCAAAAGATCTCACTCTGATGACAGTGGATGAACTTGTTGGCTCACTGCAAGCCCATGAGTACCGCATGCTGCAGGATGATGAGGAGTTGAGTGGCTTGGGAAAAGCACTCCAGACTCATCTTAACTTTGGAGAAAGCTCAGGAAGAGGAGGAGGCCAGCGTGGTCGAGGCTACCAAGGAAGAGGTAGAGGAGGAAGAGGTGGAAGAGACTTCGGAAGAAATCAGTACAACTAGAAGGAGGCGGAGCAACTTCAAGGTTGGAAACACGATGGAGGAAGAAGAGGAAGAGGCCAAGGGAGAGGCCAAGGCAGAGGACAAGGAAGGTACCAGGGAAGAGGTCAAGGAAGAGGAAGAGGAGATATGTCCCAGACTCAATGTTACAAATGTAACAAGTTCGGGCATATGAGCTACGATTGTTGGGCTCCAAGGAAGGGAGGAGAAGCCAACCACTATGCTGAGGCAAGTAACACGGGTGGCGACCCGATGATGTTCCTTACCATCCAAGGTGCTGCAGGAGGGAGGAACGGGGTGTGGTACTTGGATACTGGCGCGAGTAACCACATGTGTGGAGATAAGGAGATGTTCACCAGCCTTGAGGCAAATGGTGGTGAAGTCAGTTTTGGCGACGCCTCAAAGATATCTGTGGAAGGAAGAGGAGTGATAGCGGTCACAATGAATGGGAAGGAGGTACAGATCAACGATGTCTTCTATATGCCAGGCTTGAGGAGCAACATCCTAATTCTTGGGCAGCTGGTAGAGAAGGTCTATCATGTACTGTTGAGGGATAATATCTTAGCTATGAAGGATAGTCAAGGAAGAGAGGTGGTGAGAGTGAGGATGACGACGAATCGCCTCTTTCCTCTAAGTATGGATGCCAAGGAGACGGCATGTCTTGCGAAGACAGGAGAAGAAGAGGAAGCTTGGCTGTGGCACCACCGGATGGGCCATCTAGGGTTCACAGGACTGAAGCTGCTGTCAGGTTCCAAAATGGTGGATGGGATGCCTATGATCACACCTCCTCATAGGGTCTGTGAGGCATGCACGAAGGGGAAGCAGAGGAGAGAAACTTTTGAGGGTGGCAAGTCCAGGAGAGCAACAAGGCCATTGGAGTTAGTTCACTCGGACATCGCTGGTCCGTTTGAGACTACTTCAATAGGTGGAAGCAAGTACTACATTACCTTCACTGACGACTTCAACAGGAAGTGTTGGGTTTATTTCCTGAGGGAGAAGGCTGAGGCACTTGACAAGTTCAAGGAGTTCCTGGCGATGGCTGAGAAGAAGAGTAGTCAATCGCTGAAGGTGCTTAGAACGGATAGGGGTGGGGAGTACACCTCTAGGCTGTTTGACGAGTACTGTAAGCAATGGGGGATCTCTCATCAGCTGACGGCGGCATACTCGCCTCAGCAGAATGGCGTGACAGAGAGGAAGAACCTCACCATCATGAACATGGCGAGGAGTATGGTGAAGGGCAAGGGGTTGCCAAAGAAGTTCTGGGCGGAAGCGGTGCAGGCGGCAGTGTACGTACTGAACCGTTGTCCAACAAAGAGTGTGAAGTTCAAGACTCCATTCGAAGCTTGGAGTGGGTGGAAGCCCAGTGTGAAGCACCTAAGGGTCTTCGGGTGTGTGGCTTATGCCCATGTCCCAGACCATAGGAGAAGGAAGTTGGATGACAGGAGCGAGAAGTGCATCTTCGTAGGCTACGCTCCTGCGAGCAAGGCATACAAGTTGTACAACCCGGTGACGGAGAAGGCCATCATCTCAAGGGATGTGGTGTTTGAAGAAGACAGCTGCTGGAGCTGGGATGAAGAGGTGAGGAGCATCAAGGGGATGTTCTTCGATGAAGATGAAGAAGAGGATGGTCAGGAAGCAGATGCTGAGATGGGTGGAGCTGAGCCACCATCACCACCCAGCAGGGAGCCAGGGGGAGCTCTCAGTCCCTACTCTAGTGGAGCAAGCACTAGTAGAGGTGGTTCCAGTGGAGCAAGTACCAGCAGGAGCAAGGCGGATCGTCCTCAACCTCGGATGAGGAGGTTGGAGGAGATCTACGAGGAGACGGCACCAACTGCTAACAACTTTTCTTTATATTGTCTCTTAGCAGATGTTGAGTCATACTCGTACGAGGAAGCAACCAAAGAAAAAACTTAGAGGAGTGCTATGGATGTGGAGATAGCCTCCATCAAGAAGAATGACACATGTAAGCTGGTGGATCCACCTGCAGGCCACAAACCCCTCGGGGTGAAGTGGGTGTATAAGGTGAAGAAGAATAAAGATGGAGGCGTGGAGAAGCATAAGGCGCGGCTAGTCGTGAAGGGCTACCGGCAAGTCCAAGGGGTGGACTATGATGAAGTTTTTGCCCCAGTGGCGAGGATCGACACTATCGGGATGATCATCGCACTGGCAGCGCATCATGAGTGGAAGATCATGCAGATGGACGTGGTCTCTACCTACATGAATGGTTACCTAGAATAGGATGTGTACATCGAACAACCCCCAGGATAAGTCGTGAAGGGACAGGAGAAGAAAGTGTGCAAGCTGGACAAGGCCCTATATGGTTTGAAGCAGGGGGCTCGCGCCTGGAATGGGAGGATTGATGCCTACCTCCAGAAGCACGGTTACAAGAAGTGCCCCTATGAGTATGCTTTGTACACCAAGATGGAGAAGGGTGGAGACATGATGATCATATGTCTATATGTAGACGACATGATCTTCACAGGCAACAGCCCCGTAATGTTTGAAGAATTCAAGAGAACCATGAAGAAGGAGTTCGAGATGACGGACCTGGGAGAGCTCAACTATTTTCTGGGAGTGGAGGTAAAGCAGAGTGAAGATGGGATCTTCATCTCACAAAAGAAGTACGCAGAGAAGATCCTGAAGAAGTTCAGGATGGAGAACAGCAAGCCTATTTCTACTCCTGCCGACCCAGGACTGAAGTTGAGCAAGGACTCGAAGGAAGGAGCGGTGGACCCAACTATGTTCAAGAGCCTGGTCGGAAGTCTAAGGTACTTGACTTTCACTAGGCCGGACATCATGTATGCGGTCGGGGTAGTAAGCAGGCACATGGAGGAGCCCAAGCAGGACCACTTCACAGCAGCGAAGAGGATCCTGAGGTATGTGAATGGGACTCGAGACCACGGCCTGAAGTACTTACTGGCGAAGAGCTGAAGCTAGTCGGGTATTCGGACAGTGATTATGGAGGTGATGTGAATGACCGGAAGAGCACTTCCGGGTATGCTTTTCATGTGGGAACGGGAGTGTTCTCATGGAGTTCGAAGAAACAGGCGACGATTGCCTTGTCTTCATGCGAAGCGGAGTACATAGCAGCAGCGGCCTGTACCTGCCAGGCGATCTGGCTGAGGAACATCATGGAGGAGCTACATCATCCGCAGGATGGGCCTATGACAATGTATGTTGATAACATGTCGGTCATCCAACTCGCGAAGAACCCGGTGCTGCTTGGGCGGAGCAAACACATAGAGACAAGGTACCACTTCCTCCGTGAGCAAGTGGAGATGAAGACGGTTGAGGTGGTGTACTGCCCAACCGGAGAGCAGATCGCGGACATATTCACTAAGGCGTTGAAGGTGGAGACATTCGAGAAGCTCAAAGGCAAACTCGGCATGGTCTGTCAAGTTTGAGGGGGAGTGTGTTGGACTTTTGTTTTGTTGACCAGTCAACTTTTGAATTTTAATATTATTTTATGTATGAGTAATTAATAGGAGATAGTGTGTATTAAATAGGAGAGAGAGAAGGTGGTTGATTTTGGTTGCCTATAAATAGGCATGTATATAGTTCTTTTGAGATTGATGATAGTAAAAAAAATTGCCTCCTATTGTGTAGCGCTGCAGCGCTTGAAGTGTCCGGACTTGTACGTTTTATTTTGATTTTCGCAACGGTTGAGAAGAGAAGGGGACAGTGAGCGTGAGTGCTGCCCGGTTTTGGTGTTCTCAAGGAAAGGAGGCGTCTCGCCCGAGTCGTCTCGCAGAGCATCTCGCAGGTAGACCTCGCAGGAGAGGAAGGAGCTCGTCGGGGTCGTCTCGCCCGGTCCCTCCCGAGGTACAACCATATTGCACGCCATCTCGCCCGGGGCCGCTCGTCGAGATCGTCTCGCCCGCTTCCAACAGAGTTCCATCCCAGAAAGTCACACCGCTCACTAATGCTACTCACCACGTTTAAGCAGTTTGCTGCAGCAAAGCAGTTTGCTGCAGCAAAGCAGTTTGCTGCAGCAAAGCAGTTTGCTGCAGCAAAGCAGTTTGCTGCAGCACTGCAGTTTGCTGCAGCAAAGCAGTTTGCTGCAGCACTGCAGTTTGCTGCAGCACTGCAGTTTGCTGCAGCACTGCAGTTTGCTGCAGCACTACAGTTTGCTGGAGTGCAAAGTGCACGACAGCAAAGTAGTTTGCTGCAGACTGCTGCAGTTTGCACTGCACCTTGCTGCAGTGCAGCGAGCAATGCACTGCAGTTTGGTGCAATGCAAACTGCATTGTCGTTTGCTGCAGTGCAAACTGCACTGCCGGTTGTTGCAGTGCAAACTGAAAGCGTTATAAAAGAATCAAGCATGGTATACTAAGGCACGTAAAGAAACTGAATGGAATTTACAACTACGGTAGGCAAGAGAAGAAGTAAACTGAAAGAGGAAGCTGTGATATGAGCAGAGTGAAAATTGAAAGCATATCACGATGCAGATACAAAAAGTGGCAATCCAGTATCACTCCCAATGAGATCGAAAACAGTAATCACCCGACAAAAGAGGAAGAAATGGTCGAGATCCAAATAACATAAACAAAATCGAACCTGGAGACGGAGAGGAAGAAAAACCCTAGATACCGTACCTCCGGAAATGATCGGATACGGATGAAGCTAAGTCGTTACAGTGAGAACGGCTCGAGGGGCAACAGATCGGCGATGGTGCAACGGGGGAGATGAGATGGCCTGCGGCGAGCAGCAGCGTTTGCGGACAGTCGCTGCGATGGAGAGGACGCCTACGGGAGACGGTCGGGAGTTTAAGAAGTAGCAGGTAAGTGTCATTGTGGCGCTCTCAGTTCAAGCAGGAGGTCGTCGTGGCGCTGTGACCGGAAGCGGTGGAGAAGAGCGGTGATCAGCAGCGTGAACGGCGGCAGAGCAGGCTGCGGCACGCGGCAGGCGACGGGGCACGCTGCGGAGGCAGGAGGGCAAATTGGGCAGGTCCAAAGTTACGGACAGGTTCAAATGCTTCGCTTAATATAGTAGTATAGATATATATATGAGCCTGTGCGGAGGAGAGCCTGTCGTGCGGTTAGGGTTCGGGGAGCGGCGAGATGAGCGTTTTTGTTTATGGTGCGTGGGTAGCAGGGAGAATTATGGAGCGGAAATTTCAAATTAGGGACTCCTTAGATTTCTGAGTTAATGAGCGTGATTTTTTCTAGGATTTTTGATTGGCAGGTTTTTTTTCTTAGGTTGACACGTGGCCTTTGGAGGCTAATGTAGATATATATAATATAATATTATATTATATATTATATATATAATATCTGAACGACACGGAGCTGTTACACGTGTCACCAGAACCATGCATGAATGCAACGTGGCGCTCGTACAGAGACCCGGCAAAGCCCTATAAACCTATCTCCCTCCGATCTCCGCTACAAGCACCGAGTCCAAAAATAAATAAATAAAAAATCGAACAAGTTAGAGAAGATGGAAACTGGAAAGGCAACGGCGTCTAATAATGATCAGACTACATCTGAAATGGCGCAGGAGAAGACGAACCAGCACACCGGGAGGGCGCAGGACAAGGCGGCCGGAGCCAAGGAGAAGACCGGGAACGCCGCACAGGCGGCCAAGGATAAGGCAACCGTCACGACGCAGGCGGCCAAGGATAAGGCATCTGGCACGACGCAGACGGTCAAGGACGGAGCCAATGATGGCAAGGAGAAGACCGGCGGGTTCTTGCAGAAGACGGTAGAGAACGTGAAGGCCGCGGCGCAGGGGACTACGGAGACGGTGAAGAACACGCTGGGACTGGGCGGTGACAATAAGTAGTGGCTAGCTACTAGGGCTGGATTAATAATGGTCCACGTGAGAAGCAGCGTCGTCGCAGTATCATATATCAACTGCTACTGTTCTCGTCTCTCTCTCTCTCTCTCTCTCTCTCTCTCTCTCTCTCTCTAGATCTGAAGTGCTTTCATGTTCCTCCGTTGGAGAATAAATGATAAATATGTTGAAGAACATTTGTCCGGCCGGTTCAAGATCTATGTGGAACCTTTTTGATTGTGTCGCTCAAAGGATCCGGATGATGATCAAAATGGAATCACCTATTGCCTACGGAGTTACTACAGGTATCGGATATCTGAATATCCGAACCGACCCGTTAAACCTTTCAACTCGATATTTTGCCCAAATATACATTTTAACACTTTTGGGATTTGCTGAACCTCACCTGAGCATGTTCAGCCACTTTTATGTTCAAATATAGGTCTCTTTGTCATGAATCTTAGTTCGTCAACGTCATTCTGACCTCATCTAAAAAATATTCTCAAAAATAAATTGTTTTTATTGGTAGAACATAAATTGTATAATAATAATGTTTTTGATCAAATTACCGGAGCAAATAAGCTGTGCGCCAAACGAAGCCTATGTATGACAATTTGAGCGCAGTAAAGAGTTGTATTCAGCAATTTAAGGTCAGTTTGGCTTGATGGCGGCTGTTACAAATGTGGTGGTTAATTATGAATGGTTATACGTGTAACGTGAATGCCCAACCTCCCCTGAGAATGTTCATCCCCTTTTTTGTTCAAAAATAGTTCTCTTTGCACCCAAACATGCATTATATATGACTATTTGAGCGTGCAAGGCATTTTATCCAAATTCATGGAAACAAAAAAAAACAAGTACAGAGCCCTAGTTGGCCTCCTTTATAAAGGGAGGCGGTGTTCTCTAGGGCAAGGAGCTCTGTTAATTTCTGATGTATTTGTCATACATATTATTGGAATAAAAGGCCAAAATGTTTTTCAACACCTTGACTTTGAAGCAAATTAATTTGATCTCTAGCGTTCTTCTAGAGATCAAAATTCTCTCTCTAGATATATCAAAATGATCTCTTTTGCAGCCTCAAAATTTATTTAGGGAGTCCTGACCATGGATTGCGTAACATGTCAAGGAGAGTATTATCATCCGTGTGCTCGAGACTGCTAGTATTAATTGTAAGAGATGGGAGCTCCAAAATATATATATTTTGATAATTTCCGGACGCACTAATTGTTATATTCACGTACCAAAAATGCCCAGTTCAATAATAATCACTATGTTGATGCATTTAACAGACCACCACTATTAACGCAATCAATCGTAAACAGGTCAGAATAGAATGATTTCATCGCTGCACATTACAGCACAAGGTTTTGGAGCATTAATGTAGCCATAATTTATTTGAAAGAGTTTTCTGATGGCCCAAGAAGAACACAAATAACTACAAATTGTAGCTGCAGCCAACAACAACTGCCATGATTTGAGAAAGGAAACAAAACTGAACAAAAAAAAACCAAGTAGCTTTCAAGTTCTGGCTCTTCAGCTGCACAATGCAACAAACTCACGCCAAGAGACACGTGTCCCCTCTTAATGATGCTCGTCATCGTCGCCATGTCCATCTGGAGGTCCGCCGGGGCCAACTACCTCCAACTGAAAGAGAAGAAAAGGAGCAGGAACGTGACATTTTAGGATTTAGCAGCTAACATGGAGTACACAAAAGATCACAAAGAATCATGCAGACGTTTAGACTGACCACAAAATATTGGGAGCACACGGGGCACTCATGTGGCTTGCCCTTCTCTAACCAGAACCACACAACATCATGCTCATCCTCTGTACAAGCCGACATTAAGAGCGAGAAAAAGTATTTAGATTACTTAAATTTGCAGTATGATATGTATAATCGTGTGTTAATATTCGAATTCTGAGATGGAACTTTGCAATGCTTGGCTCATTAGGGAAGGATTATCTTAGAGATTCACGCCAAAAGAAGATAATATATTTACCTCCTTCACCACCAGGACAACCGACAATCCTTTTGTCATAATATGACTGGATCACAGCAGGTTCTTCCTGTATATAGAGGCCAAAAAGGGTAGAGGGGAAGCTTTTAGAATGGAAGAAAGTGACTGAGGATTCAAACATTAATGGCAATAAACTACATTGATTAACTGGCATCGATAACATTTTAGGGGGAAGCAACATTCTACAATGTTTAGCCCAAAACTTGTTTTGCATGCTTCACAACTCACGAGCAAAAGGAGCTCACCGGAGTTTCAGCATGCATCCGCTACAGAAATTTAAGAAAAAAACATAAAGAAGATCCCTAGTCTAAACCCGAACAATAAAATTAATTTATCGATTGACAACTGTAATGACGATATACAAAATAGTAAATTCTGTTTAAATTTGGCCTTCCTAAAGGGTTCATATGCATATAAACTATGTTTTTATGTAATCTTGCATTAGATGTAATCGTTAGTTTTGTAAGAGGTGGAATTCATGCCGACAACTTTTGGGTCAGTAGTTAAAATTTGGCTTGCTCTTTAAGCCTACCAAGAGGAGCTCTGGATAAATTTCCTCTGCATCTTTCACATTCCTCCACTGGCGCACTGCCACTGGTTTCACTCATTCCCCGCCCAGAAACATTGTTCGGCCCCAAACTCACAACTTCCCTTGCAGCCGCTGGGACGAAGACCGTGATGAACCTGCGCTCAATCCAAAATTTTCCGTCCACGCCCATTCTGGAACCCCAGCACTTAATCAGACAGCAACCCACTACCACCCTGACGCATGTCCGAGCAACATCCCTAGCTGTCCTAACCATTTTGATCGCTAAGTCCAGCTCTCAAACTCGCGGCTTTGATCAGGCGCTACCTGCGCTCATCCCTCTGACACGCCCTCCAGAGTCATAGCACCATGTATAGGCTGTTGTCCGGTCCCGTCCATAGGGTCCTTGTTGTTGCCCCATCCCACCGGCATGCATTCCCGAGTCATAGCCTTCCACCGGCTGTTGTCCAGACCGCAGACATAGCTTTTTGCAACTTGCATGCACCAATCTGTCTAATTTTTGACAACCCTGGTGCCTAACACAAGTCCCAATCTAGGCCAGCCCTTCAATGGTGTCGCCGGCCATCCATAGCCGATCTTTTATGCTCAAGACATGCCAAATGATGGATACCGATTTGAATGCAATAAAGCGTGCTCTCACCACCCTTAAGGCTCTCCTTAATGCACAAGATGAGTAGTTTACCTCGATCATGATGATACTCCGCACTATGCAGCCGGGCCAACCATTGGTAGCCAATGTCGCAGACACTTTGAGATCCTGAGTGAGTCATATCTGATGGCTAGCGTAAAGTTTCCCCCTCTAACCCACCACCACATATACATTCCCAACATTTAAAGGTGTCGGCCCACTAGGCTGGATTGTAAGAGTAGAACGGTATTTTGACCTCTTCAACACTGTCAAAAAACAGAAATTCTTGTGGCCCCGGCATGGAAGGGTCAGCACTTCACAGGATTCGATGGCTGTCATACCTCCACTGGCTTCACCTAGGTGGCCCTTACTCAAGCCCTCATACAACGATATGACCATTGCCACTAGGGAATGCCATTGATACCCGCGTGGGGCCCGACAAACGAGATCCATTGATTCCTGCGTGGAAGACTACATAAAACTTGCCAAGCATGTTCCATGCCTATCACCAGACCACTACCCGGGTTCCTTGGTGCACGACCTACAACCCCACATCCTAGATCGACTCTGAACCATCCATCCATTCGCCATCAACCAAGTCATGGACCTCCTCGTCCTCATGGAAGCTGAGTTCATTACCCGTTCCTACGGCCCACACTGTTCCTCATTCTTTGCCATGCCTCCCCTCCATTCACAGCCCTAAGTCGCCAAAAACAACAACCCTATATATCGGCAATCCACTATACCTTCACGCGCCAACCGTCCTACACCCACTCAACGCCAATCCAATCATGAGTACAGCAAACTGCAGAGCAAGGACTAAGTCTTTGATATAAGCAACTTTACTCTCTTACTCATGAGTGCTTTGCGAAGGATTTTTGATCCTCGATTGGTGATGATGTGAATGACATGTGTCTGGCTGACTTTGAGGCCCTTAAATTAGAGGACGCTCCACTGAAGAAAGAAACATAAATTCATGCTACGTTGGTCGGACGGGAGGATTTTCATACTTAGTTGACTATGACATGATTATGGAGGTCCTCACCTAAGGACGGAGAAACACACGCGTGCATGAAGGGTCTATATGAGGTGCACTTAAGCGGTTAAGCCTTAATCACCACTACTTAGTCTGTAATTATATGTTATTTTAATCTTGTATCATATGTCATCATTTTTTTGTAACACCAATATATATGGGGGAGAAACTCATGTGGACACAGTTTTGATCAGTGAGAAGAATTATGGTCGCTCCCTAATGGTCAAGAGAAGAGCACTAGGTAGATATTCTCTTCATCTTATGCATCTCCCCCCTTAGTGTAGGCACGACTTCCCTCCTCTCCTACCCACAAACATTTTTAACCCAAAAAGATCAGGGGTGCCCAAGTCTACTTATAACTTATATGGCTAAAATTATGTCATTAGAATTACAAGAAATGACTCCTCAAGAAGGAATTCAAATGATGGTGTCCAGCAGGAACTTGACAAACCATAGTTGCGCTCATAGCCTGCAGATCGCCATGTGGTGGGATTCATGTTCGCCCACATCCAGCCAACCCTTGCACTAGAAAACAAAAACACAAATAACAAGTCTGTGGTTCGTTAAAATGTTGTGTGCACCTTGGAACAAGATTCCTTCTAATCCTAGGTTGTTTGTTTCATATTCAATGTATACCTCTGAATGAGATTCCTCCTAAATTACCCAGTTCTATCTTGCCTCCGTGTTATCAACAGCCAGTTGGCAAAGATATGCAATTTTCTCCCTTGTAAAGATATACATTGGCACAAAATAGCTCTAGATGCTTATAAAAGACGCACTAATTGAATACCTGCGACGTACTGCAACGAAATTACACTATTACATAGCATGTATTGTGACTTGACAATATGTGCGATGTACTGCAAGGAGAGTACACTATATAGCATAAGCATTATGATTTGACCATAAGAAACAAAATAACATGACAATTGATGTGCTTATTGATCACTGATAACTCTTATTTTATCTTGTTTCTACTATATTTTTATTTATTACTTTATCGAATTTTATTTATCTTTTACTAATTTGAGTACATAATTGTCTTCTTTTTTAAATTCAGAAAATTCTAGGCTGCTAATATAAATTTGGAGATCACAGATGTCAACCGGGCAAAATTTTAAAGGTTTTTTGAGAAATCAAGTTTTACACGTCTAGGTCACGGGCGTGGCCAGGGGCGTGACCTCAGTCACGGACTGTGTCCCGCCCCCGCTTCCAGAAAGTTGTTTCCACGTCAGATAAATATTACACGTCCTGGTCACGGGCGTGACCTGGGGGCGTGTCCACTGTTCAGAATGAGTTATCATACGATTACGATTAATTCCCGAGAGGGATCCGGCAAGAGGAAGGGCCGGCGGGGGTGAGCGAGAAGGAAGGAGGAAGAAAAAAGACAAAATTAGGGAACAACTCTAAAAAATATATTCATACATTCCAAGATGATTTCACACATAAACCCTCCCCCTTATATAGATGAGGGAGGGCAACTAAACAAGGAAATACAAAAGACACTCAAACAAGTAAATACAAAAGACAAACCCAACAAAAAAATACAAAATAATTAAGTTAATTAATTGTTATTAATTAGTATGAATTAATATCAATTAATTAATTCATACAAATTAATTTTAAGAAGGTCGATCATGTCGGCTTCCATATGCGCGCTCCATAAATTATGATGAGGGGTCCACTTGAGTGAATGCGCTCACGACCACGACTTCCATATGTGTGCTCCATAAATTATGACAAATGGGGTCCACTTGAGTGAAACGTGCCTGCGACACGTAGACTCGTAACAAGTTGCCACGTCAGTTTAAAGTTGCATGCTCACGGGCGTGACAGGGAAGGCGTGTCATCCAGATCCCAGGCGTGATCCAGAGTTATGAAAGTCGGTTTCCGTCGTCGACCGTTTCGAGCAGTCACGCCCAGGTCACGGGCGTGACTCCCAGGGGTGACCTCTTCAGCAATTGTTGTCATCACTCCAGATCGAGTCGTTTTCCCCCCGTTTTCAGAACAGTCAGCTACACGCCCTGGTCACGGGCGTGACCAGAGACATGATCCATAAAGAAATGTTCTTGGCAGTTTGGCTTCCCAGTGTTTCTCGGGCTTTTATGTCACTGGTTCCTTACCTTACACGCCCTAGGTCACGGGCGTGACCTAGGGGCGTAACTCTCATGCAAAGTTTCCTATAAATACAAATCTTCTCCTTAAGCTGAGGAGGGAGATTTTGGGAGAGAAATTATGTAATTTGGTACTATCTTTCCTTATTTTTCATTCTAGTTTATAGTTTAGCTTAGTTAATTTTTTTTCTAAGTTGTAGTTTAGCTTTGTAGTTTGGTATTTCAAGCTTTTTCCCTTGTAGTAATCATGTACTTCTCTATCATTTTATGTAATTTTCTCATCATGATGAGTAGCTAAACTTTCTTTATCACTTGATCATGATGAATTTTGGTTTTTTTAAATCATCTAGCAAACTCTCTATTTTAATTTGTTTTGGGTTGTATTTGATTATAATTTGTTCGAATTCTAGTGTAGTGAGTCCGATCATAGATCTGTATCCTAGATTTTATCGAGAGGTTGTGGATACAAGGAGATCACTTAAACGTATTGTTACATAGTCTTTGATCCTAGATCTGTATCCTATATTTTACCGAGAGCTTGTAGATACGAAAAAATCGCTCAAAGACAAAAAGAGTTGTCATGCAATCCTCAATGGGGACAACCCAAATCTTAGAGGGTTCGACTGGTTGAAAGGTTTTAATCGTGCCGCCTAAGGTTAGACGTTAGTGTATTCCCGAGAGGGGCGTTAACATAATTTGGGAGCCTCGACGGACGAAGACAAATTATTAGAACTTGCACTTTAATATTTTAATTAATGTTCATTTTATCCAAAAGGATTCTAGATCAAGTGCTAACTTTTATCTCATCGAATTTCTCTCAATTAGTTTAAATCGCATTTTGTCTTTTATTTTTGCAAACCAACCACTATTTTGTTAAGATAAAATAATAGTTCTTCCTTGTGAGTACAAGTACTCGACAGACCCGAAAAAATACGACACTTGATTTTATATTTTATAACGATAGGTGCATTTGTCCTCCTAAAGCGTAATTAATCACAACACATCATCACAATCACATATCACATCTCACGCATTCATCAGTTATAATTACGCGCATCAAATTTTTGGCGCCGTTGTCAGGGATTATATTTTGTCGATATTTTGAAATCAAGGTTCTATTACTTTTATCATTTTTTTTATTTTCAAATCAAAAATCCAAAAAAAAAATTATTTTGATTTACTTTGGTGTATGACCCGAGGGAATCCGGCAAATCTATTTGACTTGGATCCGGAAATTGAGCAAACCTTACGACAACGCTTACGAATTTGTGATCTCAATTCTCAAGATTTGGTTGAGGATTCTGTAGGGGGAACTTCTCTTTCTTTACCTTCGCCGTCATCTTCTTCTTGTCCTTCTACTTTTTTTTCTTCTCCTACTACTATTTTTTTTCTAGTATGGGAGACTTGAATATGCCTGAACAACGGACTATGTCCTATTACGCCCGACCAAATTTAGATGATGTTCCATCAAGTATTGTTAGACCTGCTATTGCGAATAATAATTTTGAGTTGAAGTCAAGCATTATTCAAATGGTACAGCAATACATACAATTTGATGGACTTCAAGATGAGGATTTTAATGCGCATATTACAAACTTTCTAGAAATTTGTGATACTTTTAAAATTAACGGAGCTACAGATGATGTGATACGACTTAGGCTTTTTCCTTTTACTTTGCGAACTAAGGCAAAACAATGGTTAGGTTCTCTCCCGAGAGGATCTATCACCACTTGAGCCGAGATGACCGGACAATTTCTCACAAAATATTTTTCGTCATCTAAGACGGCTAAATTGTGTAATGATATCTCATATTTTTCTCAAACTGATTCTGAAACGTTATATGATATTTGGGAAAGGTTTAAGGAATTGATTCATCGTTGCCCCCATCATCAAATTCTTGATGGTTGCAAATCCAAATTTTCTATAATGGCCTGAATGCACAAACAAGGCAGCATATTGATGCCGCCGCCAGTGGAACATTGAACAATAAAACTCCATCAACCGCTCAAGATCTTATAAAAGGAATGATCGTGAATGTTTGTCAATGGAGTACACCCCGGTCTCGTCCAAATAAACCTGCCGGGATGTATGAAATTGATACTATTTCTAATTTTTGCCTCCAAGTTGAGCGACTTAGCAAGAAAATGGATGGGATGTCTGCTACACCTTTTGCACCTACTTTGGAGTTTATTCATAATGCGGCAGAACAAGTAGAGCAAGTAGATTATATGGGTAATCCCAGTCGGCCGCCTTTTAACTCAAATAATAACAATTACGGTAATACTTATCATCCAGGTTGGAGAAATCAGCCCAATTTGTCATGGGGAAATCAGGGTAATATGGGAAACGCACCTAACACCCTTCCTGTACCTGTAAATTCATTTCCTTCCCAAGCTCCTAAACAACCCTCTCTCGAGGACGTGATAAATAAGTATTTTACTAAAAATGATGCAGATATTCGAAATCTTCAAGGATCTTTATGCAATCTAGAGAGTCAAGTAGGGCAATTAGTAAAAACAGTAACTGATCTTGCTAATAGGCCACCGCCTGCACCCACAAATGCCTAGGCAGTGACCCTAGCTAACGATTTAAAAGATCACGACGAAGTAGAGGTTTCAAAGTCTACACCAGCCCTTCCTCTTCAATTTGTTCAGCCTTGTTTGGTAGAGCGCAATATGTACTCTAATGTTCATTTTAATATCTCAATTACTATAGGGGAATCTCACTTTCTGAATGCTTTTGCAGATCTTGGTGCGAGTGTTAATATTCTCCCCTCTAGTCTGGCTCAAAAGCTTAATTTAGGAGAACAAGCACCTACTAATATCACATTAAAAGTTGTCGATCAATCAGTAGCAACCCCCATGGGGGTAAATCATAACGTTCTGGTCAAAATTGGCGAGAGTATTTTACCAGTAGATTTTGTTATTCTTTATATGGATGAGGATGATAGGATACCCCTTATCCTTAGACATCCATTTTTGGCCGTCACGTGTGCTATTTTCGATGTAGGTGAAGGTACACTTCTCCTCCGGCTAGGTTATCAAAATATTAGTATTAATGCGACCACCAACGCCACCTCAAAATTTTCAAAGGCCTTATCATTGTTTGATGATAAATTAAAAATAAGGTAGTCAGCAACAACGTTATGGTCGAGCTCACCGACCATAACCAAAGCGCTCTTGGGAGGCACCCCAAGCTTATCTTCGTTAGTTTCAAAAAACAAATCTCTAAAAAAATCTAAAAAATCTATAAAAAAGAGTTAATTCAAAGTTTATGTTGATTCTCTTCTTGTTCAATTAAGTGTTTACAGGTTTGAAGGCGATTCGACGGACGATAGTCGGGCGGACGCGCCTAGGGAATGCCAAGTGCAAGCCTTGGCCACGGATCTCCGAGATCGCAATGAGCTCCGCCAGCTGAAGCATCATCTTCTCTGTGCTCAGCAACGCATGGTTCAGCAAGCCAATCGGCATGGTTCAAAGTTTATGTTGTTCCTCTTCTTGTGCAGTTAAGTGTTTACATGTTTGAAGGCGATTCGACGGACGATAGTCAGGCGGACGATCCTAGGGAATGCCAAGTGCAAGCCTTGGCCACGGATCTCCGAGATCGCAATGAGACCCTCCGCCAGCTGAAGCATCATCTTCTCTGTGCTCAGCAACGCATGGTTCAGCAAGCCAATCGGCATCACCACAATGTGTCTTCTCGTCGGGCGAAAAGGTGCTCGTCAAATTGAGGCCCCACAGTTAGAGTTTCTTAATCGTCAGCCTACATCCCAAGCAATCAATCTGCTATTTTTGCCCCTTCCTAATTCTGAAACGGATATGAGAGGTGGTCGTACAGCTACCTCCCAACAACCGTATTCATCTGGTCTTTCATATTTCCCAGCTCAACATAGCGTTGGGAGATCACCCCCTCCAAGCCACTCTACCAGAGGGGCTAATAGTCGAGTCCATTTCTAGCTACAAGCCTGTTGTTGTGTTGGGATCATGCATCAAGGATATTCAGGGTCAATCAATATGACAGGTCCTCATCCAGTAGAAAGGACTTCTTGTATAAGAAGCCGCATGGATCCTGGCAGAAGAGATCATGTTACAGTTCCCAAATTTCGACCTTGAGGATAAGGTTCATTGTAGAACCCGGGAGTATTGATACGTGCACTAGCAATCTCATCCCCACCCAGCGATAAGCGCAAGATTACATATGTTGTGCACATGCTTCAGTCACTGTGGTTGTATGACTTTAGGCTCATTTTAAGCTTGTTTATGTATTTTCTTTAGTAGTAGACCCTCTTATATACAAAGGAGGAGTCCATACTTTGATGGCATGTGAATTATTAACATGTTCTAGAATGAAATCAGAAGAGAGAACAACCCATTGTTCCTCTTTTCCCTAATTCTCCACCTGTTATCTAATATTATGATTGGGGTACATGCACCTATACTATATTAAAATTTTAAAACAGGAAATTGATTCGGCATGTCATAACAAAATGCCATCCTATTGAAGATAGGATAAAGACAGTCAAGCAGTAGACAAAAAGGGAAAATGAGGTGTGGTCTTTGCAAAAGCATTTGATCATCCAAAGTAATGCAGTCTCCACTCTGTAAAAAAATATTTTTTCATAAAAGTTCTGAAAAAAGACAATGAGTATGAAATTGTGATCTCGCGGTTCATGGCATGAGTTAAAGAACTAGCAGATAATAAATTTGCAAATAATTTAACATGAAAATTATTTTTGAGAGTTAAACCAGAAAAAATAAGTATAGAAATATGGGCCATAATTAGAGTAAAATAATCATCTTTCATACAAATATGAGTAAGGGAAGAGGTGGATGAGAAACAAGGGGATGATACACATACCATATGGTATGTAACAAAGGATTCAATAACTCAGCAAGTAGCAAATGAACTAATAGCAACAGTGCTAGCATTGAAAGCAGTAGATTGTGAGCTATACTTAGTCATGTCTTGTTTGAACCCTAAACGTTTTTTCCTGTTAATTTGGTTCATCGTTTTAATAAAAGTCGGCTGAAAAATCTGATCGGTCGACCGCTACATTTATAAACGCTGCAGTTTAGTTTTCATGTTTTATATTACTAAAGGCAGGGTTTCAAAGTAATCAAAAACAAAACAAAATTCATTCTTCCAACAGCTAGTGACTTTCAAAGTCGCAGTACTCAATTTTTCCTTGCTCAAACCAAATTAACGACTCTCAACGCACTAATGACGATGACGCCAATGCCACCCCTACCAAAGATGCCACCTTCCTATTATCTATGTCTTTCCTTTCGCCCTCCAAAGCCAGTCTTTCAAAGCCCAAGTGTTTGCAAGACTTAAATGATCTGTTTGTGCATTCCTCCTTTTCTAATTCATCTACTAAACTTTTCTGTTGCTTCTTTCTGTTTAGTGTTGATGCTTCCCTTCAACTTCTCATCTTGCATTTTTGACTTTGCAGATCAATTCATTTTAGCATTATGGAAAGGGAAGCATTGTTTTATTATTTTCCTAAAGAAAGATTTAACGTGGATCTTGATCAATTTTCAGGTAAATAGTTGATTATGTAAAATTATTATAACGCATATCATTTAATAATTTAATCATTATTTTTTAATGTTTTCAAACAGGATATAAGTGTCCGAACATATTTTTGATTTCATGATTTAAAAAAAAATGAAGCAAAAGGGTCATCTCTACCAAGTCAATTATGATAGCAATGATAAGTTTTCCAGGTTACACAAAAGCAATTCAATTATGATCTTTTATCAATCCTCATGCTAAACCTATTCTTCACAACTAATGTGGAGAAACCTAAACACATGTTGTATTGTACACGTACAGCTAAATCTATTTCAATTTACCTTGTTATTGATAGATATCACTCAAAGAACTACTCTAATATAATCATCCTTCAATTTCTCCTTCATAATTTTGCCATACATCCGTCTTAAAAATTTTATTTTTATCACATTCAACTTAGATATGAATGAATTTTTACAGTGCAATACAATGATTCATTAAATATCCTCAGTCTAATAGTGATTTTATAAAATTTACCATTAAGCATTCTCGCTCAAATAGCAAAAAAGCATGAATAATTTTGTTTGCGTTTCTCCTGATTATTTTAGGAATTTCTACGTGATCTACTTAGGCTCCGTTTGGGGGGACTTATTTTCACCGGTCAAGCGGTCATGACCGCATGAACCCGGACTTAAATCCCAGACTTAATTTAAGTCCGGGTTCATGCGGTCATGACCGCTTGACCGGTGAAAATAAGTCCCCCCAAACGAAGCCTTAGTAAAAAAAATCAAAACAAAAAAAAAGATCTTTTGTCATATTTTGGTTACAAAATTTGGTTACAAAATAACATTCATCATGATAGAGAAATTTCTCCATCAATGACACTGAAGTTTAATTATGTAGTATGTTCTGTTATTAAAAGATCTTAAAGAACTTTTAATTGATGAATTGCAAGGCTCTTTGATGTTCATGGAAAAAACTTTGGAGCAAAAAAAAAAGAGTAAGCCCTGAAGGTGTCAACTGAAAACAACTCTTCAATAAAGAATCAATCAGTAGATCTGGAACAAGTTGGGGAAGAAGAAGAGAAGGTCAAGGCAATAAAGATCGAGATAGACAACGCAAAAATGTTGGCATTAGAGATAAAGAAAGATGGAGAGCTCATGACCGACAATTTGAAAAGTCCAAGGTGGAGTGCCCCAGGAATCATAGGCTTGTTTATTACTGTCTTAAATGTTATACCAGGTTGGAATCAAACAAAGAACGATGAGAGATTAAATTTTGCAGAGAAGGAAGAAGAAACCTATTTTATGGCAATCCATGATAATAAGATTGAAGCAGGCATATTAATTTATAGATTGCAACAACTATATGTGGTAATAAATATCTCTTTCTCATTCAAATGAATTCATGGGAAACGGTGATGTTCAAATAAGGAAGGATCAACGATGTTACTTTAAAGACTATGTTGAATGTCTTCTAAATTCCCGTTTCCCATTTAATCTAGCAGTGCAAGAAGGACGGATGACTTCATTATTAAGTTGAGTGTCAAGCTTATTTCCCGTAGTGAGTGTTTTAAATATCTTGGATTGATAGTTCAAAAAAAAGGTGTTGACAAAGATGTGATACATAGAATCCAGGCAGTTGGTTGAAGTGCAAAGACGCATCGGGGATCTTATGTGATCGTAAAGTACAATTAAAACTTAAAGGCAAATTTTACTGTACTGCAATTAGACCAGCGATGTTTTATGGTCCAGAGTGTTGGGCAGCGAATTGTGTACATGAGCAAAAAATGGGAGTTGCGGAGATGAGAATGCTTAAGCGGATGCCTGGACAGAGATTGGCCAAATTAGGAATGAATGTATCAGGGAAAAAACAAGAGTGGCACCAATTGGAGAGAAAATGTGAAAAACACACCTATGATGGTTTGGACACATACAAAGGAGACCACTAGAGGCACCTGTTAGGCACTGTGAGAGTTTAGTCACTAGGCATGTTAAACAGGGGAGAGGTAGACCAATAAAGACTTGGAATGAAACTATAAGGAAAGACATGATGTACTTAGGCATTAGTGAGATTATGACTAAAGATAGGGCACAATGGCGACAAAGGATCCATATAGCTGACCCCACTATAATGGGATAAAGGCGAGTGTTGTTGTTGCAAGTCTTGGGCAGCTACAAAAGTATATGCATGAGGTTATTGTTAAGTAGTCGGGGAGGAGAAATTGAATGCCCAAGCTGGCTGCAGGGATTAAAGAGAAGAAGAGGAAAGGATGAAGTACAATACATAACCCACAGGGCTCCCAAATTCAAGATACAACCAAGATAATCGAAATAAAAACATTGAGGGTTTATATAACACCCTCGGCCCAATCGCAATAAAGGAAAGATACATCCGGTTTCCAAAAGATATGCGCCCCTAAATGGCCTTCCACCTACATGTCACTCACATACTTTTTGCGGCCCTGAAATACCTGCCACATTGGTGGATGTCCCTCTCCCTCCTCCCAATCCATAACAACGTCGTCCTCTGGAAAATGTTTTGTCCTCAAGGCAGAAGTACGGAAGCTGAGCGCGGGAAACAGATCGGTCAACTCATGTAACCTCAGAAGGAGGTCGGTCAAGCCAATGCGCTCGGACTGGATCGACCGAGGAACCCTCTCGAATGATAGTATGTATACTTGTGATGAGCTGAGGTAGGTAGTCTGGCAGGGTAAGCCTAGAAGCCGGTGGGGGTAGAGTCGCCTCGACTGGATGTTCTCCAATAACTCGTTTAGTCGTTTTAAATGGGAGACATGAAACATCAGGTGGATGTGGATGTCTGGTGGAAGGAGGAGGTGGTACATTGTGGTGCCAACACATGCAACAATCTCACACGGGTCGTAGGACTTGGCTGTGAGCTTGTGGTTCTGCGGGGTCACCGAAATCTAACGGTGCGACCGAAGCTTGACGAACACGATATCCCCTTCAAGAAATTGCAGATCATGGTGGTGGCGGTTGACAAAGGCAACTACCTGGTCTTGCGTACGCAGAAGATGATGGTGCGGCTTGAGAAGTATGGAGTCACGATCACGGAAATCAAATAGGGACGCCAGAGTGCATTCGCCTCGGAGAGTACGTGTGAGGGATGGTGAATATCTATCATAGACCGTCTCGAACAGAGTGGTACTGGAATTGGTGTGGAAATAGATGTTGTAAAAGTACTCGGCCCAAGATAACCAATTCGCCTATGCCCGCGGGTGGTCGCAGACAAAATAACAAAGATATGATTCAAGCAACGATTCGTCACCTTGGACTGCCCGTCCATCGAGGGGTGGTAACTTATACTCATACGAAGTTGGTTGCCCTGCATCCTAACCAGTGACTGCCAAAAAGAAGGAATAAAGGGTCGTAATCGCTCACAATGGAGAGAAAGAACCCATGCAAACGAACCACCCCATCAATGAAATTTGTGGCAACCACTGGTGCAGTAAGAGAGTATTTGAGATGAAGGAAGTGGGCGTATTTGGATAGACGATTCACGACCACTAATATGCAATTCCATGTCTTGGAGTGAGGGAGCTTAGAGATGTAATCCATGGAAATATCCTCCCAGATCTGAGTTGGAATAAATAGTAGATGGAGGCCCCCAAGAAAAGTGGTCGCGTATTTGGCGCGTTGACACGACAGATAGGCTACCGCAAATGTTTTAACCTGTTGGAACATGTTGGGCCAATACAGAGACGTCGTGAGGCAGTGGTATTTTTGAAAGGCACCATTGTGGCATCCTTGCGGCGTTGAGTGAAACTCCACAAGTAGGCGTGGGTGAGCTGAGATGAAGCTGACAGTACCAAACAATCGCGGTGGTGGAGGCGATCCCCTGCTAGACTATACGGCAGTCGGACAGTGGCATCCGCACATGCAACAACAATCAGTTAAAGGAGTGAGTCGGCGGCAACCTCACGCTGGATAAGAGATGCATCCTCCTAGACTGGTCACGAAATAGCTGCTAAGCTAGGGCACTACGGGTACGGATAAAGAGATTCGGACGTGCAATTGGAGGAACTGGAGTGGAATTTGATGGAGAAAGTATAACCCAATAGTTTTGCAACCCACACATTGTTGTGGTTGAGTGGCAATCTTCTGATTCAGGAGGTACTAGAGATTATGATGATTCATCTTTACCGTAAAACGTCGGCCAAGAAGGCAAGGACGTCAATGTTGCACAACATGACTAACGCCATAAACTCAGACTTATAAGCAGAGCGAGGGTGGAAAGTGGTCGCGAACATACGACTGAAGTGGGCAATGAGCTGTCCCGCTTGCATCAGCACAACATCGATGTCAGTGTCTGATGCGTCATGCGTCACACTCCACAATGAGCGGCTGGGAGAAATCAGGTAGAGTAAAGACTGGGGTGGTGATAAGGGCTCACTAGAGGGCCTGTAAGGTTGTGGAGGCCTTAGGTGTCCACTAAAATGCGCAGTGTCTGATTTCTTCAGCATGTTGGAGAGAGGCTTGACAATTTTTCCATAATCTCTAATGAATTGTCGATAGTACCCAGTAAGACCCAGAAAGCTTTGAAGTCACAGAGAGCGGAATGTGGGTCACTAAAGGACTGGTTACCAGGATCGCGATCCAGATCGTAGGATCTTACGATCCAGATTTTGTAAATCGATATGTATCTTACACAGGATCTAAATCGGCACCTCTATGGCTGGGATCACGATCTGGATCTTAGGATCGTTAGGATCGCAATCTCAACCCGATTCTACAGGTCCAGCCAAAGGGAACTAGAAATAAGTCCAACCCTATCCCGACCTCATTCAATCGGACCAACACCCATACCCCATCGCTTAAACCTATCTCAATCCTGACACTCATACCCCATCGCTTCACCCTATATCAATCCTGACACTCATACCTCATCGCTTAACCTTATTTCAATCTTGACACACATACCTCATCGCAGAATCATATCTTGTCGCTTTACCCTATCTTAAGTGGCGACTGCAAATGGAGGAAAAGGGTGATGTCTTTGATCGCCTCCAGTTCAGGCAACGGCTTCCTTTTCCTTCCTTATCTAGTTCTATTTCAAGTGGTGAGGGTGTCTTATCTTCCATTCTAATGTATGAGCAATCCAGTGGTAAGCAATCCAGTAGTCAGCAATCAAGTGCCTTCCTGCTTTCAAGTCGGTGTTTTTTCTTCCTTTCTAACGTACAAGCAATTTAGCGGCTAGAAATCCAGCATACGAGCAATCCAGGCTTCCTGATTCCAGCGTACGAGCAATCCAACAATCTATCTTATTTAGTTATTCTATTATTGTTTAATAGAATTATTTACATACTACTCAATTTAATGTTTTTTTTGTTAATTTAACTCGAATTGAATGATATAAAGTTCAATTTTATATTTTTAATCTTAATTTATGAATGTTGTAGGATCTTGCGATTTTCGATTTGATCCGATACAAGCTGAAAACAATCTCACCTAGGATCTCGATCCTGACAACCTTGGACTGCAAGTACCTTGTCCTGGTCTATAGCGACTCCCTGTGCAAAAATCGTGTCTCAAGTAATTGATGTCGATCTGACCAAAAGTACATTTCTTGGGGTTCACCAAAAAATCATGCTCCTGAAGGATTGCTAGTGTCGTCTGCAAATGATGGACGTGATCCTGCTAGGAGCTATAAACTAAGACATCATCAAAGAAAACCAAGATGTACCTGCGTAGCGCCGACCGGAATAAATCATTCATGGTGTATTGAAAGGTGGTGGTGGGCGCATTCATCAAGCCAAAAGGCATGAAGCTAAACTCATAGTGTCTGCCACGCGTGTAGAACACTGTCTATGAGATATCCTCCTCCTGTACCTGAATTTGGTGATAGTCGGAGCGGAGGGCCAACTTAGAAAAGTAAAAGGCCCTAACAGCTCGTTTAGTAGCTCTTGTATGATCGAAATGGGATATTTTTCCAGAATGGTGAGCTTGTTGAGTTCCCGATAATTCACATAGAAGCGCCAACGGTCACCTTTCTTGCTGACCAAGAGAACCGCGCTTGAAAATGGACTTGCACTGAAAAGGATTATACCTGTTGCTAACATGTCATTCGTCTCAATCTCGTCTTTATGTGTGTGGTTGCATCGATAAGGTCGAGCATATACGAACACCACAACCGCTTGTAATGTGATGAGGTAATCTGTCAGGTGAGGTGGAAGTCGGGTAATGTCGGAGAAAACACCCGGAAACATATCTAGAAAAACATGTAGTGTCGGTGGTGTTGGCGGGCGTGCGGCCACTTGCTCAAACATGTGTTATAAGTAAGTGAAAATCGGCGTCGGTCGTTTTTTAAATATAATGGAATGAGATGCGTAGGTGCAAGAGAGTAGACTCGTCCACCAAAAATAATGGTGTCTGCACCTGGATAAACTGCATTATCGTGTGATCCCAGTTGACGTTAACATCGCCCAGGGTGGAGAGTCATGTCAACCCCAGGATATTATCCACCCCACCTAGTGCAAATGCGTAGAAGTCGACCAGAAGGAGGTCTGGGCCCGATGTGAGGGTTAGCCCTGAGCAAAGGTTGACAGGCACTCGACAACGACCATCCCCCAAACAGACAGAGAAACATGGGGCGGGGGTAACTGACAATGTCGAACGATCCACTAGGCGATGCGATATGAAATTGTGGCTCGCACCACTATCAATCATGACGACCAATGGGGTCCCTTGGAGTGCCCCGAGAAACTTCATCGACTGGTGCCAGAAATCCCTCCAACGGTAAAGAGGGGAAGGTGCGGGCGGTGTAGTGACGTAGGTGGAGGATCGTAGGCATCGACATTAGCTACTAGCCTACTAAAGCCTCAAAATTGGCGAGGGTAACCTCGGGATCTCCTCTCCAATGAGGACCTAGAGGCTCTTCAGTGGGCAGTAATGGATCAGTCAATAAGGTTGCTAGCGGCAGAAGTATAGGCCCTTCGTGCCAAGATCACGGTATTCTTGATTGGATAGCCAGGTGTGTGTTAGGAGCCTGGTAGGGAGCGGAGTTGGGTCTGGTGGCCGAGGAGGCCATGGGCCTCCATCTGCGGTGGACGGTACGTTGTTATGAATATGGTGGCTAGATGAGGGCGTTTGTTTACCCGTCGTCTGGCGGCGTTTTCCCTAAACGGCCGGCCAAAACGCCGCGCCAAACAAACCCTTAGTGTTAATGTTGATGTCGCTTTCTTGTGGCAATCAAGTCGTTATCTATATCTCCAACTATTAAGTTCTCAACGAGAGGACAAAATATATTGGCATAGATATTCACTCTGCTAATGAGAAGGTCTCGGATTGGTTTATCATTGTCTTATCTTCTTTATATAGACTTAATCTTTGATGATGTATAATCGTCATGCCAATCTGAAATCATATGAGACCTCCATTTTAGATTGAAGGAGAGTGTTGGAATATGTACTTGTTGTATTTACTATTTATATGACATTCCATTTGTATCTCTTTATGCCCCCATATGCATTCAAAAAGATTGAATAACACACAGCGTTTCATTTCTGTTCATTCATACTGAAAATTTTAGCTGTATTTTTACAAAGAAAATATCAAAAGTTCAGCTTCAAGGTACTCATTGGAAAAATGAAATGTGGAGGACCAGACCATGATGCTCAGAAAAATTTGAAGTTTCTTGAGGTAAGCCGTATTCAAAAACAATTGACAGAATATTACATTAAGTTGACTAGGTTTTAGAGAACTTCACACCTCATATGAGATATAAGGATGTATATATATATAGAATTCGAAATAGAAGAATAATAAACACGGGAAAATGCATATGCGATATTAATATCGAACATTCCACCTCAAGTTGGGTCATGTATATCAACCAGACCCAACATGTTACACAAAAAGTTCATTCGAGGATCGGTAGTTCCTTTTAGTAAAGATTATCTGCAAATTGGTCTCTTGTCTTCACATGACTTGGTGAGATAAATCTTGCATACTTTTCTTGACGAAAGTAATAATGAACCTCAATGTGTTTAGTGCATTCATGAAAAATATGATTAGTAGCATTTTGTATTGCAGCTTGATTATCGCATCATAGTTGATTGGGATCTTGAATAGAATATCCTATTTCACTGAGGATTTGTATACACATAATCTCAGTAGCAGTATGACGTGTCGCCGATATTTTGTTTCAGCACTGGATCTGACAATAGTGGTTTGTTTCTTACTCTTCCAAGTGACAAGGTTTCCACCCATAAAGACAACAAACTGTGTAGTCGACTTCTAAGTGACTAACAGCCTGCCCAAACGGAGTCATAGAGTGTCATTTTTATATGAGATCCCGAGGCCAGAATGTTTCTTTATGTATCTAACAATCTGGAGGATAGATTCCCAATGGGATTTGGTAGGGGCTGTCATAAATTGATTGATCTTACTCAGTGCAAATGTGATATCTGGGTGAGTCATGCTAAGATAGTTTAGTTTTCCAACTATTATGCAGTATTTCTCAGATGAATCAAATAACTTACTTTTGACATGGAGGTTGTTTTTTCCTGGTTCAAGTAGGGAGTTCATAGGATCATACTTAGACATCCCTAGACCAGCTAGCAAGTCAATGGCATATTTTCTCTAACATGTAAAGATGGAGTTATTATAATCTGCTAATTATGTGCCAAGGAAGTAATGTAACTGGCTCAAATCTTTTAAAATTGGAATGTAAGAATTCTTTGAGTTTTATTATCCCCTTTGAATTGCTCTCTGTGATAACAATATCATACACCACTAATAGGATGTATCCTGCAAGAAAGGCTCGATAGAATTAGGACAAGTCTTTCTTGCTCAATGCAATAACAAACTGAGTAACAACAGATCTAAACCAAATAAATCATGCTCGAGTGGATTGTTTCAACCCATATAGAGACTTTATCAGATGGCACACCTTGGTTCACTCCACCTCAATAACAAACCCAGGTGGTTGCTCTATATACGCTTCTTCTAATGGTATATGAAGAAAAACATTCTTGATATGCAATTGGAGCAGGGGTCACTGGTGAGAGGCTACAAGATATAGGAGAAGGCGAATGGGGACATTTTGGCAACTGGAATGAACGCTTCATCATAGTCCACTCCATACGTCTGATCATAGCCTTTAGACACCAAGTGGCCTTTTAACCAATACGTCTGATCGTACCCTTTAGCCACCAAGTGTCGTCCTTTTAACCGATCAAGAAACCATCTGCATTCAGTTTTACAAAGTATATCTACTTGCAACAAATAACACATTTGTTAAAGGGCAAGGGAACTAAGTCCCATGTTTGATTTAGTTGTGCGACATCTAATTCATCTTGCATAGCAGCGACATAGCCAAGATGAGTGTGTGCATCAGTAGCAGTGGAAGGAATGTTGTATTGAACAAGTGTGGACTGTGGAGGTTAATGCAGTATAAGAAGCAGATAAACCTTAATAAGAAGTGACAAACAAAGGTTTGTCCCGGCAAGCACGGTTTCCCTTAAGTACAACAATGAGTGGCTCTATGTCAGAAAGTAGAGCATCTTCATTTGTACAAGCACCTTCTTCCTGAGGAACAATCATAGGATTGCCATGGGAAGAGATTATGCTGAGGTGGATTTGTGGATGTCCTGTCAAAGGGGCAACGAGAGTAAACTTGTCACCATAGAGAATTTTGAATGTCCATTGGGGAAAGCACAGAAGGGGGGTCAAAACGTGGTATGCAAATAGAATCAAGAGCAAAGTAAGGAGTTGTCGAGCTAGGAGTGCTAGAAATATAGCAGTTGGATTCAATAAAGACAACATCAGTAGAGATGATATATTATTTCAGGCTATGTTGTTAAAGGCGCAAAGGGGCTCTGGAGCCTAGGCGCAGGCGCGCGCCTGAGGCACGTGAGCCGCAAAATTGTGGGGGGGAAGAAAATTAAGCTAATTGGGCGTCCAATTCGCTGAAATTGAGTGAATTGGGCGCCCAATTCGCTGAAATTGAACGAATTAGGCGTCCAATTCGTCCAATTAGCTCAATTTCAGCGAGTTGGGCGCTCAATTCACTCAATTTCAGCAAGTTGGGCGCCCAATTTGCTCGAATTGGGCGCCCAATTCGCCCAATTTGCTCGAATTGGGCGCCCAATTCGCCCAATTTCAGCGAATTGGGCGCCCAAGTGCGCCTAGGGGTGACTTGGGTGCATCTGAGATCATGTTTTTGCTCATCTCCAAAAAAAAGGTTGAAAAAACACCTTGGAAGACTCAGGCACGCCTTTGGTGCGCCTAGGAGCCTGTAAGGCGCACGCCCAGGCGCGCCTGGGGCACATCGCCCGCCTCACCCAAGCTGAGGGGCGGCGGGTTCGCCCGACGCCTCAGGCGCGCCTAGGCGCGCGCCTTGACAACATAGATTTCTGGTAAGGAGAATAACACATGTAACCTTTAATAGTGCATTAATATCCAAGGAATAAGTATTTTAAAGAACAAGAGTCAAGCTTGGAAACTGAGGGATGAGCACCACTAACATAGTAGACACACTCAAATACACGTAAATGCAAGGACTGACTAGAGTGAGTAGGAAATAGAGTATGGTAGGGCGTCTTTACCTGAAGAATATGAGAGGGAAGACGGTTAATTAGATGTCTGGTCGTAAGAACAGCATCACCCCAAAAGTGTTCTGGGACAAGCTTATGATGAAGAATGGCACGAATAACTTCAAGGAGGTGGTGATTTTTACATTCATTAACACCATTTTTTTGGAAGGGGATATCAGGACAAGTAGTTTGATGCAGGATACCCTTGTTAAAAAGAAAATAGGACACTGAGTGTGATAAGTACTCTTTTTTGTTATTAGTAAGAAGGCACTTAATGCAAACAAACAATTGAGTAAATATTTCACTTCATGGACATTGAAAAATAAAAGGAAGTTCAAGATAATTTTTCATTAAGCACGCTAAGTGATGCAAGAGAAATCATCAATAAAGGTAACATAATAATTATGTTCCAGTAATGTTGGGATAAGACACGGTCACAATACATCAGAGTGAAGTAAATAACGCGGTACAACAACATGCCGCTCAGTACAAGGAACATAACTAATTCCATAATGTTTAGAAAAATAATAAAATTCACAATTGAGATGGGAAACATTTCCCAACTCAGGATAGAGACGATGTGAAACAAAGATAGACATGTGACATGGCGACAATGGAGATCTAAAACCATGGAGGAAGCGGCAAAGCAAGCAAGGGGTGAGACTTCATCCAGAACATACACTTCACCACTCAGCTTCCTCTACCAATAATACGGCTCGTAGACTATTCCTGAAATACACAACCAGAAGATGTAAATGTAGCAGTGTAGTTCAAATCATGAGTGAGCCTATTAATGGACAGTAAGTTGTAAGCGGATTGAGGAACGTGAGCAACCGATGACAGCGTCATGTTGGGAGTCACATCACAGTTACAAAACCGAATAATAGGTATAGCTGATCTATTTGCCACTGTAATAAATGATCCCACTATGAGTTTTGGATGAATGTAAGATACTTGAAGTACAAGTAAGATGATCTGAAGCCCAAAAATTTGTCAGTCAACGAACAGGACATTGAGAAGTACATATTGGTTGAACAGTCTGGGCAACGACAGTACTGTGGATCGGAGACTCAATCTGAAGAACCTGAAGGCGACGATACTCCTCTTCAGATATCTCAATATTCATTTGGGTCCCAGATCCTGAAGCAGAGTCGGCAAGGTGAGCAAAGCGGGAAGATGGAGGAGGGGGCTTGGTTGCCCATTCAGACTTTCCATGCACGACCGAACAAGTGTCATTGGTATGTCCCTGACGCCTGCAATGAGTTAATTGCCTTCTGTCGGTGTCATGACCATAGCCTGAGCGATCACCTCGGCCACTTTCTCTCTAATCACGAGAGCCAAGTGTCAATGGATCACCAGAGGTAGCATGTAATGCAGACCCAGCATGAGTAGAGGAGGCTCCCGCATTGGTCAGAAGGTGGTACACACTAGAAGTCTGCAAAGTAGAAGGGATGGCAATAATTTCAGTCTTTATTGGAGAAAATTTGAATCAAGACCATTATGCAGTCAAATAAGTACGATGTGCTCCCGTTGAGCCTAGCGCTCCTCTCTGGTGGTAGGGATCTCTCAAACATCGAAGATCTAATCTGGAAGAACATTCCATTCGACGAAGTATTTGGTGACTAAACATGCACCATGTTTCAGTTCAACCATCTTAAGGAATAGTTCCCTAAGAGGCTAAAACGGGCGAGATTGTTTTCCTAAGAGAACATTATATGTAAGTATCACATAATTCCTTAGTATTCTTGCAATTCTTACACAATTATTGAACGGAAGCATCCATAGAACTTAGCAGAAATGCAAAGATCCAACAATCATCACTATACCAATTCTCATACGCTTGATTTACTGCAACATAAGTTGGGAGCTTAGTAAGGTGTTCAAGTGCCCTATGCCAGCTAAATATATAGTGACGCCCTTTTCCCATAATCTGAAGTTCGATGAGGTAAGAATAGTGGTGGCAAGTCGGCATTAAGAGGGAATGTATTTTTGTAGTCCCCATACGGTATGGTTAAAGGGGTAGTAATCATAGATGATGATTCGTTGGCACTCTTCGTCGTGATCCAGAAGGGAGAATGACCAAATTCTTCCCTATGGTTAAGTTAATAAGACACTCGGTTATTCTTGTGGGAGACCGGCAATCACGGCAAGAGTGGTCCTCGAAATAAGCAACAATGAGCATGTCGACCACAATATCAGTCCAATAAGGTCATGAAAAAAGCTTGATGACATATATGAAAAATGATTATTTCTTAGAACAAATGAGCAATTGAAAGCTTATAGATTGTTCAATCATATGACTATAAATATCATCAGTGGAGACATTTTTCATGAAGGGAATATTTAGAACTTGCCTAGAAAATGTCCAGAACAACATCAAAACACCATGAGTTTTGATGAAAAAGAAGTTGAAACACAAATGTAATCTTCTCCAACATTTGATAATGAGGTTCTACAATCTTAACAAAAACTAAACATCTAGAGGAAGTTCTCGAACTCAACAAATCAAATGAAAATTAATGAGTTTAGTAATATACAATATGATAATACACTTTCTCATTTGCATTATTAAGTTGTTTATTCAGTTCCCTTTTCAAGGTGGAAGTGTGTAGCATTATCTCCTAGTCATTAGGCATTAGTTATAGTGTCTCTGGTTCCATGTTTCTGGACTTATTTCAATGTGATAATTAGTATAAATCCCTTTGGCATTTTGAATGAAGTAGTTGTCTCTACTTTCCTGTATTCCAGAAATACTGGTTCTCTTCTACCAAACAGAATTAACATGAGCATAGATAAATGAACCAAATTAAAAGAGAGGATCAAAACTACTACAAAAAATATAAGAAACAAATACCAAATGATAAAAACAAAGAAGCCGAGACAGGAGCAGCTCCCGCAGTGAAGTAACAGATCTGCAATTCATAGTCGCTAACCTTGGTTCCAAATGGGCCGACAGGCGCATCCATGTCAAACCGTTTCTTTCCCTGAGCCACAAATCAAATTACCTAATAATCCATCAATCTCTCAGCAATCACAATATTCACAACAGAAAAGCGGAGAATCAATACGCCGCCGCACGCTCACCCGAAGCTCCGCCTCCAGCTCCTCCCGCTCTAGCCCTGTGGCGATCGGCATGATGTCTTCAACCCTCTTATTAGTGGTAGGAGGTGCATTACCTAAAGAACCAAAGTGGAATCATCGCCTCCGTCTCCAGACAGGTAAAATGGCGTGGTTAGAAATTCAAGGGAGAAAGACATTACCAGAATCGGTGGAGTAGAAGCGAGGGGCCCTTCCAATCGCGGTGATAGGTTCGCTCCACAAGGCATTGCAGGCGGCGGCGGCGGCCGGTCGGTGGATCTGTATGGACGATCGCCAGGGAGCGAAAGCATGGAGCTGAGACGAAACTCTACGCCACATATTTCGAAAGCCGACGATGAAACTTCAGGCAACTATCCTTTGATCGCAGGCAGCGAATCTTGATCTTCCTGCCGTCAGTCAGCTTTCTCCGATTAACGAAACGACGAGGATGACTCTCTTTGTCGGCAAGCGGCCGTGACCCCAGAAAGAGAGACGGAGGATCGATTCCATTTAGGGACGGCTTACAGTAACGACGTCACAGTGTGGATCGCACGTGTGAGTGCACCTACGGCCCTGGTGAACGCGTGCGAACTGTTGTGAAGATCTTATCCAAGAAATGCTCCAAATCAGTTTTGGATATGTGCAAAATAATTCTTCAGCATATCAATAAATTATAAGTGCACTACAAATTATTATATGCAAATCAATATTTTTTTTCCAAAAACCTTAAAACCTCATTGTACTCTTGATGGGTTCCACCTTCATTTATAGGAGAAAAGTCCCTCATGATCTCCCCCCAAAATGGGTCATGGGTGGCCCACCCCCTCTATGAACTCCCATGAGGAGGAAATCATGGGGGGTGGGGCCCGCCACACACCCCATGGGGGAAAACCGCTGCTGGCCGCCGCCGCCCGCCGCCGCTGCCGCCCGACGCCCGGCCGCCGGCTGGCCCGCCGCCTCCCGCTGCCCGGCCGCAGCCTCCCGCCGCCGCCCGTCGGTCGCCCGCCGTCGCCCGCCGCCCGCTGGCCTGCCTCCTCCCGCCTCCCGACCGCCGCCACCCGACCGCCAGCCGCCGTCCGCCGCCGCCCGTCCGCCGCCCGCCGTCGCCGGCAGCCGCCGCCCGCCGCCGTGGCGGCCCGTCGCCGTGGACGACCTCCTCACCGTCCGATCGAGGGGAGGCTCTACTCGCCGTCCGATCAAGACGGTAACCACCCACTAACCCACCACTTTAGTGGTGGGGCCCGCCATGACCCTCCCCTGGAGGCTATAAAAGGACCCCAGGGGGTCTTCATTTTTCACCCTTTAGATGCCCGGAGCTTTCTTCTTCTTCGGGTGAGAGCCCTCCTGCCTCCTCCCCCGGCGTCGGCCTCGAGTCGTCGTGAACCACCAGCGGCCACCCACTGCCACCGGCGCTCCACCACCGCATAGCCAGCAGTAAAACGCCCGAGTCCCCGCAAGAGCCAAAGGAGGAAGGTGATCGCAGCCAGCAAGGGAACGCAACCAGAAGGGCCAGAGCTACTCCCGCTCATTCCACCACCCCGCTCATTCCAACGTCCAAGCTACTCCCGCGGCGCATCATGTTGCCCGCCAGGAGTCGTAGTCTCTCTCTCTCTCCCCAAGCTGTAACGGGAGCGGCATGTCGCCCCGATTCTCCAAAATACTGTAAACACCGAAATCTAGTGGAATTTGATCGGCACAGACCCGGTCAAGTGGTTTTTTACTCATTTAAGGGGTTTTTCCACGTCATCACATCTTGTGTCAACTTTCTACTTTCATTGACTGTGTGCGCGCTGGACCGCCTCGTGAGCTAAGACGGTTCGAACAAATCTGGCCTGACCGGGGCATCGAGTTAGTCCGCAACAGTTTGGCGTCATCTGTGGGAACACGATTCTCAGCATCCTTCAGAGGTCAAGATCACCAGCCTTGCCACTTCCAAGTTCTGCTTCAATGGTGAAAAGGAGCGCTCGCACCACTGAAGGATCCGGACTTGGCGGTCACATCGAACCAACACGATCCCACTCACTAGTGGACGTGCCACTGACTGCCGAAGTAGCTTTCGCCCCCGTCACCGCCCTATAGGGGCGTGTCCGCCAAATGGAAGAACAACAAACAGAAATGCTTGCATTACTCCGAAACATGGGAGCACCTCCTGCTCCCCCGATGTCGTCGGCCCCTGCAAATCCTCCGCTGCAACCAAGCCCGGAAATGGTCAAAGAAGAGCCCGAGGATTATTCTGACGCCGCCAGCTCTGCTCGCCCAGCTCAAAGAAGAGTAAGAGCAGATCATCTTCATCACCATCCCGCCAGCGACGTTCGCCCCCCTCCGGTAGAAAGATTTACTCAAGAAGAGATCCGGGAGGTCATCGTTGAGGAATACCGCCAGGCAGGAGGAAGAAATGTTCACATTTGCCGACCACTCGGCCAAGGCTCTCCTTTGGCGCTACAAATTCTCGACCATCCAATCTCACATGGGTTCACGCTCCCGAACATCGAAACGTTCGACGGGACCGACGATCCACTAGAACACATCTACCACTTCACCACCATCATGAGGATTTACAACGCTATAGACCAGTTGCTCTGCTAAGTGTTCCCAGCAACACTCAAAGGCCAGGCCCGAACATGGTTCCATTCCCTGAGAACTGGCACCATTACCAACTTCGCGGAGCTGACCGGGCAGTTTGCCGACCAATTTATTGCAAATCGGAGATTTGTTCGCGATCCCTCACACCTTTCAGGTATTCGACAAAATGAAGGAGAATCCCTCAAGGACTTCTTTCGCCGCTTCACCTCTGAGGCACGTCAAATTCTGGGCGTCGACCCCGAACTTCTCAGAGGTGTCTTCCTTGCCGTACTCCGCCCCAGCGGCTTCTATTCAATACTCATGAGGGAGACCATGCCCAGTTATCCAGATCTCGTTCACCGGGTCGAGGCCCAGATAGCAGCCAACGAGGCGATTGAAGTGTACCGCCAGCCGTTTAAAGGAAAACAGAAAAGGAAGAAAGAAGAGGAACCAACTCTTACAAGACAAGAAGAATGACGTCGGAGGGAGCGTCGCCACGATAGCCGTCAACGTAACCCTCCCAGGAATGGGGGGCAACATCCACTTCAGGAATATACCGCTCTGAATACCACCAGTACTAATGTGATGTATGCAATTCAAAATGATTCGGCATTCCAACGACCAAGAGCATCGCGGCCAAATCCCAAGGCTGACCAGACAAGATACTACGAGTTCCACCGCACAACGGGTCACAACACCGAAGAGTGTGTCGGGCTAAAAGACGAAATTGAACGTCTTGTCCGCCAAGGGCTCCTCGGAAGATTTTTGCAAGGACAAGCACAGATCTCAGCACAAGGAAATGGTGGAGGAAGGCAGATGGTGGGCAACATAGAGACCATCGCCAAATCCCCGACGATGGATACCTAGGGTGGGTGCTCTCCCCGACGCAGGATGACCCTCTACGGCACGCCTGCAGCCTGGAATTTGTGTCACATCCATCCCTCCCTATTTTTTATTAATGTTGTTTATCGTCTGCATTTTCCATCACCTTATTTTCGTCACTTTAGAACAGTAAAAGTCACAAGCTCAGGCTCGCGTAAACCATGTTTATTTCCAAGTACAATATCATATTTGTTTTAAGGTAAAGATGTGCTTAGAAACCGAACAAGTCGGTTCCTCACCAACTTTGCCCCTCAACGTCATGTCATCGTCAGGGCCTGCCCCCCTCGTGATTGCACCCGGATTGAGCACTTACGTTCTTCGGCACCCGGATTGAGCACCTACGTTCTCCAACGGTCGGATTGAGTACTTACATTCTTCGACGTCACTCTTCATGCCATCGCCAGGGCCTGCCCCCCTTACGATTGCACCCGTATTGAGCACTTACGTTCTCCGACACCCGGATTGAGCAATTACGTTCTCCGACGGTCAGTTTGACTACTTACATTCTCTGATGTCACTCTTCACACCATCGCCAGGGCCTGCCCCCTCACGATTGCACCCGGATTGAGCAATTACGTTCTCCGGCACCCGGATTGAGCACCTACGTTCTCCGACGGTCGGATTGAGTACTTACATTCTCCGACGTCACTCTTCATGTCATCGTCAGGGCCTGCCCCCTCGCGATTACACCTGGATTGAGCATTTACGTTCTCCGGCACCCGTATTGAGCACCTACGTTCTCCGACAGTCGGATTGAGTACTTACATTCTTCGACGTTACTCTTCATGTCATCGTCAGGGCCTGCCCCCCTCGCGATTACACCTGGATTGAGCACTTACGTTCTTCGGCACCCGGATTGAGCACCTACGTTCTCCGGCAGTCGTATTGAGTACTTACATTCTCCGACGTTACTCTTCATGTCATCGTCAGGGCCTGCCCCCCTCGCGATTGCACCCGGATTGAGCAATTACATTCTTCGGCACCCGGATTGAGCACCTACGTTCTCCGACGGTCGGATTGAGTACTTACATTCTCTAACGTTACTCTTGATGTCATCGTTAGGGTCTGCCCCCCTCGCGATTGCACCCGGATTGAGCACTTATGTTCTTCGGCACCCAGATTGAGCATCTACATTCTCCAACGACCGGACCGAGTACCCACATTCTCCGACAGTCGAATTGAGTACTTACATTCTCTGTCGTTACTACAAACCAACGCCTTGTTGTCGTCAGGGCCCGCCCCCCTCGCGATCGCAACCGGATTGAGTACCCACATTCTCCGGCAATCGGATTGAGTACTTACATTCTCCGGAAAACCAAGCCGCGAGCAACCCTCGTGCAACACCGTGAGGGCCTGCCCCCTCACGAAGAAGCCACGAGCATCCCTCGCGCAAATTAAGTTGCGACCAACCCTCGCGCAACACCGTAGGGGTCTGCCCCCTCACAAAGAGGCCGCGAGCATCCCTCGCGCAAGCTAAGCCGCGAGCAACTCTCATGCAAACTAAGCGGCAAACATCCCTCACTCACTATGACACACAAACCTAAGTTATGCAAGGTAAATAGCGAGCCAGTGCAAACAAACTACCAATTGACATAGAAACGATGACAATGTCATAACAAAGCAAAGCTGGAAAGATACAAGTACCATCAGCAACAACAACTAAGCCCAAACAAGGGGCAAAGCAAAGTACAATCAAATGTAAGCATACAATGGCAAAAGTATCACTACTCGTCTTCAATATCGGAATGCTCATCCTCAGAGACATCTGCAAAACTGAAACTGGTGGTGTCACACCCCAGGCTATTGCTAACAAATCGAAAAGCCTTCGAGACACCGCGTCGGAGCGCCAACTCGCGTATATCATCCGTTTGAAGCTCTACCTCCTTGGACCAAATATCATCACGAACCCCCTCCGCGGTCAGCTATGGTCTCGCATGTAGTCCAGCGACTCCAAGTACTCTGCGAGCCCTGCAGCCTTCAGCTCTGACGCATGGTCATCAGAGGACAGCGCCTCCACCTGCGCCTTCGCCGCTCGAAGCTGAGACTCGAGGCCTGAGACCTCCTCCCGCGCCGCCTGTAACTGGGCTCCCAAGCTTGAAGTCTCCCCCTTCGAATGCTTCAACATCTGAGTAGTCCGCTCCACCAGAGTCTTCTCCACTTCCAAAGCCACGCGACCCGCACATGCAAACCGTGCACACGCAACCCGCAAGCGCGCAAAACCCCGCTCGAGCAGCCTGCGTAGACCGCCTGCCCGCGCCTGCGAGGGATGCCCGCGCTTGCGGCCTGCGTGCCCTAATCGAGCGCGCGCGGCCTGCTCGCGCGAGCGGCCTGCTCGCCCGCGCGCGGCCTGCAACGGGCAAAGGGCACGATCTTGGGCAGCGGGTGCTTCTTCTCCGACGACAGCGGCGCAGCGGCAAGTCTGCGCTTCTTTTCCGACAAGATCGGGAAGACACGATCTAGGCTACCTTCTCCTCCGGCGACGTGCAGCGACCTAGATCGGCGGGTGGTTCTCCTCCAGCGACTTCAGCGAGGATCTATACCCGATCGAGGCTCTTTTCTCTGGCGATCTTGGAGATCTGACGGTGGCAAGGGAGGGTAGAGTTGTTCCATCTTCTCCGGCGACATCAAAGCTGCGGCGGTCTCTCGCCGGCAGTGTCTAGGGGAGAAAAGGGTGGCATCAAGACTTGCGTTCTTGCGGCGATTCAGATTGGCAGAGGGTTCCTTCTTCTCCGACGACATCAGGCTGTGGCGGTCTCTCGCCGGCAGCGTCTGGGGGAGAAAAAAGGGCTGTGACACCGATCAGAGGGAGAGGGCAGCAGTGCATAAGGGAGTTTTCTTCCCTCTTTCTCTTTGTTGTTCTTTATTTCCTATTGTAGGTTAGTGTCGATCCACTGAGGATGGTTGAGTGCCTTTGTTGTAATCGAATATTTTTTTGATTAGTGGATCCGGCGCGCTCTCCCCGTGGATGTAGGAGCTTAACTCCGAACCACGTAAATCTCTTGTGTTTTTTGTGTTTTGGAATCTCGTACTGTTATTATTGTTTGGTGCGCGCCACTATTTGCTCAAAAGTTTGCTTCCGTTGTTATTGTCCGCGACGAGTTCCGTACTCGCGGGTCGGTGCTAATTACACAACAAGAATAAAGGTAAGTGTGGTAAGAAAAAGATTTTTCATATTCAAAATAAAATAACTTGCAGGAATGGCAAGTACTTTCAAAAGAAAGGAGATCGCAAACACGTGAAGTCTCCACCTCTTGGCTAGCTGCGGGAAGAGTAGAGCAAGGAGCGTGGACAAGCAGTTTTAGTCGATCTGCATCCATTAACTTCAGTATAGCCTTATAAGATAGCTCACTTTCCTTCCATCTGCGCTTCAACTCATCATGAGTTGGAATAATCCCATCCAAGGGGTGATCTCAATTTGAGGCAGCTTCTCTAACGGTCTAGGGTTAAACGGTCGAGGAATTTTAATAGGCCTGGAGACCGTCGTGACCCTACATAGCCGGAATATCTCATATACCCACAGTAGATCCGTTGCAACCTTATCCGTGGCGGACGGCTTAGTCGCGTGACCGCTTGTCGTGCCCTCGTCTGTCAGCTCGGCCTTCCCCACTGTGATATTCTTCCAAAGTTCTTCCTCCTCAGCTTCTTTAACTGAAACATCAGTATTGACCGTCGGGTTGTTCATACAACCATCCACCCCACCATCCACCCCATTATATTCGACAAGTATAAAAGGTGAGGGACCCGATTCTGAGCTCGCCGAGGGCACTGTGGGGGTCCCCGACCATGGTCGATGCTATGCAATGGACGTCCAAATTTTTCAAGAGCGCAAATATGTCTTCTTCATGATCATCCATTTGTCACATACGCTCCTCCATTTGATTCGACGGTGCATCATAGGCCTAATCGGGTGTTATGAAATTGGGACCGGATCCGCGACTACGGTGGTTCGCCGCGGATCTTATAACGGAAGATTATTTGAGCAATAAAATGACAAGCAAAAATTGAATCTAAAACAAGCACAACCAGACGACAGAATAATATACGTGGTTCGGAGATGGGCTCCTACATCCACGGGGAGAGCGCGCCAAAAAGATCCACTATAAAACTGATGAGGTTACAAGATACAAACTGAGAGAGAAAAAAAACAGAAAACTGAGTAAACACTGTCGTCGGGCGATAGCGATGTCGCCGGGCGACAGTGGCACTGATTATCTTCCCCGCTGGAATCACAGCCTGCTTCCGCCACCTGATGCTGATCCCGTCTGGATCAGCCGCCTGAAGCCGACGAACGTCTGGAGTCAACTTCTGGAGGTCGGCCGGATGTCGCCTCACATGAGGTGACCGGATGCGCCGCCTCTGTTAGCTTCGCCTGTATCGCCGCCTCTGCGCCTGCTGCCGCCATCGCCGTGCCTGATTCTGCCGAACCTCTGGGGCCTACTGCAGGTGGCCTGTCGGATATCACCTCGCATGAGGTGACCAGATGAACTGCAACCTTGCGCGCCAGATGTCGTCGCCTGCTGCTGCCGTTTGCCGGAAGAACCGCCTGAAAAGCTCAAAGCTCTCCCTCTCTGAATTCTCACTAGTGCTGAATGATCTTCTGTATTCTCTCTCTGATTGCTTGAATGAAATGGCTAGGGCGAGCTCCTATTTATAGGATCAAGATCAAATATCAAATTAGGAAGATGATCTCCTATTTAGGAGATTGTCATATTTCTCCTCATAAAGATATTCCAAATATAAGACTCCTCCAAAATTAGGAATTATGGAGACACACAGATTGATGAGGTGTCATAATCCAATAATTATATATCCTCCTATTAATGATCTTCCTAAATAATATTCCTAAATAGGTTTAGCCCGGATTAAGAATTGTGGTCTCCCACGGATCGATGACGTGGCGCGATCCTGACGGTCCGAGATTGGCGATGAGGTGTCATAATCTCAACAAACTCCACCTTGACACCTCACGCCACAAACGAACTCCACCTCGAATACTAACAGACGTATCTATACCTCCAACCTGGATCTCCCCTACTGGCGACTACAAGCCCCCTCTTCCTGGGGTCCTCCTCGATCAACATGCATCAGAATGAGTCAAGTCAAGACCGTTCTTGAACTTGACTCCTATCACGGATTTCGTCCGCATGTTCGTATCGATATCCTCCGCAGAGATCTTCCGCAACTCCATGCCTCCACCTCCAGCGAGCTCCCTCGACTCCTGGTGGCGCACTCCGATGTGCTTTATCCTTGTATGATATACCATGTCTGTTGCAAGACAACTAACACTATGCAGCTCCACCTTCTCCTGAGTAAACCTGTGTTACTTGGTAGGACTCCTGAGCCAGATGGCTCCCCTTGCGGTGGCTGGGCACTTCCGAGATGACACTCTGCCCTTCTTCTCTATGGCTGCAAATATTTTATCTTCACCAAGGCCCTTTCTCTACGCGAACTCCTTCGCCACGAATCTTGCCTCGTTCCTCCACTAGTCCTTCCTAGCTTTCCTCTGAGAGCGGTCTCTGCTCTCTAAAGCTTTTCCATAGGAACCGGGATCTGAGGAACTAGCCTGAAAGACATATGCTACCATGTCCTGTAGCCTGAGAGGCAGTCTGACATCTCTCCTCGCCCTTCCACTCGCAATCGTGGTGTCGATCAGTCTGTAGAGAGTACCGGAACGCTCTCCTACCATGACTACCTGCGTGCCTCTTCTAACCTTCAAACATTCGTCGTTTCGGGTATAAGAATACCCTGCGGCCTCCAAAGTGCCTAGAGAAATCAAGCTCTTTCTCAAACTGGGCACATACCGAACGTTGGTGAGTGTCCTGATCAATCTGTCGAACATCCTAATCCTGATGCTACCAACTCCCAAAATCTCGCACTCTGATTCGCTCCCCATAGAAACACGACCACCTTCACACTGCCTAAAACTGGAGAACCAATCTTTGTTCGGGCACATGTGGTACGTGCATCCTGTATCCAAGATCCTGGAGCTTGTGGTCTCACCGCTGGGTGAAAAGTGAAGAACGTCGACGTCGTTCTCATCATCGGATGCCACCGCAGCCTGATGTGGCTCATGTGTCTGTTCTCTAAACTTCCTCTTCGGGCACTCATTCTTCCAGTGCCTCTCCTCCTTGCAGTAGTGGCACTTCGTATTCCTGCCCCCGGACTTAAACCTAGGTCGGTCTTCCTCCTTCCATTTTCCTCTCGATCTACCCTAGGAGGGGTCTTTGCTCTTAACGAATAAGCCCTAGTCGGCTCTAGGGCTCGACTTGCTTCTCGTTACGTTCGAGAGCAGTGTTGTCATCACTTCTTCCATCTTCAGGGTGTCCTTATCATACAGAATCGTGGGGACCAGATGATTGAAGGACTTCGGCAATGAAGACAACAAGAGAAGAGCAAGGTATTCCTCCTCGACCTTAATTTCCATAGTACGCAATTGAGAAATCAGTTTATTAAACACATTCATGTGGTCAAGAAACGGACTGCTATCCAACATCCTCAAGCTGTAAAGTTGTTTCTTTACATGCAGCTTATTCGTGAAGGATTTTGATATATAAAGCTCCTTCAACTTCTTCCACAGATCCGTTGTAGTCTCAGCATCGACTATATTATACATAACCTCATCGACCAAACACAACTGGATTGTGCTGATGGCCTTCAGATATAGCTCATCCCACTCGTCGTCCTTCTTCCCAGACTTCTCCTTTCCGAGGAGAGCCTTATGAAGATCGTGCTGGACGAGAACCGTTTTGGCCTGTTTCTGCTACAGACCAAAGTCAATTTTGTCATCGTACTTAGGGACTTCAAATTTCGCTGTCATTATTTCTCACCGGGGTCCGAAGGGTCGAACCTAGCTCTGATACCAATTGTTATGAAATTGGGACCGGATCCGCGACTACGGTGGTTCGTCGCAGATCTTGCAACAGAAGATTATTTGAGCAATAAAATGACAAGCAAAAATTGAATCCAAAACAAGCACAACCAGACGACAAAATAATATACGTGGTTCAGAGATGTGCTCCTACATCCACGGGGAGAGTGAGCCAAAAAATCCACTATAAAACTGATGAGGTTACAAGATACAAACTGAGAGAGAAACAAAAACAGAAAAAACTGAATAAACGCTGTCGCCGGGCGATAGAGATGTCGCCGGGCGACAGTGGCACTGATTATCTTCCCCGCTGGAATCACAGCTGCTTCCGCCGCCTGATGTTAATCCCACCTGGATCAGCCTCCTGAAGCCGCCAAACGTCTGGAGTCAACTTCTGGAGGCCGGCCGGATGTCTCCTCGCCTGAGGTGACCGGATGCGCCGTCTCCATTAGCTTCTCCTGTATCGCCGCCTCTGCGCTTGCTGCCGCCGTCGCCGTGCCTGATTCCGTTGAACCTCTGGGGCCTGCTGCAGGTGGCCGGCCGGATGTCGCCTCGCCTGAGGTGACCAGATGCGCCGCAACCTTGCGCGCCAGATGTCGCCGCCTGTTGCTGCCGTTCGCCAGAAGAACCGCCTGAAAAGCTCAAAGCTCTCCCTCTCTGAATTCTCACTAGTGCTGAATGATCTTCTGGATTCTCTCTCTGATTGCTTGAATGAAACGGCTAGGGCGAGCTCCTATTTATAGGATCAAGATCAAATATCAAATTAGGAAGATGATCTCCTATTTAGGAGATTGCCTTATTTCTCCTCATAAAGATATTCCAAATATATGACTCCTCCAAAATTAGGAATTATGGAGGCACGTGGATTGATGAGGTGTCATAATCCAATAATTATATATCCTCGTATTAATGATCTTTCTAAATTATATTCCTAAATAGGTTTAGCCCGGATTAGGAATTGTGGTCTCCCACGGATCGATGACATGGCGCGATCCTGACGGTCCGAGATTGGCGATGAGGTGTCATAATCTCAACAATCGGGGTGGGGTTCATTGTTTGTCAACTAATTCGTGTGGAACAAGTGCTTGTCATGACTCCCCGTATCAGGGGGTGTATGCTCCTCTTTGTCATCATCATTGATGATGGTTATCGTCCTAGAGGGACTCATTCACGAGAAAATTAGGTCTTTGATTCCAACATACGTCATCAAATTGTTGCAGCCACTTAGTGCTCTCGCCAATCGATAGAGTTCAATTGTCCTAGCTCAAGAGTGAACTGAACACACAAATGGATAGTCAAGTAAAATTGACAACAATATATTTTTCGTGAATAACTCTCAAAGAGATAAAAAATCACGGGGTCGTGCCCAGCTCCACAAAATTCATAAATAAGGTTACCAATATATCCTTTTGTTTCTCATCAGGGACGACAGACTGTCTCTTGTTTTGCAAATATTTCTATGAACGTCATGCAAAAAAGTCGCTCGTTCTAGCCCCACTCGTCACAGGAACCTCCACAGGAACTGCAAAGTCTTTCATGTGATCTCCTAGATTCCACACCCTCACTCTGTGCAGCTCGGTGCAGTTTGCAGTGGGGGTCGCCTGCGCAAGAAGCTCATGATCTATCTCAACTTTTTCCGCTTCTAATGAAGGATTGAGGCCTCTTTTATCTCAACAGTTCTTCGGCCGAAGCCATAAAACTCATGCAACCCTCATTCAAAGTAATAAAACTCGAAATTTTTTTATCTCAAAGAATTCCGCCAAAATTCTACCAAAACTTTTGATGAAGGTGCCTATTTTGTCAATTTTTCCTCCACGAATCAACTGTTGTTTTTTTATTCGGATTACGTAAAGCAGTTCAAAATGATCCCCCTAAATTAAAATTTTCAAGCTCTTCCCCATCTTGATGGCCGCCTCCTTCAACCAAATATGGTCGCACTGCACCTAGTGTGGGACGGGGTGAACCGACCTGGGTTGAACGGTTGAACCGGCTCGATCCGATTTGAGTCGGTTCATGTTCGACGCTTTCAATGAACCACTTGAGGGGCTATATTGAGTTGGAGTTGAACAAAATTAGGTGCATTGGAACTAACTCGTCGAGCTTGTCACTGCTACTTTAATATGTTTGTCAATATTTTTGTCCTTAAAGCTGGGATATATGAGTATGATAAATGGTCTGTTTGGGAGGGCATCGCCCACAGGAAGCGGGACGGAGGTAGGATACAACGTCAGATTGGAGCCTTCGGCTCCAGTTTGAATGGAGGAAAGAACTGCGAGTCTGCGTTGGTAGACAAGGCCAAACGTCGTCGTGCCTCTCGCGTGTTTGGGTCGCCTTTGTCTGCTACCATGGGCGCCACCAGAGGACCCTAAAATAGAAATAACTAACAATGTAAAGCATACATCTTTATCTTTTAATAAATACGAGTGTCTGATACGGGCCTCCGGCCCTCATGCCCTGCAAAACAATACCTAGCTCATGGCGACGGCCCGCCCCCGGGCGGGCTTCTGCTCCTATGATCAATCACGGCAGTACCTTGACCTGTGCAGCGGGCTTGCCCTTACGACCAATCGCGATAGTACCTCGACCCATGCGGCGGGCTTCGTCCGCCCCCGATGGTTCTTAATATATGTATTATAATTTATTCAATTAATATTTTTGTTGTCTATTTTAAAAATTATAAGAAAAACGTCAAAATTAAAATATATGTAAATAAATGTGTACGAAGAAATGCGAAAGCACGGGTGGCATAATGGATATGCGTTTGACTTTGAAATGGGAGTTGGTGGCTTGATCCCACATGAGCTTTTATTTTAATTTGTTTTCTATTTTTCTATTCTATCTATTATTTAGTCTCACATCGTGGGTTTAAAAAGCTTTTTTTGGTTAAAATAATAAGAGAGGAGAGTAATTTATGAAATTTGATAGTGAGTGGACTATGCATTGCGGGTTGGGGTGCGACATACTTTGTGTAAATTCTGAACCAATTGTGGACCAAGCTAGAGCCAAATGCACGCAAGTGCGTGTTTGTTGGATATGACGAACAAAAGAAAAGGTGAAAGTGCATGGACTTACACATAAATTTATTGTTTCTCGAGATGTGGTGTTTGATGAACTGGTTTTTTATCAGGGGGTCTCATATGTGATATTGCCCAATGAAGAAGTAAGAAGAGATGAAGAAAGAGTCATTAAGAACTCTGGGGTAGAACCTGTGATGTCTCCGAGTGCCCATCTTCATCTAGCTTAGAAAGAGTTTCGAGTTTTGGAAGCAGTGGGAGCACTGCTTCAAGGCATGCTGAGCACAGAACTGAAGTTGAGGAGGTTGTTGAAATGGCCGAATGCGGACAAGTATTGAGGAGGTCGAAGCAAATTATTGTCTCACCTGCTCGCTACAAAGAAGGGGACTTTGTGAGTTTTGTCTCCTGTTTCTTTGCAGGCCCACTCGACGAAAGGGAGCCCGCTCGGTTTGAGGACGTAGTGGGCGTAAAGGAGTGAGATAAAGCCATGAAAGAAGAGATGACGACGCTAGAGAAGAATGCGACTTGTGACCTGGTTTCCATGGTTGAAGGAATGAAGCATGTCACCTGCAAATAGGTGTACAAGGTCAAAATAAAGGTCGATGGAGGAGTAGAGCGATATAAGGCGAAGCTTATTGCTCGAAATTTCTCTCAGAAGTACGAAAAAGATTATGAGGAGACCTTTAATCATGTGGAGAAAATGGCATCAGTAAGGACGGTCATTGCTCTGGCAGCATATCGTGATTGGAAGTTGTGACAGCATGATGTGAAGAACATATTTCTATATGGAGAGATCGACAAGGATATATTCATAGAGCAGCCACCTGAGTATGTGTCCAAGTCTCTGCCGCAGCATGTGTCCAAATTGAAGAAGGCCTTATACAGGTTAAAGCAGGCACCGAGAGCCTGATATGCGAAGATTGCTGAGTACCTTCAGTTCTACGGGTACAACACATCTGATTCAGAATCCAACATGTTTGTGAAGAAGAAAGATGGTCTACATGTGTTGGTCCCATTGTATGTCTATGACATGATCGCGATTGGGAATGATGACAGGGAGGTGACGATGCTTAGGGCGGAGTTATCGGTCTGTTTCAAGATGAAGGATTTGGATGAGTTGCACCACTTCCTTGAATTAGAGGTTGAGAAGAGGGAAAGTAGTCTGCTTGTGTCTCAGGGAGCCTATGCTGAGAGGATTGTGGAACACTTCGACATGAAGAAAGGGAAGAACGACTGTGTACCGCTTGAGTTTGGGCCGAAGCTTCAGAAGGATGAGGGGAAGATTCTTCTTGACCCGAAGGTTTTCCGGGCCTTGATGGGGAGTTTGATTTATCTGACTATCACCCGACTAGACATTGCCTTTGTTGTTGGCCGAGTTAACAGAGATATATGCAGGATTTTGAAGTATGTGAAAACCACCCTATACGTGGGGTTACTGTATGGAAGAGAGTCTCGCTTTTCTCTACTTGGGTATACCGATGTCGATTGTGCAAGAGATACTGATGATCAGAGATCAACATTCGGATATGTGTTCATGTGCGGAGATACTGCTATCTCCTGGTGCAGCAAGAAGCAGGACTCAATTTCTCTTTCTACAACTGAAGCCAAGTACAGGGCGTCCTCCCTTGCGGCTCGGGAGTGCATCTGTCTACGGAGTCTGATGGCGGATGCTGGTGAGGAGGTGAGAGGAACAAAGCACATTGAGATATAGCATCACTTTATTCAGAAAAGGTGCTAGGTGGATCTATCGCCTTGAAGCACGTGCGGAGTCATGACAACTTAGCAGACTTCTTCACGAAGGCTCTATATAAGAGGCCGTTTGAGCGCCTTCGATATCTTGTCGGCGTTGTCTCCGGGGCTCACTTCAAGGGGGAGTGTTGAGTTTTGAAATGAGTCGGGCAGTCTGTCGATGTAGGTCGGGCAGTTTGTTGTTTGTGTTGAAATAATCCTGGTGAATCCGTTGCGAGGTTGATGTTCTCTTTTTTGTTGTTTGGTATTCTTGAGAATTCCCCCTTATAAATAGGACCTTTTGGAGAGGCATGAAAAAAATTTTAGTTCTGAGAAAGGTGCAGTTGCTGTGGTTTGGTTTTTTGGTTGTCATGTTTGTGTGAGCTAGTCGGCTCAGTCTACTGGGAGAAGTGGAGGCGGTCAGAAAGTTCTAATCAGGGTACAAGTTATAGCAAAAGCTGCGATCTGGTTCTGTCTATTCGTCAACGAGTTGAAGTGGAGTGAGCTTGGCGAACTGTGGTTGAGGTCGCTGGCGAGTAATGAAGGTTGAGGTCATTGTCGAGTAGTGAAGTGGTCTGTTTTCTCTGTTTGTCGGCGAGTTGAAGCTTGCGGATTGCTGGTTGTAGAAGCTTGCGGATTGGCGGGTTGGTGAAGAATGCGGCTTGTTGATTATTGAAGCTTGTAGACTGTTAAGGCCGCTGGTGAGGTGTTTGGTTGAAGTGGTTTGCGTGCCAGTCACAAGTCAGAGTTGGTTTGCAGTTTGATCCTGTTGATCGGAAGTTGGAAGTGGTGGCGGTCTGAGACTTGAAAGTGCAGCCTCAGGAAGTCATTTGCGAAAAGAAGCTGCAGACAAGTGTTGTTTGGTTACTGTTTTGCCCAGCTTTAGTGTATCTTGTAATTGTCCAATACCTCGCAAATTCGTCTTGCGTTTGTTGTGCTATCTGTAATTGCTTATCTTCTTTGTGTAATGCAAATATCTTAATCTCTATCATTGTGCAACGATTTTTTCACAACAAGCAGGATCTTCTGGGGCTTATGATGGAGGCTTGCATGAATGGGGAAGAAGGGAAGACAAAGCTGAGCATGGATGAGATCATAATGTTAAAGATGTTGTTATAAGTTAGCCATTGAAAGGCTGCCACATGGCACCTTTTTAACCGTTTACCTTTTTCCTTATTTGTAAGAGTGCTATATATGTGGCCTCAACCTCTTCCCTGCGTTTTTAACTTTTCTTAATTCAAGATTTGGGTTTTTGTTTCCTTCCTATAGCCGAATCTCCCGATTGTAAGATGGTATCAGAGGTGTAGGCGCGAGAATGGAAGACGCTTCGAATCTTCTTCCTCCTCCTCCTCCTCAATCCATGGAGATGACCAAACAGGTTTCCAAATCTTTACCCGATCATTTGACGGATCCTTCCAATCCGTTCTTCCTTCATCCTAATGAAAATCCCGCCGTCGTTCTTGTTTCTCCTCCTCTTGATGGCCGGAATTATCATATCTGGTCTAGGGCAATGCTTGTTGCTTTGCTATCAAAAAATAAACTCAAATTTGTTGATGGATCCCTTTCTCAACCAACACCCACTGATCCTCTGTTCGATGTCTGGCAACGATGCAATACCATGGTTCTTGCATGGATCCATCATTCCATCTCTGATTCTATTGCCAGATCCGTTCTCTGGATTGACAGAGCAACTGATGTTTGGATTGATCTTCATGATCGTTTCTCCCATGGTGATATTTTTCGGATCTCTGATCTACAAGAAGAAATCTATCAATTACGACAAGGGGAATTGTCTGTTACTGATTTTTTCACCAAGTTGAAGACCCTGTGGGATGAACTGGAAAATTTTACACCTCTTCCAGTTTGCAAGTGTGTTGTTCCCTGTTCTTGAGGTGTTCTTGCAGCGATAAAGAAATATCGAGACCAAAATTATACTATTCGTTTCTTGAAGGGTCTGAACGATCAATACGCTCATGTTCGATCCCAAATTATGCTGATCGATCCTTTACCTACCGTCAACAAGGCTTTCTCTCTTGTTACTCAACAAGAATGTCAACTCTTTGATTCAGTCAGTTCTATTGTTCCTGACACCAAAGCCTTCAACTCTAAGTCTGATTACTCTGCTTTCCGACAAGAATCCTTTGGAAGAGGCAAAGGGCGTGGGAACTCTGGACGAGGGCACAACTCCAGTCGTTTATGTGCCCATTGCGGCAAAAATAATCATACGATTGAGACATGCTTCTTTAAGCATGGTTTTCCTCCAGGTTACAAGACCAAAAACAACCGGAGCACCAACACTGTTACAGCTGGTGTTGACTCATTCAATCAAACCAGTGTGCCTTCTACAGTAACGCCTTTCTCGCAGGAGCAATATGACAACCTTCTAGCCATTGTCCATCATTCGCAGAAACCCCCGACTGCTACCAATCATGTTCACACTTCCGCTTCTCATGTCGCCAGCAATTCTCCCCCAGGTATCAATTATGATCAATGGATTATCGATACCGGTGCCACAGATCACATTACTTCCTGCTTCTCTCACTTTCATGAGTTCCATAAAATCAAGCCCATTTCCGTTAGTCTCCCCAATGGACAGTTTGTTCTAGCCAAATCTCTGGCACAATTCATCTTACTTCCCGTATTACTTTGCATAACGTCTTATACGTTCACAATTTTCATGTTAATCTTGTTTCTGTGACAAAATTAACTCACGATCTTCATTGTTCCCTTATTTTCCATGACTCAGTATGTTTTCTTATACAGAATCATACGAAGGCGAAGATTGGTTCAGCTAGGCGACGTGAAGGGCTCTACTTCCTTGACACAACAGATGTCGTCGCTAGCTCAACCCCTTCAATAAATTCTTCTTGTAATAATTGTCCATCACAAACTTTTGATCCATGGTTATGGCATTTTCGTTTTGGACATGTCTCTCCTTCCTGCTTAAAAACTTTATCTGCTCAATTTCTCTTTATTTCTAGTTCTCATTTCTCACCTTTTGATATTTGACATTTTGCAAAACAAAGAAAATTGCCCCATTTTTCTAGTGAATCAAAATCTGCAAAAGCTTTTGAATTAATACATGCTGATATTTGGGGTCCTTATTCTACCACTTCTGTGAATGGGCATCGTTTCTTTCTTACAATTGTTGACGATTTCACTCGTTTTACTTGGGTCATTTTTATGAAAAGCAAAGGAGAAACACGACAGTATATACAACATTTTTGTGTGTATGTTGAGACACAATTCCAAACCAATCTACAAATTATACGTAGTGACAATGGGGTTGAATTTCTGATGCATGACTTCTACCAAAATAAAGGAATCATACATCAAAGAACTTGTGTTGAAACACCCCAACAAAATGGTGTTGTTGAACGAAAACACCAACACATTTTGAATGTAGCTCGAGCCCTTTTCTTTCAAGCTCACCTACCAAAATCCTATTGGACTTTTGCCATAGCTCACTCTATCCATATAATAGACAGATTACCCACTCCTTTGCTCTCCAACAAAACCCCTTATGAAACCCTTTTTCACAAACCCCCACGGTTTATGCATCTCAAGGTCTTTGGATGTCTTTGCTATGCTAATACTCTCACTTCTCATCGCAACAAGTTCTCCCCAAGGGCTAGGAAAGCCATTTTTCTTGGATATCAGGATGGTATAAAAGGATATGTTCTCCTTGACCAACAGTCCCGACAACTCTTCATCTCTAGGAACGTTGTGTTTTTTGAACATTTTTTTCCTTTTGCTCAACAAACTTTCTCCACTTCAAATCCTAACCCTACTCCTCCTCATTCAACATCTCTTGATTTTCAAAATATCGATCTTGTTGCTGCTAAGACACATTCCAATGATACGCAGTACACACTGATGTCTCTGGCAATATACTGACCCCAACATCTTCTGATCCTGAAACTATTGCTCCTATTGATGATATGGTACACTCAGAGGCTGTCACACTTTCGGATGATATAGCTTATACAGGTGATATAACAGCTTGTCAAGATGAAAGACATTCTGATGATGTTACCATGCCAAGAAGAAGCAGCCGAACCAAAAATCCTCCATCCTATCTTCAAGACTATCACACTTCTCTTCTCACAAATACAATTGCTGTTAAAAATGCCTACCTTGACAATGTTGCCTCTCAAGTTTGTTATCCTCTATCTGATGTTTTGAGCTATGACAAGTGTTCTCCTACTTATAAATCTTTATGTCTTAATGTCTCTTCTCATTTTGAGCCACGTACTTATGCACAAGCATCAAAACACGAATGTTGGAATGATGCAATGAAGGCGAAACTCGCAGCTCTTAAGGAGAATAACACCTGGAAAATTGTTGATCTGCCGCCTGGTAAAACTCCCATTGGATGTAAATGGGTATATAAGATAAAATATCGAGCTGATGGGTCTATCGAACGACATAAGGAAAGGCTTGTAGCAAAGGGATACACACAAATGAAAGGCATAGACTATTTTGAATCCCTTAAACCCAATCAAGTGTGCAACCTCTTAAAATCCCTTTATGGGTTAAAGCAATCCAGCCGGCAATGGTATTTCAAGTTGTCCCTTGAACTTATTAATCTTGGTTACATACAATCTACAGCAGATCATTCTTTGCTTATCAAGAAAACTCCCACAAGCTTCACTGCCATTCTCATCTATGTTGATGACATCGTACTGACTGGAGACAACATCGAGGAAATACAAACTGTAAAAGAAAAACTGAATGAACTTTTCAAAATTAAGTACCTTGGGAGTCTTATATTCTTTTTGGGACTTGAGATTTCCAGATCCTCAGAATGTATCATGCTCAATCAACGCAAGTATGCACTGGAATTATTGGAAGATAGTGGCCTCTTAGCTGCTAAACCCATGCTTTCTCCACTAGATCCTAGTCTCAAGCTGCAAAAGGATCAAGGACATCCCTTTCATGATCCTCCAAGTTACAGAAGGCTGATTGATAGATTGTTGTATCTAACCACCACGCGACCTGACATCAGCTTTGCTGTTCAGCAGCTTAGTCAATTTATTTCTTCACCAATGGAACCCCATTATCGTGCAGCTCTTCACATTTTAAAATATCTGAAGGGAGCGCCGGCCAAAGGTCTTTTCTTTCCTGCAGAAAACACTTTGACATGCTCAGGTTTCTCCGATGCTGATTGGGCCTCTTGCCCAGATTCTCGAAAATCAGTGACTGGCTTCTGTGTCTTCATTGGCCACTCTCTTGTTTGCTGGAAGTCTAAAAAGCAGAACACTGTTTCACGATCCTCATCAGAGGCTGAATACAGAGCATTGGCCAGCCTAACCTGTGAATTACAGTGGATAAAATTCCTGCTTACTGACTTCAACATTTCTCTGGACCAGCCGATATCAGTGTATTGCGACAATCGTTCCGCAATCTCTCTTGCACATAATCCAACCTTTCATGAACGTACAAAACATATAGAGATTGATTGTCATGTGATACGCGAGAGAGTAAAGTCCGGGTTGATACGTTTGTGGTCTATTTCTTCATCAAATTAGTTAGCAGACCCTTTCACTAAAGCCCTCTTTCCATCTGTTTTTCAAACAGCAATCAGCAAGCTGTCACTGTGTGATTCTCACAGTTCACCTTGAGTGGGGCTGTTAAAGATGTTGTTATAAGTTAGCCATTGAAAGGCTGCCACATGGCACCTTTTTAACCGTTTACCTTTTTCCTTATTTGTAAGAGTGCTATATATATGGCCTCAACCTCTTTCCTGCGTTTTTAACTTTTCTTAATTCAAGATTTGGGTTTTTGTTTCCTTCCTATAGCCGAATCTCCCGATTGTAAGACATAATTCGCAAAACTTTCCTCTTCATCGGTCACGAGACGACTTCCCATTTGTTAATATGGACTGTTTATGTTGAGCACCAGCCAAGAGTGGCAGTGAAAGCTAAGAGAAGAGGTGCTTATTGAATGCGAAGAGCAAATTTCGAATCCCGATCAACTCGGCAAATTAAAATTGGTAAAACCTGTCCCCTCCCATCGGCCACAGTGTAGATGAAATCATCATTTATTTTGGTTTATTCGTAACAGTTTGATCTGTACTTATAATTTTTTGTTCTGTCTGTAAAATTAATTTGCACATATCTAGAATTAATTTGCTCATAACAATCACCTAAATTAAAGACCACAAGAGCTGGAGGTTATGGATTCCATTCTCATTATATATAAGTTTTGTTTAATTACTTAATAATTTATTATTTAATTGATTGTTTTTTAATGAAATAAAAAATTTAACACTACAAAAAATTTAAAAACCCTAAAATAAAGAAAAAAATGTTTTAGTTTTAATAATGCGATTGATATCCGCACTATACTTTTGGATATTCGCACTACGTTTACTTCTAATTTTTCGCGATTTTTGAAAATACTTCTTGTAAATGTATTTTTAGGAAAAGTGTTCAACACAAAAATTGTAGATCTCGACGAGATCTACAACTTTCGTTTTGAACACTATTCATAAAAATGCATGTATAAAACGTAGACGCGAAATCTGAGTATATTTTCTAATGTACGTCTTGTACATGCATTTTTAGGAAAAGTGTTCAACACGAAAGTTGTAGATCTCATCGATATCTACAACTTTCGTGTTGAACATTTTTCTTAAAAATATATATATAAAAAATATTTTTAAAAGACATAAAAAATTAGACGTAAAATATATTGCTGATATCAACAGCATTAAACAAAAAAACACCCGCGAGAAAAATTCGCTGTCAGATGGCCTACTCCCTTGGAATCCGGATCTCAGTTGCTCCTGAAAATACCGGAGCATATGATAAGTTTCCTCTTACGTGCATTTCGTCGAACAAGTCGCCGGCCTTACGTAATACCTGGCGCGGGGCATAAATCTTAGCTAGCCTTCTCTCTCACCTTTCAGGCCTCTAATCCTCTTCCACCCCGCTTCCCTCACCTTCTCTGCCATCTCTCCAAGTTTTTTTAGCAGAGATGCATCGATCGGCGAGCTCAACGCGGGTGTCGGATGAGTATTACATGACTGCCGGCCAGGCGGTAGCGACGAGATCGGCTATGGACATTGAGCATCTTCCGATGTACGATCCGCAGCTGGAAATCGCGAAGAAGGAGACGGCCCGCCTGAGATTAGCGGAGAACACGGTGCACCTCATCCCTGTCATCATCATCATCTGCGCCATGCTTCTTTGGTTCTTCTCGAACCCTGGTTCGAATCGTTCTTTGCTTTGTAATTCTTTGGAATATGCTAACATAGCAAGATTTCGAGACAAATTAGAATTGTCCGTCAATGACTATTGATTTGTAAGACAAAAATTGGTGTCACTTAGAAAGTGAAATGCCAGAGCTAATATATGCAAATGCTAGATATAAGAGAATATCTATAAATATATAAATATGTATAATCTTCACTACTCTCTACAGTAGTCCAGAACTTTCTATGCATATATATAAATATGTACCTATGAACAAGTTAATAGTTGAATGAAAATGTAAAATCTTCTTAGGCTGCTTCTCACCTTTCCATATCTCAAAACCTGCAATCAAAAATGCTAATTTTGTTTTCTAAGAGTGGTATCAGAGGGAGGTTCTGATCATCCTTATTCATGGCCTCAAGCTCATCATCTGACATCTACCATCGGTTTCACCCAAGGCTTCATACCAATCTTTTCTGGAGAGCTCTACGAGCAGTGGAGCGATAAAATGACAACTCTCCTTCGTTCCCAGGATCTCTGGGACATTGTCAAGATGGGACCAAAAGTAAATGAGAAAGCAACAGGTGATGCGAGCTCCAAACTATCAGAGGATAAAGCCATGAGATATGCTAGCGCATTGTTCCTGATACAACATGGTGTGGCTCCATCCATCTATCCACGCATTATGGGCAAGGTTGTCAGGATCGAGATCATAGGTGGGATCGATTCAGGAGTTGGATCAGATCGGATCGTAGGATCAGATCGATGATCGTAAGATCCTCCTACATTCATAAAGCCAGACTTATATGATGAAAATGAATTTGAAATCATACAATTACACAAATAATCTATACAAAAAATTATATAATTAATCATTTTCATCGGTTGACTCTAAGTCTAAGGCAAAATAAGAATATGAATAAAGAAACATTTATAATTATAAATGTACCTGAGTACTAGTGGAACTTCTGAGTTCTGACTTTACTTTAGCAACTGTAAAGCTAAGATGAGTAAACATTTTTGTCCTAGCTGTCCCATCATACAATTACAACAAGAAGAAGACCTGTATGTCGTCGGGACTCGGGAGGAGGAGAGGAAATCTGGATGCCTGTGTGCCGTCGGGAGGAGAGGAATTGCCGGGAGGGGAGGAAGAACAGCCGGCTGTATGCCGTCGGGAGGAGGAAATGAATCGTCGGGAGGGGAGGAAGAGCAGCCGGGAGTCGGGAGGAAGATCAGTCGGGAGGAATGAGTTAGAGTTATTCCGTGTTCTATTAATAGGGCCACAGGATCGCAGAATCGAGTAGAAATCGCGATCCTACCGATTCCGCGATCCGGCTCGCGATCCTACCTGGACGCAGCCTAAATTCGATCCTGAACACGATCCGGATCGATTTGCAAAATCCGGATCGTAGGATCGTGCAATCCTACGATCCGGATCGCGATCCTAACAACATTGATTATGGATTCACAGACCGCCAAGGAAGCATGAGAAAGACTAGAAAACGAATACAAAGGGTCTCAAAAGGTAGTTAAAATCAAATTACACTTCTTACGACGTCAATTTGATGCAATACAAATGAAAGAAGTAGAAAAATCCCAAGAGTTTTCTGCCAAATATTGTGGCTTAGTCAATCAGATTAGAACTCCAGGAGGGATCTTAGAAGATCATCAAATTGTTGATAAATTCTTTGGTCATTGCCGAAGAGTTATAAGCATATTGTATCATCAATTCTGGAGGCTCGAAACATAGAAAAACTGTCAGTTACTAAGCTTATGAGTTCACTCTAGTCTCATGAGGATCTGAACATGGAGGACGAGCCACCGCTTGACAAAGTATTTCACACTAAAATGAATCTCAAAAAGTATATGATGAAAGAAAGAAGTAAGGAGAAGCAAGTTCGACGAAAACCAATTTCACAAAGCAAAAGAAAGAAGTTGGATACAAACCAAAATTTGATCCCAAACTCAAGCAATCTGGATACAATCCAAACTTCACCTGTACCATTTGCAAGAAGAACAATCACAAGAATAAGGATTGTTTTTTCCGCTGTAAAAGGTGTAAAATTCCAAGTCATTCAGATCAAAAACGCTGGTACAAGAAAACTGAAGAAGCTAGAATAACAGAGGCAGAGGGGGACACTTATCTCTTCACCTGTTCTTCCAAAGCCGAGAACCCTTCATTTACATGGTTTATTGGCATCGGTTGCTCAAGTCATATGACCAACAATCGGGCTTACTTTATTAATCTCAATGAAGATTTCAAATCTGAAGTTATTTTGGGAGATGGAAAGAAGAAAAGAGTCAAAGGTAGGAGGACAGTCTCTGTTGAGACTGATAAAGGTGAGAAGAAACTAATACCAAATGTGCAATTTGTTCCGTCACTCACTCAGAACCTTTGAAGTGTTGGACAACTGCTCAAAAGAGGATACCAAGTACTTTTAATCAACGCAAACCACATTATCAAAGTAAACTCTCAAGAAATTGTTGCCTCAGTTGAAATGCGTGGGAATAACATTTTCACTGTAAGATTAAAGCCAAGACAACATGATGCCCTTACCTGTCAGCAAGATTGCGCACAATCCCCAGCCTTACTCCGACATCATATGTTTGGGCATGTCAATTATCAGTCATTCTCCCTGTTGCAAACCCTGGTGGAAGGAGTGCCTCGTGTTGCATTCAAACTGCAGATATGTAATACGTGCTAGTGGGAAATCTCATCGGCAGCCCTTCCCTCAGGTGGCATTCCACAGGGCAGTGGAACCACTTAATCTTCTTCACATAGATGTATGGGGGCCTACGAGTGTACCATTATTGGAAGGGAAACACTACTATTTATTGATTGTAGATGACGTCAGTCATTTTATGTGGTTATATCATATGAAACATAAGTCTGAATCATTTAACAAATTTCAAAAATTTAAAACAATGATTGAAAAACAACTAGAGAGAAACATTAAAGCATTAAGAAGTGACATGAGCGGATAGTTCTTATCATCAAGTTTTACAGCCTTTTGTGAAGAAGTTGAAATACGTCGCGAACTCATCGCCCCTACTTACCTTAGCAAAATGGAGTAGTAGAAAGGCGCAATCGAACCATTGTTGAGATGGTCAGGTCATTGCTCATTCATAATTCCTGCCCAAAGTATCTATGGGGAGAAGCTGTAGCCACAACAACTTATATCCTCAATTGGTGTCCAACAAAAGCCATATACAAATCGACACCTTATGAGAAATTGATAAAGAAAAAACCAAATGTCTCACAACTAAGAGTTTTTGGTTCAATTGTCTATGCCCACAAGTTCAGAGAGAAGATGGCTAAGCTTGACCAGACCAACACCCGATGTATCCTCATCGGATATTCTGAAGAAAGTAAAACATACAGACTTTTGGAGCCTCATGCTAAAAGGCTCGTTGTATCAAGGGATGTAACATTCGATGAAGAAAAGGGTTGAGACTGGGGCTCAGATTCAAGTGCCAATCAATCTTCTGAGTTGTTGGTTGAGTTTGAGTCATCTCAAATCTCCATCCTCACAAACAACTATTCTCGCCAAGGTGATGGTACTGAGTCAGATTTTGATTCTTAACTGCCCCAAAGAACCAGATCAGTGGAAGATATATATAGAACAACTGATCAGGTGATGCTGGCTGCTGCCCCAGCTACCTTCGAAGAAGCTGTAAAGGAGAAAGTATGGAGAAATGCAATGAAAGAGGAATTGGATGCAATTGAAGCCAACAACACATGGTCCCTAGTAACCAAACCGGCAAATAAAACAATTATAGGCTTAAAATGGGTATATAAAATAAAGCAAAATGAAGATGGATCTATTCTCAAACACAAGGCTAAGATTGTCGCAAAAGGATACTCACAAAAATATGGTGAAGACTACGACAAAACTTTTTCCTCAGTAGCAAAAATGACAACAATTCGTCTAATTCTTGTTGTTACCGCACAATATAAGTATCCAATATATCAATTGGTTGTAAAGTCTGCATTTCTTAATGGTGAACTTACATAAGAGATATATGTTGCTCAGCCTGATGGTTTCAAGAAGAAGGAGGAAGAAGACAAGGTTTACAGACTTCATAAGGCACTGCATGAGCTTAAACAAGCTCCAAGGACTTGACACGAAAATATCAACACATTTTTCATGAAGGAAGGGTTAGTTCGAAGCAATAATGATGCTTCCTTATACATAGAACAGAAAGGGAATGTCAAGATTATAGTCTTTCTATATGTGGATGATCTCATCATCACCGGGAATGATCCATTCGCAATTCACCAATTCAGAGAAAAAATGAAACGACAATATGAAATGACTGACTTGGGTCTCCTCAAATTCTTTCTGGGGGTTACAAATCAAACAGCTGATGGGCAACATTTTTATCTCACAAGAGTTATATACCTTGAATCTACTGAAGAGATACAAGCTGGATCAATGCAATCCAATACTTACTCCCATGACAACTGGAGAAAAATTAACTACAAAAGAAGACGATGAAGAACCAGCAGATGAACAAGAATACCGAAGCCTTTTCGGCTCACTGATTTATTTCACGAACACAAGACCAGATATTGAAAAGGCCGTCAACATCATAACAAGGTTTGTGAGTAAACCAGGCAAATCCCACCTCTTAGCAGCCAAGAAAATTCTATGTTATTTCCAAGGAACAAAAAACAATGATTTGCTCTATAAGAGTGATGAGGAAGTAGAAATAAGGGGCTTTTCTGATTCCGACTGGGGTGGTGACCTGCTTGACCGGAAGAGTACCAACGGGTATCTCTTCCTGCATGGATCAAAAGCCATATCATGGAGTCCAATAAAGCAAACCACGGTGGCCCTCTGACCACAGAAACGGAGTATATCGCACTTTGCACCGCCGTGTGTGAAGCTATATGGATAAAAAGAACATTAGAAGAAATTTGCAGAGAAGAAGGAAAAAAGGGATAAACATGTATTGTAACAACACATCAACGGTAGCTCTGTCAAGAAATCCAGTGAATCATAGCCGAAGTAAACATATAGAAATACAATTTCACTTTGTTCGGGAACAGATCGAGAAGGGAGCTATCAATCTAAGTTATTGTCTCAGCCATGAACAACTCGTAGATATTATGGCTAAGCCTCTACTGCGTGAACAATTTGCTGTTTTGAAGAAAAAATTAGGGATTTCAATAGATCCCTCTGCACCAATTTAGAGGTGTAAGACGAAAATTGGAGCTAATATATGCAAAAGCTAGATATAAGAAAATATCTATAAATATATAAATATGTATAATCTTGACTACTCTGTACAGCAGTCCAGAACTTTCTATGCGTATATATAAATATGTACCTGTGTACAAGTTAATAGTTGAATGAAAAAGTAAAATCTTCTTATGCTGCTTCTCTTCTTCACCTTTTCATATCTCAAAACCTGCAATCAAAACAGCTAATTTTATTTTCTAAGATGATCATTCAGCGTTTTGATTTGTCATCTGTTGCAGAAATTGAGATGGCAATCGATGATGATTCCGTTCTGGCTAGGATTAAGAACATGAGCATTGATGGTTACAGCAATTGGAACAGCACGTCCATGACGATTGGTTTGGAGGATTTGGATCCAATAGACGGGTTTGTTAAGGAAGAAACTGCAAAAGATGCTGATAGTAAAAATAAAGTATAAAGTTGATTACAGCTTTACTGTTCATTGTGCTCTAAACTGTTTGTGTCCGTGAAAGTAATCTAGTGTTGAAGAGAAAACTTTGTAGATCCGTAACTCCATTTTCTGCAGTTGCTTACTGGTAAAGAATCACCTTATTCTCCATTATGCTGTTAATCATCATTTCTTCATTGTTGAAGTTAAAATTTATTGTATTTTTATTTGTATTATTATTTCATGAACTGCAAGGAACACTGAATCTTACTGTGGTTGAACTTCTTTAGCTACAGAAAGTCACTTATGTATGCCCACAGTTTAGTATTTTATAGAGAAAGTTAGCATTCATTATGTAGGAGAGTTGGAAATAATTCTAGCATGCAATTGACCAAAGCATTAGTTCTGTAGAAGACCCTGAACTTATTCTCTGTGATTGAACCTGAAATATATCTTGTTCTTAAGATTCTATCCATATTGCATATACATCAAAATAGGAAGAGAGAGAAATTGAGAGAGCATGTGGGGACAAAGTACACAAGTGCTAATATATATACATATGCATCAATACTATGATCATTTCAGTAAATAGGACTCTTATTTCAGTTTTAGGATTTATATTATAAAGAAAAATCATAAAATCACACAACATATGATATATGCGATTCACCACAAAAATAGGCTATGTTTACAGGATGTTGTGAATGCGACATATCTTCACTATGGAAATTTAGTGATAGAGAAGCAAAGAAAATGGAACCATTTGTGTGGTACACCATAAACCCACCCTACAACTAGCATAATTTATATAGCACTTCATGCAGTTGAATTTTATGAAATATGCCAATATAGAAATTTCAGAGAAATACCCCAAAAATGTTTATGTAGCGGACGTAGGCTTCATTCGGCGCAATGTCTTTACTCTAGTTAGTTTGGACAAAAATGTTGCCATCATAGAATGTATGTTGGCATGACAACGGTTACGACAACCACCAAAAAAAGAAAAATAGTTTTGAACATAAAAGTGGATGAAGTTCCTCGGGTATAGTTCACAAACGACAGTTCATAACCACTGTGTTCATGACCGCCACCATTATGTCAAACCATGCCTTAAACTGAATTGAGATCAGCTGAATGAGCTTCAAACCAATCAGGATTCAGAACACCTGAATACAATTAAAACATAAAAAAGGTCCGGCCGGTGCAGAAAGCATCTTTGCAGGTAAACCGGACCGGGTATATGGAGGCTTACATGTGCGAGTTCATTACCCACTGTCCTGATCTTTTGTTGGATCACTAATTGAGGTATTTCATGTATGGATTGCAATGGCACATCAGACCCCACCTCCACATTTTCCACCCTACCACCACGGACCAAACTATGGACATCACCATCCTTGTAAAGACTGAGTTTACCACCAAACCACATCCTACATCAACAAACAACCTCATCTCCACTACCCGTCACTCTTACACCATCCTAAATTCAATACCATCATCCCTAAGCCTCCACGACATATTTCTTAAATTCATGAGTACGACTTTTGTGCTGCATGGCTACACACATACCTTGCTGGGAGATATGTCCCGCATCTGTTCTCCAGTAAATTTTGGACATTGGGAATCTTCTGATGCTTAACATCTTTTGATGCTCAGGTGTGCACTGTAATTCAAAAAAATGCTCGTCAAACAATGGAATGTTGAGAAGATGAAGTTGTCTTTGATTGGGGTAGAAGGTGGAATGGAGGAAGACAACGGGCTCCGTTGTATTGCCATTAACGGACATGTTTATAGAAGAAGAATCTGAGACCGCTGATGTCATCAATGGTGGATATGATGATTGATTAGGAGGCATGAATCTCCTGCACTATGACCTGAAGGCCTGCCCGAGTTGTCTCAATGAGATCCCTGTGGCAAAAGACAGAGATGGTGGTGAGAACCAGCTCTTCTTCATGGGTGGTCATTGTTCAGGTGTTGAACATGAATCGGACGTGCCCTGCTAATTACATCGCGAAGTACTATTGTCGAGTACCCGATTTAGTACTCACTGGATGCCTTCCATTGATTCACTACAAATGTCATTTTAATTATCTTTGTCCTTTTGACTATCTTTATGTTATAATTTTAGTAATTACATTTTTTGTAATCTTGTTAAGGAGTCTAGATAAAGAGAACCTCTCTTGCTGTAATGGACAAAAAAGAGAACACCTTTAATTTTTTTTTCCTTTCATCATCTTCTCTAAAGATGTTGGCTTACATCAAGGTTCAACTTTAAGCCCTTATCTTAGATGAGCTCACCAGACATACCCAACAAGCAATACCTTGATGTTTATTGTTTGCGGATGATATCGTTTTGGTCGATGAGACGCGCGAGGGTGTAAACGTAAACCTTGAATCTTGGCGAGACACTTTAGAAAAGAAGGGTTTTAGGTTGAGCAGGGCAAAAATGGAGTATATGGAGCTTAAATTTAGCAGTGCAAGAAAGACAGATTACTTCGTTATTAAGTTGGGTGATCAAGATATTTCCCGTAGTGAGTGTTTTAAATATCTTGTATCGATAGTTCAAAAAGACGGAGGTATTGATAAAGATGTGACACAGAAACCAAGCGGGTTGGTTGAAGTGGAGAGGTGCGTCAGGGATCTTATGTGATCGTAAGGTACCTTTAAAACTTAAGGACAAGTTTTACCGTACTGCAATTAGACCAGCGATGCTCTATGGTTTTGAGTGTTGGACAGTGAATTGTGTACATGAGCAAAAAATGAGAGTTGCGGAAGATGAGAATGCTTAGGTGGATATGTGGACACACGAGACTGGATAAAATTAGGAATGAATGTATCAGGGATAAGACAAGAGTTGCACCAATTGCAGAGAAGATGCAAGAAGCTCTACTAAGATGGTTTGGACATGTACAAAGGAGACCATTAGAGGCACATGTTAGGCGTTGTGAGAGTTTAGTCACTAGGAATGTCAAACGAGGGAGGGGTAGACCAGTAAAAACTTGGAATGAAACTATAAGGAAAAAACATGATATACTTAGGCATTAGTGAGATTATGACAAAAGATAGGGATGGCGACAAAGGATTCATATGGCTGACCCCACTATAGTGGGATAAAGGCTTGATTGTTGTTGTTGTATCATCTTCTCTAGAGCTCATCTTGTGCTCAAAAAGATGTCTTATTAGTAGTCTGAACTGTTTTTGAAATAGATAACAAAAAGCAAAGAAACAACTAACCTTTAAACTTAATTTTTCCTGTCCTCCATTAAGAGCAACTTTCAGCTTTAAAAGAGGCCCTATCAATGACCACACCTGCCACCCATATCCCATCCATGGCAGATGACTTATGATCCAGTAACCCACCACCATACTCTATGACTCAAAAACGCCCCCTCCTCTACCATCTTCCTTCCAAAAAATCATCATCTTCATCCGAAAGCAAAATAGAGTAGTTATTTCAACGGAATTGCGCCTGTGTACACTTCCATCTGCCCCAAAGCATTAGCGTCCAATGGTGTGTGACTTTTCCTTCTCATAGTTATTTCAATGGCACTGCGCCCACACACTTCCATCTGCCCCAAAGCATTGCGTCCAATGGTGTGTGACTTTCCCTTCTCACCGCCAGTCCACACATGCCATTCACTTGTCCCCTTTTGTTCTCCCCATCGTTATTGCATTTGATGCCTCTGTTACCTCCCCTTGGTTCTCGTCATACCCATCTCATCCCATTTACATCACAACATCAACACACACATCACCCTCAACCATATTTTACTTACCCATGCACCTCCACCCTTTTCTCATCCCATATGTTACTGCAGGGGCAGGCCCACAAATGGGCGAGCGTGTGCGGCCGCTCACATGGAGTTTTAAAAATAGTATATTTTGATAAATAAAAATAGATTCTTTGTCAGGATGAACTTGTTACTTATCGCATATATTATATCCTAAATTAAATTAACAATATATTGTGTTAGCTTAGTTGGTTGAGTGCATATATTTTAGCCTCTTGGTCATGGTTTAAATCTCACTAATGGCTACATTTTAAATTTTATTTTATAAATATAATTTTTTGTAATATTATTGTATAAACTATTTTAAATATTAAGTGAGACAGTGCTATTCAAATCATTCTTAGATAACAATGAATTAAAGTTTTCAATTAATATCAATATTCTTTATTCGCACACCAATAAACATCAAATTAAACTCAAAAATAAGTAGTGCTAAAAAAGAACATCATTATTAGTTACTCTCACACACCAATATTTGTTATTAAAACACCAAAAAAAACTCTAAAAATATAATCTTTCTAAATGCTCCTCTCCTTTAAGCGTGTTCCAACCCGACTTGTTCTCACGCCCCAAGTACTCACGCACACCAATACTTGCTCTCGTTACCCATTTTCCTAATTAAATTTTATTTTAAAGTTCAATTAATTTTTACTGTAATAATCTATTAAATTTGTTAGAAGATACTGAAAAACTGTATAAAAGCCCATTGTAATTGTGGCCCGTTTAGTCCCACATTGTTAGTCTTGAGATTTTTCTCCTCCTCTCCTCCTATATAAGTGTTTTCATACTTTCTGTTTATACAAGAAATATAGCCTACAAGGTTCCTTGCATCTTTTTCTACATGGTATCAGAGGGAGCGGTCCGACCCGTCCGTTTCTGTCCGCCGGGTTCTTCGGCTTGACCAGGAGGCCTCTTCTGGTCTCAAACCGCGGCTTCCCGCGCGGTTTGTGCCTCGTTCCGCTCCTCTTGCTCTCTCTGTCTTCCCTTCTCCGTCCCCCCCACTCCCTTTTATAGACCTCTCGGTTTGTGGGCCCTCTTTTTCCCTGATCGGGCGGTCTCCTTCGATCCTCTTGCGGTCTGCTCTGCGGACCCTTCCCGCTTCTTCTCTTCTCGCCGCAACCCTACCCGTTTTCTTGCTACCCGCTGCGGCCTATTTTTGTTACCCGCTGCGACCTGTTCTTGTTACCCGCCGCGGCCTGTTCTTGATACCCGCTGCGGCCTGTTCTCGCTACCCGCTCCGGCCTGTTCTCGCTACCCGCTGCGGGTTGTTCTCGCTACCCGCTGCGGGTTGTTCTCGCTACCCGCTACAAGTTGTTCTCGCTTCCCGCTGCGGGCTCTTCCCTAACCGCTGCCTCCTTACCCACTGATTATATCTCGCGGGCGACCTCTTCCTCTTCTCGCTGCGGCTTTCCGTCCTGTTGCGCCCACCGCATCTTGGTCGTGGCACCTTTTTGTGCCGCTAGTTTTCTCGCCGAGACCGTGTGGTTTCCCTGTTTTAAGTCGCTGCGGCTCCCCGTGCTCAAGTTGCTGCGGTTAACCCTCTCTTCTTCTGCGGCTTCTTTACCCGCTGGGGCTCTGCACCTTGGTCGCGGTCTCTTACTGCTGGTGTGTCCACACCGAGACCGTGCGGCTTCGCTTTCTCTTTGCCCTGTTTCTTCCGGCTGTGGATTCTCTCTCTTAGCCGCTACGACCTCTCAATCCACTGCGGCCTCTCAACCCGTTGTAAGCTTCGCATCTTGGTCGCGACCACTTGCCGCTGGTGTTGTATCACCGAGACCGTGCGACCTAGTTTCTGTTCTGCTTCGCGTTTCTCCGCTGCGGGCTTCCCTCTTCTGCTGTCCTAGACCGTGCGTCTAGTTCAGACCGCCGTGTCCGCTTCTGCTCTCTGTCCGCTGCGGCTTCATGGATTCAGCCACCGCTTCCGGCGAATCCGCTGGTACTTCTCTACCATCTCGAGCTACTTCCTTTGCTACGGAACCTCACGATGAACTCAGGATTACCACTATATCTCTCTCTGGAAAAAGGAACTTTGTAGAATGAGTCCATTCAGTTCGTCGTGTGCTCCAGATCAAAGGCCTGCTCCATCACTTGACCCGGACTACTCCTACCGTTCCAACTGACGAATGACTTCATGATGACGGCCATGTGCAATCCTGGCTCCTCAACTCCAAGGATACTGAGCCATACAGGATGAACATGTATCATGACACGGCTAAGTCAATGTGGGAGGAACCCCACTCCTTCTATTTTGGCCAAAACAGCCTCCAACATTTGTTCGACATCATCACTGATCTTCAATCCCTTGATCACAGGATACCTAGTGATATGAATTCCTTCGTTGCCAAGGCCAAGACTCTTGTTGAGGCATTGATACAACACTAGCCGCCTACTACTGATTTGGTTACCCAACGAGCACAGAAAGAAGTTGTTGGGATTGTCATGATGATGGTAAGGGTTCCTCCGCATTTGCACAGTGTTCGAGCTCAGATACGCTCCTCTGCCACTACTCATCTCTCTGATGTTTGCTCCATGCTTTTGAAGGTCACTCCACCACCCGAGGCTCCTCTGCCTCCCTCTACAACTCTGCTCCAGTTACCTTCATCACATCCCTCTACTCATGCTACCTCGACCCGTGGGGGTCGCCATTCGTCTCGGGACCTAGGACGTACTGGAACCCCCCCTTAAATGCACTTTCTGCTGCCGGGAGAATCATTTGGAGGCTACCTGTTATCGTAAGCATGGTATACCACCCCACCTTGCTGCTTCTACAAAGGCTGAGTCTCCGTCCTTGTCTACTCCTTCGACGTCTTCAAATGCTCAGTCCGATATTGATGCTATCCGCACCCAACTCCAACAAATCCAAGGGGTAATTGCCCGCTCCTCGGGCTCTGTGGCCTGCATTGCAAATGAAGGTATAACCTGTCTATCTCGAAGCTCCCACTGGATTGTGGACTCTGGTGCCACCCACCACATTACTTGCCAGAAGCCGCCGCAATACTTGTCTACTCCTCATCCCAAGTCCATTACTGTTGCTAATGGTGACTCCACACCTGTTTCAGGAGCTGCTGATATCCAACTCACACTCACCCTCTCCTTAACCTCAGTTTTTCATGTTCCGGGCTTTCGTTCAACTTGCTTTCTATTAGCTGACTTACTCAGGACCTTGATTGTCATGTTACATTCTCACCATCTTCTTTTGTTGTGCAGGATCGGCAAACACGAAATATTATTGGTAGCGGACGACTGTCTCATGAGCTCTATCTTCTTGATGTCCTTCCTTTTACCCTGTCTGTCGTATCCTCAGTTGAGTGACATCATCGGCTTGGACATGCTCCCATACAGATTCTGAAGTAAGCTCTTCTGGATGTCTCATTGCATAAGTTTTCGTGTGAGTCATGTATCTTTGGTAAACAACATCAAGTCTTTTTCAGTCCTGTCTATAATCGGAGTAGTACTCCTTTATCCATTGTTCATTCTGATATTTGGGACCCTTATAAAGTCCCCAGTGTATTTGAGTATCGCTACTTTGTAACCTTTATTGACGATTACTCTCGGGTGACATGACTCTATTTTCTACGGGATCGTACCGAACTCCCCTCTGTATTCCGAACGTTCGTTACTGAACTTCAAACTCAATTCTCTTCCCCGCTTAAAATTATCCGCACTGACAATGCGCGGGAATATACGAGCCGAACGTTCGCCTCTATTTGTGCTGAATTTGACATTATACATCAAACATCTTGTGCTTACACTCCTCAACAAAATGGTGTTGCTGAGCATAAAAATCGACATTTCGTTGACATTTCCCGCTCCTTAATGCTCCAAATGACGGTACCCATCGAATACTGGAACTTTGCAGTGTCGACTGCCTGTCACCTCATCAATCGCCTACCTTCCTCTGTTCTCAACTTCGTCACTTCATTTAGCCTCTTATTTCCTTCTCAATCTATGTTTCCTCTCCCACCTCGGGTGTTCGGATGTGCTTATTATGACCATAACCTTGGTCCACCTATGGACAAATTTGCCCCCGTGCAACGAATTGTATATTCGCAGGGTACTCTTGGACTCAAAAAGGGTATGTGTGTTACTCTCCTATCGACCGGAAAGCGGTTGTGTCCGCTGATGTTACTTTTCTGGAAGACCAGCCCTTTCTATCCTCCACTTCGATACCTTCTTGTAGACAACCTATGCCTCGTCCTACTATTCTGATCACGACTTCTTTACCTCCTCTTCTTCTGACGCCCCACGTGGACCCACCAGCTCCCACACCACCATCAACAAATCCGCCAGCCACCAAACCATCTCTCATCCGTGTCTACACTCGCCGAACTCCGGAGCCCAGCCACTGCTACCGTCTACCAGTACGATCTCGCAGCCAGCTGACCCTGCCCCCGCCTCAACGGCTCATCTGATGGCCAACTATGTTTCCCTATATCAGCTCTCTCCTCCTTTGCGAAAATTTGCTCTTGCTCTTTCCTCTATTTCTCTACCTAACACTGTGCATGAGGTTGTTCAACACCCTGGGTGGCATGAGGCCATGGAAGTTGAGATGTCAGCCCTGTGGGCTAATCATACTTGGGATTTGATACCTCTTCCGTCTGTCCAGTCTTGTGTTAGCTGTAAATGGATCTTTGCCATTAAACATCCTCCGGATGGGTCTATCGATCGCCTCAAAGCCCGTCTTGTGGCTCGTGGGTTCACTCAGCAACAAGACTTGGACTATGAGGAGACTTTCTCCCCGGTCGTCAAGCTAAATTATGTCTGGGTTCTTATCTCTATTGCTGTTCACCGGTGCTGGCCTCTACATCAATTGGACATTAAAAATGACTTTCTTAATGGTGATCTCCAAGAGACGGTATACATGAACCAACCTCCCGGGTTTGAGATCACGGGGGAGTCTCTGGTGTGCCGAATGCGAAAAGCTATCTATGGTCTCAAACTGTCCCCTCGAGCTTGGTTTGAAAAATTTAGCAAGGTTGTTCGTGATATTGGTTTTCAGCGGAGCTCTGCTGACTTCTCTCTTTTTACACGTCATCGAACAACAAGGACAGTAATTCTTCTAGTTTATGTGGATGATATTCTGATAACTGGCGATGACTCGACCGGGATACAACAGATCAAACTGCACTTAAACTCTGTCTTCCAAACAAAAGATCTGGGAAACCTTCGGTACTTCCTTGGACTTGAGATTGCTCGAAGACCGGATGTCCTGGTCCCATCTCAACGGAAATATTGTCTTGACCTTCTTCAGGATGCTGGTTATTCCGGATGTAAACCCGCAGAAACTCCTATAGATGTCAACCACAAGCTGAGTGCCCATGGAGCCGAATCAGATTCTCTACTTACAAATCGTGAATATTATTGGCGCTTTGTGGGAAAACTGATATACCTAACTGTTACCAGACCTGATATCTCATTTGTTGTTGGAGTGGTAAGTTTCTTTATGCATTCACCAAGAACATCTCATATACAGGCTGTCGAACGCATCCTCAGGTACTTGAAAGCTGCCCTGGAACGAGGGTTGGTATACAAACCATCCTCCTCTTTATCCCTTGTTGCATACACTGATGTTGATTATGCGGGCTTTCTTGACGATCGACAATCCATCACTGGTTTCTGTACCTATTTTGGAGGAAATCTCATTACATGATGCAACAAGAAGCAATCAGTTGTTGCTCGCTCTTCTGCTGAAGCAGAGTATCGTGCTATGACTGCTGTCGTGTCTGAACTTACCTGGTTAGAAAGCCTTCTTTGTGACTTGGGTGTCAAACTCTCCTCACCTGCTACTCTATTCTGCGACAGTTAGACAGTTATACATATTGCAAAGAATCATGTGTTCCACGAGCGAACAAAACACGTTGTGGTTGACTGTCACTTTGTTCAGGAGAAGGTGCAACTGAAGAAACTTGAATTGGAACATGTTACAGCTTCCGGACAAGTTGCTGACATCTTTACCAAGGCTCTACCTCGGCCATTGTACCAGCATTTTTTATCCAAGCTTAGTGCTTATGATTTGTATGCTCCAGCTCGCGGGGGAGTGTTAGAAGATAGTGAAAAACTGTGTAAAAGCCCATTGTAATTGTGACTCATTTATGAGCCCACATTTGTCTTAGGTTTACTCCCACATTGTTAGTCTTGAGATTTTTCTCCTCCTCTCCTCATATATAAGTGTGTTCATACTTACTGTTTGTACAAGAAATATAGCCTACAAGGTTTCTTACATCTTTTTCTACAAAATTAATAAGTGAAAAAAAAATTTAAATATTAAAATTTTTTTCCAAATTATTAAAAAACAGTAAAAGATAACTTTGCAATTTTGATTTAAAATAATTATTTGTAAGGATTATAGAGTTGTTGACTGTGATAAAAAAAAGAGATTATACACTCATTTCTAAATATTTAGGAGATTATTGATTTTGGTAAACAAGATAAGGAGGGTTATACACTAATTATTAAAGATTAGGGGTGTTATTGAGTATGTTGTAAAAGATACCGAGGGTTATCAATAATTTACTCTTATATTTATGAATTTATTATTTTTTAAAGAATTGAAGGGGAGCCTTGACATACCGGTTAAGGTGTAGCAGCGTGAACTTGAGGTCACGAGTTCGAGTCCTGGAAGCAGCCTTTTTCAAAAATGCAGGGTAAGGTTTGCCTACATTTCACCCTTGTGGTGGACCCTTTCCCCAGTCCCTCGTTGCGCGGGAATGCTTTGTGCATTGGGCTGCTTTTTTAATTGTGTACACCGCCCATGCAGGAATTTTTTTTGCGTCTACCACTACATATTTGACCTCAACACACATGCGACAAACCCTAATCTTAACCTTGAGGACAAGGCTGTGCTTGATACTGCAAAAGAGTGCTCCAACTTCTCCTCCACTAAGTAACTCATAACCTTGAGGACAAGGTTGTGCTTGCTCGGGGTTTTACTCAGCAACCTGGCCTTGATTATGAGAAAACCGTCTCTCCGGTGGCCAAATTGAACACGGCCTGCGTTCTTCTCTCCTTGATTGTTCATCGATATTGGCCTCTTTATCAGCTGGATGTTAAGAACGTCTTCCTCAACAACGATCTGCAAGAGATTGTTTATATGCACCAACCTCCCGGTTTTGAGACCACGGGGGAGTCTCGGGTTTGTTACCATTGACGATCCAATCATCACCAATGACGCCAATACTCTCTTTAATAATGTCATAAAGGACTCTCTCAATGTTAGATTATATGATATGGGCTCGCCAGAGTATGGCTAGAGGCGGAGAATACAGTGGAGTCAGAACTGTCGCCTTCGGTTTCCTTCCGCCTTCGCGTGTATTGACGCTCAAATAGCCGGGCTCCGTCCGGGGGCGTAACACTTTATACCTGCTTCCTACTACTTTCTTGACCTAAACCACTAATCATTTGCCTTATAAATGTTTATTTTTATAGTATCTTCTCAAGTTGTTTGTTAACTCACCGTCTGCCTATCAATTTATAGGTCAAATGATGATGATGATGTTCTGGAGCAGCATGAACATGCATGATTGAGCATATCTGGAGCAGCCCTCGCTGTATAAATTTTCTACTAGTTGCTGTTAAAAAAAACCTAGTTTGATCCTTACTTCTAATTATGCTGTTTTTGCAAAAAAAAAACTTAGTTTGATCCTTATTTCATAAATGTAGGATGTCAAAATTCCTATCCTAATAAAAGTTGTTATTCACATTTGTGCGCGGAGTCTTGTAAGATCAGAATGATGTCTGCTGGTTCAAAATGAACAACTCCCCCGGAGATCGTAATGGATTGATGCTAATGATTTATATAGTATGAAAAACTTATTCTCTCCGAGGTTCAATTAGGGTGTTCTTTTGATCATTTATCGGATTGGAATTGGTATTCGAGCAAAACGTTAGATTTGGTTTTTTTAAAGTTAGGCGTGAACGGAAACTTACCTCTTTTGATCGGTCTTTGCGGGTTTTTTTATCGCAGAGTGCCGGAGATGGGAATCCAACATTGTTCGACTTTTTTCATTTTTTCCTTATTCTTATTCTCCTTTTCTACTACTGATTCTTCTTCGCCTTCTCATTCTTCTTCTTCTTTGGCCGCTGCTTCTTCTCTTGCCCTCTTCTACTTCTTTTGCATCTTTTTTTTCTTTTCCTACTTTTTATGTAATCCTAAGTTGAAAATTGGTAGTCTTGAAAATTGGAATTTGGAATCAATTCCAATTCTTGTGAGTTTTGATTGGACTAAAGCCAATTCTTTCTGAAAAATAATGTTTGGTCTCTAAAAAGATCATTTTGAATATTCGGGATTATGCGTAGAAATATTAAAATTATTTTTTTGCGGGATACGACCCGTGGCGGACGCAGAGAATATTCTCAGTGTGGCGGTGTATATTTTTTAAAATAAAATAAAATAATAAATATAAATAAATATGTCTATATTATATTAAATATCAAATAATAGTTGATAATTGTACAACCCTGTACCCGACCAAGTGGGACCCTCCCCAGATAGCGGGATAGGGATGTGTTATGAGCGACGATGTGGTACATCCCCGTTCGAGGTTTTTTATAAATATTTGATATATTAATATTATAATATATTAATATCATATTATATATATTTTTTATATAAAACATACATACAGGAGATATAAAAAATGAGAAAGCAAGAGAGAGGCGGGGGATGGCATCAGGTCCAGGAAAAATGCAAGAGAGAGGAGGGGGATGGCATCGGGTACAACAAAGAAATAAAGAAAGGGCAGCGGGGGAAGCAAGAAAATAGAGAGGAGGGGGATGGCATCGGGTACAGGAAAAAAACAAAAGAGAGGAGGGGAGATAGGGCAAGCAAGGGGGGAATCGGGCAGCTGGAGCAGCAAGAAAAGGCAAGGCACGACTCTCTCTCTCTCTCTTTCTCTCTCTCTCTCTCTCTCTCTCTCTCTCTCTCTCTCTCTCTCTCTCGACGCCGCTTGGAGCGAGGTCGGCCGGGAGCTCCTCTCCCGACACCGGCTAGAGCAAGATCCGCCACCGACGCCGCCCAGCTCTCACCGGACTTCTTCATCACCAATGTCAGGGAGAGGCCATCGCAAGGATTTCTTCTGCCTCCTCTGGGTCTGAGAAGTGCAGCAGCCAGCCCTAGATCATTTCTACTTTTGACGGTCTGCAACTTCAGAGATGGTATGCACATGGTGAACCGGTGAGGATTGACAAAGTTATGGATCGGCCAGGGGCTTCTTCCCCAACGCCTCCGAAAGCAAGGAAGCTCGGGGGGGGGGGGGGGGGGGGGGGTCCTCTCACGTCCCTGTTCAGCATTGTGCTAATTCGGCCATGGAGAAGCCCGGTCATGGGAAAAAATATCCTAGGCCCTCCAACCCTCAGGTGGAGACCGGATCCGTACATGGACAGTTGCTACAGTCACTAGGCATCGAGCCTCATGCAAGATACGCGGTGGCGGCTCCGTCAAAACGCGCGTCAAGGGTAACAAAGTTTCTTCTCGGGCAGGTGAAGCCCTCAATTAGCATATTTGCATGGAAACGCCTCTCCACCGACGAGTGGGGGAAGGGTGCTCTCCGACGGGTTGACGTGTACGTCCCCGCAGTTAATTACATTTAGTATCCGGAAGCGAGAGTACGGATTTAGGCATGCTGTGTGAAGCCCATCCGGATGTGTAAGCCGGATTGATGATGTTCTGGGGTTTCCGGAGAAGACTCCGAGGAAGTTGTGCATTATTTATTTAGCGGGAAGTAGCAGGCTTAAGCCCAAGTTTGTGTCGGCCCTAGAAGACCTATTTTGTTTATGTTGGCGGCCTGCGTGCCGAAGTATGAAATTTATATTCCTGTAATTTAAAATGCCCGCGATGCTTTTGCTAGCCCTAGAAGGCTTATGTTACGTCGGCGACGACCCAATTAGGGCTGCACAAAATAGAACTGTTCGGCGAGACTATGCTATTAGTAGGGCTGATGAAGGGCGTTTTACATAGACCCGAGGTGGCACCTCTAGTTAAAAGGGAGTGGATCTTGAGATCCTCCTTAGATGTTTCGGTCGGCCAAGAGTTCCCTCCGAAGGTGTCTTAGCTCAGTCTTTGGCTTGAGAGGGGAAGACTTTGTTAGTCTTCCGGGTATGCGGTGGGACCTCCACGCTGAGACCTCAAGGGAACGATCTAGGCACAAGACTAGGAACACAAGGGACAGACCCAAGGTCTCAGCGTGGAGGTCCCACCCCATACCCGGAAGACTAACAAACTCTTCCCCTCCAAGCCAAAGACTGAGCTAAGACACCTTCGGAGGGCACTCTTGTCCGACCGGAACATCTAAGAAGGATCTCAAGATCCACTCCCTTTTAACTAGAGGTGTCACCTCGGATCTATGTAAAACGCCCTTCATCAGCCCTACTAATAGCATAGCCTCGCCGAACAGTTCTATTTTGTGCAGCCCTAATTGGGTCGTCGCCGACGTAACATAAGCCTTCTAGGGCTAGCAAAAGCATCGCGGGCATTTTAAATTACAGGAATATAAATTTCATACTTCGGCACGCAGGCCGCCAACATAAACAAAATAGGTCTTCTAGGGCCGACACAAACTTGGGCTTAAGCCTGCTACTTCCCGCTAAATAAATAATGCACAACTTCCTCGGAGTCTTCTCCGGAAACCCCAGAACATCACCAATCCGGCTTACACATCCGGATGGGCTTCACACAGCATGCCTAAATCCGTACTCTCGCTTCCGGATACTAAATGTAATTAACTGCGGGGACGTACACGTCAACCCGTCGGAGAGCACCCTTCCCCCACTCGTCGGTGGAGAGGCGTTTCCATGCAAATATGCTAATTGAGGGCTTCACCTGCCCGAGAAGAAACTTTGTTACCCTTGACGCGCGTTTTGACGGAGCCGCCACCGCGTATCTTGCATGAGGCTCGATGCCTAGTGACTGTAGCAACTGTCCATGTACGGATCCGGTCTCCACCTGAGGGTTGGAGGGCCTATGATATTTTTTCCCATGACCGGGCTTCTCCATGGCCGAATTAGCACAATGCTGAACAGGACGTGAGAGGACCCCCCCCCCCCCCCCCCCCCCCGAGCTTCCTTGCTTTCGGAGGCGTTGGGAAGAAGCCCCTGGCCGATCCATAACTTTGTCAATCCTCACCGGTTCACCATGTGCATACCATCTCTGAAGTTGCAGACCGTCAAAAGTAGAAATGATCTAGGGCTGGCTGCTGCACTTCTCAGACCCAGAGGAGGCAGAAGAAATCCTTGCGATGGCCTCTCCCTGACATTGGTGATGAAGAAGTCCGGTGAGAGCTGGGCGGCGTCGGTGGCGGATCTTGCTCTAGCCGGTGTCGGGAGAGGAGCTCCCGGCCGACCTCGCTCCAAGCGGCGTCGAGAGAGAGAGAGAGAGAGAGAGAGAGAGAGAGAGAGAGAGAGAGAGAGAGAGAGAGAGAGAGAGAGAGAGAGAGAGTCGTGCCTTGCCTTTTCTTGCTGCTCCAGCTGCCCGATTCCCCCCTTGCTTGCCCTATCTCCCCTCCTCTCTTTTGCTTTTTTCCTGTACCCGATGCAATCCCCCTCCTCTCTATTTTCTTGCTTCCCCCGCTGCCCTTTCTTTATTTCTCTGTTGTACCCGATGCCATCCCCCTCCTCTCTCTTGCTTTTTTCCTGTACCCGATGCCATCTCCCGCCTCTCTCTTGCTTTCTCCTTTTTTATATCTCATGTATATATGTTTTATATAAAAAGTATATATAATATGATATTAATATATTATAATATTAATATATCAAATATTTATAAAAAATCTCGAACGGGGCTGTACCACATCGTCGCTCATAGCACATCCCTACCCCGCTATCTGGGGAGGGTCCCACTTGATCGCATACGGGGTTGTACAATTATTACTAGCAAATCATTACATTTGAAAATGGCTTTGAAAATCAATATGTTATATTAGCAAATCACTAAATTTTGTTTTTAAAAAATTCAATCATACTATATGTTGCATTCCTTCATTCTTAAATAACAATTTAAGTAAACATTTTTTGTTAGTATTATATATAATTTATGTAAATAAAATTTCTCAAAAGTGTTCCAAATATTCTTTTAAGTGCTCCAAACCTCAACCATTGTTGAAGCACATCAAAAGAAGAAGAAGAAGAAAAATTGTTTAAACAAATAATTTTGGAAAACTGAAAACAATTGGTAAGCAATCTTATATTTCATTCCTTTAAATTGAGTATGTATTTCCATGAAATTGACATTTGTGTATGATATCATCTCCATGGATAGTAGACTGGCGTTTATGCACAATCTTACAAAAATGATTATCACTAATTAAGCCAATGAAATGATTTTCGGGATATGTGGAAGCGGTGAATCTAATGGTAAAAATGTTAAACTTTGATTTTTTTTTTTAAAATGAGTCACGCCAATATTGTAGCAAGTTGAAGACACTAACCTCATATCGAGCATGCACATTCAATAAGATTCCATGAAAAAATAATATATATCGGGCATGCACATCCACTTAGACAAAAATGCGAAAGCCAAGAAAAATGAGAGTTGAGTTGATGTAACACTGACCATAGATAGTAATGGCAATCGATGTCTATTTATCTTGTAGGTATAGTCCATTAAAACACAATTGAAAGTATTTTATTTGGTTTAATAGCAATCAGATGATCAAAGAATAAGCTAATCAGACTTTTTTGCCCTTCCATAACTCGATTAAAACTCAAATACTCACTATATGTTAAACATTTGTATAAATATTGTATTGGTGTGACTTCATCTAGCACTTTTTTGCAACTTAATCTCTCATAAATAATTTGCAACACTGTATGATTCTCTGCATTCCTCCTTTTTAATGTTGATAATATACACCCAGGGTTAACATTTGAGGCATACATGCGAACTATTATCTTCTCAAAGCAATCCAGCTTTCAAACGGTGGCATGTGTTTTTAAGTGTACCATTTAATGATTATGCTCTCCACATTTAACTTCCACTGTCCATTCATCCGAGTAGGAATTTGTTTCCCAATCACAATAAAGGGGTAACCACAACGCTTGTAGATTTTCTTAAATTTTGTTTAACCCGGCCATTTTTACATTACTTCTCGCGGTAAAATTCACCTACATCACACCTAAGAATTACATGTGGTCATGCTCTATTACCTCCTAATTTATCTAAACTTTTAACAGTGGCAGCAAAACTACAAGATTTGCCAACATTACGAGCCCAATTAATGAACACATCTGTTCCGAGTCCATCCAGTTTAGTCAAAATCAAAGCTTCGGCCGGATCACCAAGGTGGGTCGAGTCAGCCAAGTAAAAACACCCACATTTTAGGCAAGCACAATCAGGGGTCACACATGCCCACACATGACACGAGCACCCCCACCCTCCCCCGCACGCGCAAAAGCACATATTATCTTGGCGCGCACCAGTGCACGCACGCCCATGACATCTGTGTTCCCCATGGACGCACGCATGCGCCCCCCAGAGCGCCATAGTTTTCTGCCACTTTCGCTTCACGTCATTGTAATTGCTTTCGCTGCCGCCACCTCCGACGAGCCTACCCGGGCCACTCAGCTGGTTGCCTGGACTGCCCGAAGGGCATCAATGTCTTTTTCAAAAATTGGTGATCAAGATGACCAGAATCGCGCAACCTTATTCGTCTGTTGAAACTCCAAGACAACACAATTATCAAGGTGCCCCTCAAAAAATCTATTAAAAGGTCCATGAGCATTCATTTGAAGACAAACAACCAAGAAAAAAATGAGAGAGCTATGAAGTTTTTCAGCAAGGACTGTGAACTCCGCTCTCCAGCTAAAGTGCTCACTCTGCTCACGTGTTCACTGTGTTTTGTCTCTCGCTCTCTCGCTCAAGTGTGGATTTAGCTCTCCACAGTGCATGCTCAAGTGTCTGCTCAAGAGCCTGATCATGTGCCCGCTCTAGAGGCCGCTTTAGCGAGAGCCAAAGAGGACTTTGTTTCTTTTTTACTTTCAAATACTTGTAAACAGAGCGGTGACCTATCGCCCTCCCGAAGATTCTCACACTTGTAACCACAAGCAAATTAGTGGTTTTGGTAGGCACCGAACCGACCATATGATTTTTTCCTTTTCCGGTTTTTTCTACGCAAAAGTCTTGTCATCTCTGTAGTTTCTTTTCTTTTAATTACTTGCACATTTGGCTCACTCTCAAGCTAAAACAATTCAATTCTTCCGAATCAGGAGAGCACTAAGCAATCAACAATAGTTTGACTCCTTCTGTGGGAAAGGTGCTCACAACTCTTTAAGGAATTTCCAATAACAGTACTTGCTCCGCACAAGTGCTCTAACCAGCAATACTGACAAGAAGAAGTGATCGAACTGCCAACAGGGCAGTTTTGGAAGAGCGTGTCTCTCTGGACCCGGCTAACTTACTTGCAAGTAACGCTTCCCTGCTCGAGAGAGCCGATGACATTCCAAAAACTTTTGTAGAGGAGCGTGTACGTCTGATGGAGGAGCGCCAATCTTAGGTGCTCATCCTTTTGAGAGATCCGGGAGCATCTAATCCTCCAACCCAATGGTTGTCCCGGGGAGACGACTGCCACTGGCCTTGGGCCACGTCTTGTCGGAAGGTGCTGCCCACCTTTGCGATCCCTCTAGAGATGAACTATTCGATGCTGCCATGTTTATGCACATTGCACGCCCAATAATGCTTTTTGGGCGTGCGTGACTCAATCCTCGACTAGTGGAAGTGGATGTCAGACAGATCGATTGAAGACTCACTCACAAAGAAGTGATAAATATGATTTAAGGAAGAATACGGGCATGAAGGTCACCACACTACAAGCATGTAATGTCCCTTTCATCATGGTTCTCCACTGGCTCCTTAGGTTTTGGCGCACCCTGTTCCAAATGAGTTTAAGCTGCCTAACTTCGATAGTTTTGACGGAACGGATGACGCCCGGGAGCATGTCAACCACATCACTACGATCATGTGCATCTATAACTCTCTCAATCAATTTTTGTGTCAAGTATTTTTGACAATTCTAAAGGGACACACATGCGCTTGGTTCTATTCTTTGAAGGAAGGAGAGATCGACAACTTCACAGGGCTAACACGATAATTCATCGACCAACTTTGTGGCCCCACTTGCAACTCGCCATTATAGGCGAGCACCCCTTGCAATTCACCATTATAGGTGAGTACCCGTTGCAACTCGTCATTATGGGCGAGTGCCTCTTGCAACTCGGGATTATGAGGACTATCCCTTGCAACTCGCCATTATAGGCGAGTACCCATTGCAACTCGCCAGTATGGTCGAGCATCCAAAGACTGTCAGAGGGCGAGTTTTCGTGATATTCGTTATTGACAAGTGGCACCTCTTAGTTTCCATATAGGCGAGGTTTCTCTTTAAGTCATGTGGTAGTTATCTCGCATGGGTGAGGTATTCTCGAATACATACCCCCCATGATTTGTTTATAAATAAGACCCCAAGGGTACCAAGAATGACACGTTGAGACCCCCTAAGTTCCATATTCGTTTAGCCCGTGTCTGCCTCGTACCTAACCCAACCCTTTGGTTTTGGAGAGGAAGATATTCTAAACTTTTGAGTACATGGCGGGACTTACTCGTTACAGGTCTCATGTCGTGTTCATAAACACTCCGGTTCTCTCTCTCACTCGTATCATCAGATCCTTGAGGTTAGACCGTCGGATCCGTTATCTTGGGCTTCACATTGGTCCGAACATCTAGAACCAAGATTTTCTTGATTCCAATAGTATACTAAATTTTTTTTCAATTTTATGAATTTTCATCGTTACTTTTAATTTAGGGATAGGTTATAATTACATGAATGAACATTACATTTTAAATTTGTTAAAATTATTATAATATACGTTAAGTCATTAAATTAAAATAATAAAACTATATTTAACAATTTTAAATGTTTCTACAACTTTTCTCATTTACCATGGGAGAGAGAAATAAGGGGAGGGGATAGGAGTCAGGAGACTGAAGTTAACAGTGCTCATCGAGAAATCCTCCTCACTGTTTGTTTGAAGCCTTGACACTAGAGGGGTTATTATGATGTCGACATGAAATGTTGAGAATTGAAGTTGATACACTTTAATGCCTAGTTGATTAATCAATGACTAGTTGATTGGTTAAGGATTGCAAGCAGGAGCTAACTCGCCGGCCAAAAGAGCATAAGTCTCATGAATTGTTACCGTTTTGATGTAGCTCTACTTTTATGACATTGTATGTTTGATGCTCTTGTTTTCCGGCTTGCATGCCGAGATAGTTGTTGATGCGCGAAAACGTCGCGGGGCACCAGCCAGCTAACACGGAGGGGGTGTTCGATCTCACAAGCTAGGAGAGGAGGAGAGGAGGGAAGGAAGGAAGCCTCTGAGTGCTCGAGAGTGGAGCAAACGGCTTGTCAAAGAGGGTTGCGGGGATAGAGGAGAGGAGCTTGATCAACAAAGCGGGTTGATCAAGAGAGGAGAAGGAGGTTGACCAGGAGCTGTCGAGCAGACGGCTAATGTGACGGTTGTGCTTGCAGGTTGGAAGCCGAGGAGAGCTGAACTGAGAAGAAGTCTGCTGAGCAGAGGAGCAAGACTTGCTGAGCAGAGGAGCAAGGCTTGCTGAGCAGAGGAGCAAGGCTTGCTGAGCAGAGGAGCAAGGCTTGCTGAGCAGAGAGAAGAAGAAGGGGGGCCGCTAGCAGCGGCAACAACACACTTCGCCCGCCGCGGCCTAAATGCCACTCCTGCGACGGGCTTTCCTTTTATTAATAGCTAGAGATTACAAGCTTACAAGTACACCTTTACAACAAAATCACTTAAAGGGTACAAGGAGAAGCTGGCGGCTAAGAGAGAAGGAAGTGCCAGAAAGCAGGGGAGAAGCTGCCAGAGACTAAGTAAAATGGTCTGCTGGCAAGCTGGAGGACTGGGAAACTGAGTCTGCAGAGTCTGCTAGCAAGCTGCTGAAGAGCTGTGCGGACAGGAAACTGAGTCCGCAGAGCTTGCTGGAGGAGGTGATGACGGACTGCGCGGACTGGAAAACGGAGTCCGCAGGGCTTGCTGGCAGGACTTGCAGAATCCTCCAACCGTCTGGCGTGATGCAGAATGAGAGGCACCATGGGCTATTTATAGGCCCAGGGAAGTTCTTCTAGAAGCGGGGCCCAGTGACATCAGCATGACGACCTGCGCGGACTCCGCGGACAGAGATTTTGCGTCCGCCACTGTTGCCTGAGGAAGCAAGCGGAAGGACCCACCTGCAGAGAACTGGAGGTCGCCCCCTAGCGGGCGACCTGGGCGGACTCCGGGAGGAGTCCGCCGGCAGGCGGAGGCCGCCCCCTAGCGGGCGGCCTGGGCGGACTCCAGGGGGAGTCCGCCCGGCAGGAGCCGGGGCCGCCCCCTAGCGGGCGGCCTGGGCGGACTCCAGGGGGAGTCCGCCCGGCAGGAGCCGGGGCCGCCCCCTAGCGGGCGGCCTGGGCGGACTCCAGGGGGAGTCCGCCCGGCAGGAGCCGGGGCGCCCCCTAGCGGGCGGCCTGGGCGGACTCCAGGGGGAGTCCGCCCGGCAGGAGCCGGGGCCCCCTAGCGGGCGGCCTGGGCGGACTCCAGGGGGAGTCCGCCCGGCAGGAGCCTGGCCGCCCCCTTGCGGGCGGCCTGGGCGGACTCCGGGTGGAGTCCGCCCGGCAGGAGCCTGGCCGCCCCCTTGCGGGCGGCCTGGGCGGACTCGGGTGGAGTCCGCCCGGCTGGAGCCGGGGCCGCCCCCTAGCGGGCGGCCTGAGCGGACTCCAGGGGGAGTCCGCCCGGCAGGAGCCTGGCCGCCCCCTTGCGGGCGGCCTGGGCGGACTCCGGGTGGAGTCCGCCGGCTGGAGCCGGGGCCGCCCCTAGCGGGCGGCCTGGGCAGACTCCAGGGGGAATTCGCCCGGCAGGAGCCTGGCCGCCCCCTTGCGGGCGGCCTGGGCGGACTCCGGGTGGAGTCCGCCCGGCTGGAGCCGGGGCCGCCCCTAGCGGGTGGCCTGGGCGGACTCCAGGGGGAGTCCGCCCGGCGGGGCCTGGCCGCCCCTTGCGGGCGGCCTGGGCGGACTCCGGGTGGAGTCCGCCCGGCTGACTGCCGGGGCCGCCCCCTAGCGGGCGGCCTGGGCGGACTCCAGGGGGAGTCCGCCCGGCGGGCCTGGCCGCCCCCTTGCGGGCGGCCTGGGCGGACTCCGGGTGGAGTCCGCCCGGCTGACGGGCAGAGGCCGCCGGGGTGGGCGGCCTCGGCGGACGGCGGCAGGAGGCCGCCCCCCTCGGGCAGCAGGGAGGTCGCCCCAGGCGGGCGTCCTCGGCGGACGACGGTAGGAGACCACCGCCCCTTGAGAGAAATAGGAGGCCGCTACTGGTACTGCTGTTGGCGGACTCCTGCAAGGAAAAGACTGCACGATTAGCGGACCTAACCGCATGTCCCGCGAGGGTGAGCCATGGGAATAGCTCGCCGTCCCGCAGGGCACGCGGTTGCTAGGAGACCTAGGCGGATAGGGAAGACTGTCCGCCTATGCTGGGACCATCGCGATCGAAAGGGATAATCTAAGGGTCACGATGAGCCAGCTGGCCATCTTGGGAAGGATCGCCGATTTCTGGGTTAACATAATCCCCGCACTTTTTTAAGTTCCGAAAAGAACTTCGAAAAAGTTGGAGACCCACGAAAATCGTGATCCACCCCAACGGAAGAAGGGGAGCAAGGAGAGACAGAACCTGAAAACTCTCCTTAGAAGCTTAGTGCTTCCTGAATTCGCTTTTGCAAAACGAAGAAGTCGTGTCTTCTGTGAATGTTCTGCAAAACAGAAGTGAGGAAAACAGAAAGCCACAATAACTCGCAAGTACCTGAAAGGGACCTGCAAGTCTTTGCTGATCTCTACAAAAAGAGAGTTAGGAACATGCACAATATATGAGAGTAACTTGCAAGTACCTGTGAAGAAACTTGCAAGAGTTTGTGGATCTCTGCAAGAAGAGAGTTAAGAGCAGGTATCGTATATAAAAATAAGCTGCAAGTACCTATGTGAGGCTTGCAGGTGTTTGCTAATCTCTGCAAGAAGAGAAGTTAGGAACCAATAAGATATGAAAATAACTTGCAAGTATCTGTGAAGAGAAGGCTTGCAAGTGTTAACTGTAGACTGTTAACTGTTGATAAGTTAACTGTTGACAAGATAAGGCCGATATGACCCATTAGCAAGAAGAGTGCTTGATGAATATTATTATGAAGCCCAGATCAATAAACTGAGTGTTGACTGCTGACAGATATGACTGGATAATAATAGCATGGCTGATAGCACTTGAGCAAATAATGTAGAGGAGATGAGAGCAATAGAGCTTATATGAGTAGAGTGCGAGTCATCATCCTGATAGAGCTTTGAATAAGCAATTCATATAGGATGAGCACGAGCAAAGTGATTGCTGAAAATCCTTTTGATAGGTCGGATTAACCTGTTCACCTATGAAAGAAGGCAAGAGAGAAAATGAGGTCTATACCCGGAATGATTAAAGTGGGTTGAATGCTGCCACAGGTGTTCCCCGTGGGCCTTATGCATCACTTGCCCGAAAAATCATCCCGAGTATAGTCCTATTCAAAGCGGGCTGGCCGCACATCCTCAAGGAGGGGGGAAAAGGAAAAAAGAGGTCCATGTTCGGAATGACTACAGAGGGTTGAATGCTGCCACAGGTGTTCCCCGTGGGCCTTATGCATCACTTGCCCGAAAAAAATCATTCCGAATATGGTCCTACTCAAAGCGGGAAAGGAAAAAGAGGTCCATGTTCGGAATGACTACAGAAGGTTGAATGCTGCCACAGGTGTTCCCCGTGGGCCTTATGCATCACTGGCCTGAGAAAGTCATTCCGAGTATGGTCCTGCTCAAAGCGGGCTGGCCGCGCATCCTCAAGGAGGGCACAAAGCAAGGGAAGGTCCTGAGAAGGACCGCTGGAAGCGAGGAAGATCCTGAGAAGGATCGCTAGAAGCAAGGGAGATCCTGAGAAGGATCGCTAGAGACTCTGCTCTCTTGCCCTGGGCACAAGTATCACTGATCAAGGAGACAGGTTGCGCCAAGAGGCCTATATTGTCTGTGTATTGATCAGTGAAGTTGTGAGAACCCGAGAGGCATGGATCGAGGATACCAGAGAGAGTTATTCGGCCACCACAGTTGAAGGATGATCCAAGAGACAAGGCTACGCTTGATCGCCATTGCTTGTCCAGCGAAGATCATCCTAACCGTAGTGTTTCCTATAAGACGCACAGCAGAGCTAACACATGGGGCTCCCCTAGCACACACTCTGTGTCAGATGCTGGCTAGGATCCTAAGCCTGAAGCCCATAATCGCAGATGAACTGCTCCCACTACACACATGGGTATACTCCCGCCATATGTGGTCGAAGCGGTAGGTGCGAGAACAAACTACGGAGGAACGTTTCAGACTCGGCGAAATCTCATTGGCGTATTGATCCAGAGAGAGAGAGAGAGAGAGAGAGAGAGAGAGGCAACAAAAAGGGAACTGTGTCAGTACAGGATCTCTGAATAAAAGCTTTGCAGAAAAGCAAGAATAAAACACTGAGAAGTGTTGTAATGAAAATGTTTGAAAGAGTGAGTAAGGGTTGAGATAACCCCTGTAGGTTGTAAGGAGCTCTGGAGGACTGTGAAGTCCATCGCTTTGGAGGACTGTGTAGTCCTTGCTAGTTTAGAATAGCCTTCCCAGTATACCCTCGTCATTGGCATCGAAGCATTCGACTTCTTTGTTAACAACGAGGAGAGGATAATCTTCGACCTGGCTCACCCCTCTTGAGGAGCAAGGAACATCTGAACTTTCTTTGCCCTTTGAAGTTGATGGATCAGGGCGATCTTCTTTAGGAAGCAAGTCATGCATCTTGCCCTGCCGGAGCATCCTTTGCACAAGCTGACGGAATGCTCGGCAGTTTTCTGTTCGATGGCCTGGCTCTTTGTGGAATTCACAATAAGGCTCTGAGTCTCTAGACCTCTGATCTGCTGGCCGGTAGGGCTTCTTATAGCTTGCCCTGTCTTTCATGATCTGCACTACCTCTTGCACGACGTCGTCGAGATCCGACTCATGCAAGTCATCGTCTTGCTCTTGTTGGACAGTTGCTGTTTGAGAAGGAGCTAGTGGTAGCAATGGATCTTGAGCATCGCGGCTCGGGAAGGAGTATCGCTGGCGATGAAGCCTTCTCTCCTTCCTTGAGTGAGCTGGGAAACGATTGCAAGGAGACCTTGGGGGCTGCTTGCGAAACGGATCTTTCTCTGATACGAGCTTGGAGACGAAGCTTGGATTGCTCTTCTCGCCTCGGATGTACGAGTTGGCTAGAGCGATCAGCTCTTGGTATGTCCTTGGAGCACGGACATTAGCTTCAAACTTGAGAGGCCCTTCGCGAAGACCATGGATAAGAGCCACTCGGTACATTTCTTGATCAACGATTTCGATGTCCAGAATCTCTCTCTGGAATCGATCAACAAATTGAGACCAGGTTTCATCACTGCGCTGTCTGATCTCAAAGAGGGCTTCAGGACCGCCCTTTCTCTTGGAGGAGGTAGAGAATCTGAGAAGGAATTCTCTACGAAGATCAAGGAAGGAAGAGATGGAGTGGGGACGGAGGCCATAGAACCAGTCCCTCACTTGCCCATCAAAGGTTGTCACAAGGAGCTTGCACTTGGTTGCATCTGACAGAGTCTTGAGAGCAACGGCTGATTCAAAAGCTTGAAGATGCTTGACCGGATCAGTCTCTCCAGTATAGATTGGGAGGCGAGGCTCTCTGAAGTTTGCTGGAGTAGGTTCAAGGCGAACACTCTCAATAAAGGGCGACGGCTCTTCCTGCTCTCCACAGCATAGGGATCAAAGGGAGCATAGGCTGCAGCTGCTGCAAAAGAGGCAGGAGGGTAGAAAGGAAAGGTTGCTGCAGGGGGAGCAGAGGCAGGAGCTGGGGGGCAAGGATGACTTCCTTGAAAGTTGAGAAATCTGGCAGGACTTCCCCGGGCTGCTTGCCGGAAGAAGTTTTGGCGAGCGGCAAATCTTCATCTTGAGTTCGCAAAGGAGCAGCAGGACCTTGCGGGAAGGTCGGGGTGTAAGGCGGATAGAACGGAGGACAAGCTTGAGAATAAGCTTGCTTATGCTCTGATGTTGGCGTTGGGTGATTGGAGCAGCTGGAGCAGCTGGAGCAGCTGGAGCAGCTGCTGGACGAGAGTCTAACCGCTGCGTGATCGCAGCAAGGACTTGGTTGATTGCTTGGAACTGTTGAGCATTCTCACGGCGCGACTGCTCAAAAGCTTCCCAGAGAGGATCTTCACTGGGACTTGGAGCAAAGTTCTCGGCTGACTGATCTGACATGGCTAACTGCCGCTATTCACCGTCTGACCGGATCTGAAGGCCGCGTGTTAACTGTTGATGCGCGAAAACGTCGCGGGGCACCAGCCAGCTAACACGGAGGGGGTGTTCGATCTCACAAGCTAGGAGAGGAGGAGAGGAGGGAAGGAAGGAAGCCTCTGAGTGCTCGAGAGTGGAGCAAACGGCTTGTCAAAGAGGGTTGCGGGGATAGAGGAGAGGAGCTTGATCAACAAAGCGGGTTGATCAAGAGAGAGGAGAAGGAGGTTGACCAGGAGCTGTCGAGCAGACGGCTAATGTGACGGTTGTGCTTGCAGGTTGGAAGCCGAGGAGAGCTGAACTGAGAAGAAGTCTGCTGAGCAGAGGAGCAAGACTTGCTGAGCAGAGGAGCAAGGCTTGCTGAGCAGAGGAGCAAGGCTTGCTGAGCAGAGGAGCAAGGCTTGCTGAGCAGAGAGAGAAGAAGGGGGGCGCTAGCAGCGGCAACAACACACTTCGCCCGCCGCGGCCTAAATGCCACTCCTGCGACGGGCTTTCCTTTTATTAATAGCTAGAGATTACAAGCTTACAAGTACACCTTTACAACAAAAATCACTTAAAGGGTACAAGGAGAAGCTGGCGGCTAAGAGAGAAGGAAGTGCCAGAAAGCAGGGGAGAAGCTGCCAGAGACTAAGTAAAATGGTCTGCTGGCAAGCTGGAGGACTGGGAAACTGAGTCTGCAGAGTCTGCTAGCAAGCTGCTGAAGAGCTGTGCGGACAGGAAACTGAGTCCGCAGAGCTTGCTGGAGGAGGTGATGACGGACTGCGCGGACTGAAAACGGAGTCCGCAGAGGGCTTGCTGGCAGGACTTGCAGAATCCTCCAACCGTCTGGCGTGTTGCAGAATGAGAGGCACCATGGGCTATTTATAGGCCCAGGGAAGTTCTTCTAGAAGCGGGGCCCAGTGACATCAGCATGACGACCTGCGCGGACTCCGCGGACAGAGATTTTGCGTCCGCCACTGTTGCCTGAGGAAGCAAGCGGAAGGACCCACCTGCAGAGAACTGGAGGTCGCCCCCTAGCGGGCGACCTGGGCGGACTCCGCGAGGAGTCCGCCCGGCAGGCTGGAGGCCGCCCCCTAGCGGGCGGCCTGGGCGGACTCCAGGGGGAGTCCGCCAGGCAGGAGCGGGGGCCGCCCCTAGCGGGCGGCCTGGGCGGACTCCAGGGGGAGTCCGCCCGGCAGGAGCGGGGCCGCCCCCTAGCGGGCGGCCTGGGCGGACTCCAGGGGGAGTCCGCCCGGCAGGAGCGGGGCCGCCCCCTAGCGGGCGGCCTGGGCGGACTCCAGGGGGAGTCCGCCCGGCAGGAGCCGGGGCCGCCCCCTAGCGGGCGGCCTGGGCGGACTCCAGGGGGAGTCCGCCCGGCAGGAGCCTGGCCGCCCCCTTGCGGGCGGCCTGGGCGGACTCGGGTGGAGTCCGCCCGGCAGGAGCCTGGCCGCCCCCTTGCGGGCGGCCTGGGCGGACTCCGGGTGGAGTCCGCCCGGCTGGAGCCGGGGCCGCCCCCTAGCGGGCGGCCTGGGCGGACTCCAGGGGGAGTCCGCCCGGCAGGACCTGGCCGCCCCTTGCGGGCGGCCTGGGCGGACTCCGGGTGGAGTCCGCCCGGCTGGAGCGGGGCCGCCCCCTAGCGGGCGGCCTGGGCGGACTCCAGGGGGAGTCCGCCCGCAGGAGCCTGGCCGCCCCTTGCGGGCGGCCTGGGCGGACTCCGGGTGGAGTCCGCCCGGCTGGAGCCGGGGCCGCCCCTAGCGGGCGGCCTGGGCGGACTCCAGGGGGAGTCCGCCCGGCGGGGGCCTGGCCGCCCCCTTGCGGGCGGCCCCTGGGCGGACTCCGGGTGGAGTCCGCCCGGCTGACTGCCGGGGCCGCCCCCTAGCGGGCGGCCTGGGCGGACTCCAGGGGGAGTCGCCCGGCGGGGCCTGGCCGCCCCCTTGCGGGCGGCCTGGGCGGACTCCGGGTGGAGTCCGCCCGGCTGACGGGCAGAGGCCGCCCGGGGTGGGCGGCCTCGGCGGACGGCGGCAGGAGGGCCGCCGCCCCTCGGGCAGCAGCAGGAGGTCGCCCCAGGCGGGCGTCCTCGGCGGACGGCGGTAGGAGCACCGCCCCCTGAGAGAAATAGGAGGCCGCTACTGGTACTGCTGTTGGCGGACTCCTGCAAGGAAAAGGACTGCACGATTAGCGGACCTAACCGCATGTCCGCGAGGGTGAGCCATGGGAATAGCTCGCCGTCCCGCAGGGCACGCGGTTGCTAGGAGGACCTAGGCGGATAGGGAAGACTGTCCGCCTATGCTGGGACCCATCGCGATCGAAAGGGATAATCTAAGGGTCACGATGAGCCAGCTGGCCATCTTGGGAAGGATCGCCGATTTCTGGGTTAACAATAGTCTAGGAGTGCTTATGCATATTAAAATAATTTTAATCAACTAGTCATTGGTTCAAATCCTACTAATAATAAAATATAATAAATTTTTATTTTGTAAATAATTTTGTTATTTAGCTATATTTTTTTATAACAGATTCTTTGTTACATTGTTGTTTAATTTTTTTTACAAATAAATTCATTGTCTTGTTGTTATATAAAATTTTTTTATTGGTGAGTTAATTGTTATGTTGTCTTTCAAATTATAAACATATTTGTTATCACGTTATTTTTTGTAAACTTTTTTTTATAAACTAGTTATTTGTTTAAAGGTTTTTTATAAATAAGTTTATGTTATGCTATTAATTATTATGAGGAAAATATAAAAAATAATTAATTTTTAATTTTGTAAATATAAAATATAATAAATTTTCATTTTGTAAATAATTGTGTTATTTAGCTATATTTAATTTTTTTTATAAAATTATTTATTATATTATTGTTTATTTTTTTACAAATAAATTCATTGCTAAGTCTATATAAAATTTTTTATAGACTAGTTAATTTTTTTTATAGATTTTTTATAAATAAGTTTATGTTATGCTATTAATTATTATGAGGAAAATATAAAAAATAATTAATTTTTCATTTTGTAAATCTAAAATATAATAAATTTTCATTTTGTAAATAATTGTGTTATTTAGCTATATTTATTTTTTTTATAAGATTTTTTATTACATTCTTGTTTAATTTTTTTTACAAATAAATTCATTGTCAAGTCGTTATATAAAATTTTTTTATAGACAAGTTAATTTTTTTATAGATTTTTTATAAATAAGTTTATGTTATGCTATTATGGGAAAAATATAAAAAATAATTAAATTCAAAGGCGGCATTCAAATAATTCATAGACGATAATGAATTGTGGTTTTAATTTATAATCTGAATTATATTTATATTAATATTTATAAATTTTATTATTTTAATTACTTCTCCGTTATATATAACTTAAAATCTTAGAATATTTATTGATTCATAAGAAATATGGAAATTAAAGAACTAATTGTAATCAAGCAATAATTATTTAATGTATTAAGGTAAAAAAATAAAAAATTTTGTTTGCAAAAAAATTGACCAAATTGTACAACTCCGTATTCGCAGGTTTTTGGTTTTAAGCTTTTTGAGTGGTTTGAGCTCTTGGTGGCCAATTTAGGCCTGACCCTCGGAATATACTATTAGTGGGAGGAAAAATTGTCTTCCCCCCTTTGTCTTTTTCTGGGAGGGGCGGGTATGGCAAGTTGACCGAACCCGCTCCCCGCTGGCTAGGCGCAAGGCGAGGCGGGGCGAGACCGGCGGGAGGCCGGGTTCTCGCCCTGCCCCCGCGGCCTGGCGGGGCGAGGCGGGGCGAGACCGGCGGGAGGCCGGGTTCTCGCCCTGCCCCGCAGCCTGGCGGGGGCGAGGCGGGCGGGGCGAGACCGGCGGGAGGCCGGGTTCTCGCCCTGCCCCCGCGGCCTGACAGGGGCGAGGCGAGGCGAGACCGGCGGGAGGCCGGGTTCTCGCCCTAGCCCCGCGGTCTGGCGGGGCGAGACCGGCCGGGAGCCGGGGTCTCGCCCCTACCCCCTGCTCCCTAGCTTGTCTCGGGTGTCCGGGAAGGTGGGAGGGATGACTTCTCCCGCCCTTGGACCTCTTTGGGCCTTGTCGTTACCGTTGTAACATCGGGGTAGAATTACCTATTTGCCTCCCGGCGTGGCTGTTTTCTATTAGCCCGAGTCATTTTTGGCGTAGGGGTATTGTTGACTTTTTGGTCCATGGGGTTGGAAAAACTATAAATAGGCCCTTAGGGGTGCCTTGGAGAGCATCGCTTCTTCACTCTCTCTTCATCCTTCAAGGCACCCTAGCTCAAGCATTGGCTCGGGAGGGGGAGATCTCCAAGGTCTTCCGGGTTGAGGTGGGACCTCCGCGCTAGAGCCGAGGGTCTGTTTCTAGCTTCTTGATCCTTTGGTCTGTGACGTTCTCCTGAGTGTAGTAGGTGCGAGGTCACCCCTTTCTAGGGACGCCGAACTCCACAGAGGTCATTTTTGACTTCAACACTTTTGGTGCGTTGAGAGTGGAGAGTGACCAACACAGAAGATCTCGGGAGAGTGCCATGACTGGAGGTCAGGGAGGTAGTGATGATCTCGGCGAGCTCCCCAGCTCAGGACCCTTTATGGGGAGGCAAAAGTTCATGGCCTCCATCCAAGGCATCATAGAGATGCTGTGAAGCATTGCCCCTCAGGGTGACAGCTCCACCCCGACCCCCCAGGAGCTAGCTCCCCCCTCTCAACGAGTCGACTCCCAGGGGTCTAGGCGAGATGACCCCAACAGGGGGAGAAGGAAGCGCGCCAGGAAGAAGGTCCGGGAAGGAGAGGATGAGAGATGGGGTCGAGCGAGACCTCACCGGCCGGGAATTTTTCTCCAGCCCGGCAAGTGCCAACCTTCCAGGCGAGCAGGTCTTGCGAGTGGAGGTGGCGAGACCACCCTTTAGGGGGTCACCCTTCAGCGAGCTGATCATCTCAGCTCCCATTCCTAAGGGGTTCAGAGAGCCAGACATGGCTTAGTATACCGGGAAGGATGACCCTGTCCAGCATCTGCAGTGGTTTGAGGATGTCGTCTCTATTAGGACGATGACAGATGCCTTCAAGTGTCACCTTTTTGCGATCACATTGAAGGAGAAGGCAAGGGACTGGTTTCATCAATTCCCTCCGAGGTCGATCTATGGGTTCGAGGACTTGAGTCGGAGCTTTCAGCTCCGCTTCTCCACCTCCAAGAAGAGGAAGAGGAGTCCCGAGTCCATCTTCCTGATAAGGCAGGGGGCCGAGGAGTCGCTGGCCCGTTACGTTGACAGGTTCCAAGAGGAGATCCTGGAGGTCCAGGAGATGCCAGGGTATGCCCTCCAGATGGCGTTCACGGTGGGGTTGTGCGAGGGGTTCTTCAAGATGAGCCTGACTCGAAAGGCCCCCTTTCCTTTGAGCAGCTGATGGAAGGGCGGACGAGGAGATAACCATGGAGGCGGCCAACCCGACATTTGTCAAGAAGTTGGCAAAGCTAACAGAGACGGAGTCAAAGGAGCAAGGTGGCTCAAGACATCAGGAAGGAAGAAGAAGGGAGGAGCGGAGAGCTCAGGAGGGTCCAGAGCCAGGTTGGAGGCAATAAGGAGGACCTGCCCAGGGTCCAGGAAGAGCTCTCATCCAGGGCGGAGGGAACTTTCATGGGGGCCAAGGGTGGTTCAACTTCCAGAGGCAAGCCCCTAGGCAGCTCCTACCCCCCACCACAACAAGCGATGGAGATTGGTCGAAGGGAGATGAGGAACCGCCAGATAAGGAGAAGGGTCAGGGTAAGGTTACCGTACTGTGACTTCCACCAGGTGGAGGGGCACACCACAACTACCTTCCCCGAGTTCCTGGAAGTGAGGGGGGCGAGAGGCCGTGCCCAGCCACAAACACCAGTGCGGGTTGAAGAGGTTTTGCCCAGAGAAGGGGGGATGATGTGTGTGAGGACCGGGTCGATGTTGGACCCCGAGGTGGTATAGCTGTGATCCATGGTGGAGTGGGGATCGAGGCCACTCGGAAGGCGAGCCTTCATGTGATGTACCGATGGAGCGTCGCCTCGACGTCCCAGACCCCTCCCCAGGACGAGAAGATCACCTTCTCGGTGAAGGACCTGCCGGATCATGAGGATTCGTTTTGCGATGCGCTGGTCATCAAGACAACCATCGAAGGCTACACCGTCTCCCGGATCTTGGTTGACAACAGAAGCTCCGTCAACGTCATTTTCAAGAAGGCGTTTGACGAGATGAAGGTAGAGCCAAGGAGGGTGTTGGCTTCGGACGGACCCCTATTCGGGTTTTCAGGGGAGAGGAAGGAGGTAGAGGGTGGAGTAGGACTCCAAGTAAAATTGGGAGGGACTTTAAGGAACTGCCGGTTCGTCATTGTTGATGCTCCAAGCAGCTACAACGTCATCTTCGGAAGGCCCCTCATCAGCGCCTTCCGTTGTGTGCCGTCCTCTTTCCACCAATGCCTCAAGTTCAGCTCGAGAGGGATCCAGGTTAGAGTCAAGGGAGACTCCAGGATTGCAAGGCAGTGTTACGTCACGGCCGTCAACACCATCTCTTGGATGGCCAGGGCGGAGGAGATGGAGAAGATCATGGAGAGCCTGAGCAGGATGAGAGTGTCCGACGAGAAGAAAGCGAATGACAGCCATCATGCCCAGGCCCCCTGAAGAAGCCTCGCCCTGGGGGAGTCCTTTCTTTTTTCTTATCTTGTAACAAGCTCTACCCTCGACCGGCTGGGTCAAGGGATCATGTAACCCATCTTTTTTCCCCGTTTGAGAATGTTGGATTTGGTAGAGTTCAAGTGACACACCTGGTTCCCCACCCCCGAGAGGATCTCCTCATCCAGGCTCCCACTAGCTGGATGGGTCGAATGTGCCTCGGGGAGAGCAAGTCCCACCCCCGAGAGGATCACCTCATCCAGGCTCCCATTAGATAGATGGGTCGAATGTGCCTCGGGGAGAGCAAGTCCCACCCCCGAGAGGATCTCCTAATCCAGGCTACCACTAGTGGATGAGTCAAATGTGCCTCGGGGAGATCAAGTCCCACCCCCGAGAGGATCTCCTCATCCATGCTCCCACTAGCTGGATGGGTCGAATGTTCCCCGGGGAGATCAAGTCCCACCCCCGAGAGGATCTCCTCATCCAGGCTCCCACTAGCTGGATGAGTCGAATGTGCCTCAGGGAGATCAAGTCCCACCCCCGAGAGGATCTCCTCATTCAGGCTCCCACTAGCTGGATGGGTCGAATGTGCCTCGGGGAGAGCAAGTCCCACCCTCGAGAGGATCTTCTCATCCAGGCTCCCATTAGCTGGATGGGTCGAATGTGCCTCGGGGAGAGCAAGTCCCACCCTGAGAGGATGTAAGGTCCCCCTTTCCAAAAACCAGGAGGACCTTATGCCCAAAGCGCTTGTCCCACCAAAAGGTTCGTGTTTCGGTAGAGGACCCACCCCTCTCACCCGACCCACGACCCAAGTAGCGGAACATGCGCTTTGTAAGGCTATATATATCAGAAATAGAAAATCATTCACAGAATATAAAATTTGCGGAAGCATCACAGAGTGTAGATAAATCATAATGATAGAAAATAGGCAACCATAACAAGATCCCACGAGGGGTATAAGCGTCCCAAAATATCATCCAACATGAGATGACAAACATAGAGTCTACAAGATGAAAATCACTCATCCTCTCTCCTCCTCAAAATAATACCCTCAAATCCTCATAGATCGTCCGCACTGGCTCCTGATGCTCCTCCTCAACGGGATCACGCCTACGATCCTCCATCGGCTCCTGCTCCGTGGGTGGGCGCATCGGTCCCTAAAATGATACGTACAAAAGTACGTTAGCCACATCATGACCAAGTAAATCCCACGCTCCTCCCCAGCCCCCTAATGGGTACAAGGAAGGTAACCTGCAAGGAAAATTAGTACAATAGCCGAAGCAACATATCTTGCAATAATAATTAAAAGATAGTGGCGGGAGAAATAGAAAGTTAGTACAGCAGTCGAAGCATCATAGCTTAATAAGCAGTTAAACGGTAGTGGCATGAGAAATCAATGGTTTATAAAAAGAGTACCGAAGTAGTAAGTTTCCGTCATCGTATAACTCCTCCTGACGGTGGTTATACGATGACGGACCAGGATGATAGCGCATGTAAACATATCATGTATAATTGATGTGATGAGCATGTATGATGTTCTCACGGTCTCTCGAATGATGAGTCACGATCATTATCCCCTATGTCGACATAGTGACCTGTTAAGAGAAGGAGCTCACTTCCCAGGCCTCACCGCCGTGGCCAGACGGTGACAGTGGGTCGGTCGCTCCCACTTCTAGGTTATGGATACACCCCAACGTCCTAGGCCTTCGTACCCCAAGAAACGGGTACTCTCGGTGGGAACACATCCTCACCTTGTGCGGAGATCGACCCTCTCGGCACATAACCAAAACAAGTGTGAGACGGACCTCTGTGGAAGGGGTAGCTAGCCCCCGGTCCTCTTCACCACCCAACAACAATAGAGTTCGTCGTCACAACTTCTCCCGTAGTGTATAATAGGGGGAAGCCGACGAACCCGCCACATCAGTAACCATGCACCCTCCCATATTCCCATGCATATGAAATGAATGAAGGACTATGATAGTACTTCTAAGTTATTACGTCATATTTGCGTATTCGGGAATAATACACACATGAGTTGATAATTTGAATCATTTAAACATGATTGACAAAACTTTGGCTCAAATATCAACTCCGATTAAGGATAAAAAAAAACATATATATATATATACCACACCATGAGATCCATTATTTACACGTGATGAATGAGACTTTATATCATTTAAGATAACAATTTCTCATGTACAAAATTTTCATGGACAACTATATATCACATATGTAAGCACATCAGAAACTTGAGATATTTATCCATATATTCATAAAGAGAATTTAAATCTGATCTAAACATAAAGCTTATCTTTCACGGTGACATGTATGTGGGGTTTTCTCATGGCTGAGTATCATAAAAAAAAAATTGTATTTTTTCTTTGTACCAAGTTTCGATGACAACTATATCTAATAAGAGAACATGCAAAATCGTTGAGATATATCTATACTGATAACATGAGTGAGTGCGTATTCCCCCTTTTTTTTTTGCTAACATGTTTTCTTGATCCAAAATTTGTAAGTAGTTATATAAATATCAACTTGATTTTCATGGTGTGAAAGTTCATCCTATATCAAATTGCATGCCTAACCTTTTGGGAATTAAAATGGAACTAAATTAAAAATTAGATCTAAACCCTCTCTTTTTTTTGAACTTCCTGGTACGGAGGTGGCGTGCAGTGATGGCGCAGGAAAAGTATCCATGGACGGTCGGAGAGCATTTGATCCCGCCATTACTCTCGCATGGTGGCGCTCGGAGTTGGGTACACCGGCGAGGTGCCGGTCGGACCGCCCAACGCTGGCAGCAGGCGCAAAACCTGGAAGGAAAATCCTTCCAGGTGCACGGTGGCAGCATGCATGCTGCCACCGTGAGCCTTAGATCCCCCACTTGCGGGGCCTCCCCATCACCACCGGTGGGAAGGAAAACTCCGGCCGTCACTCGTGGCGTGCTCGACCGGGAAGGGACTTCGGCGAGGGCCGGCCGGCGGCCTACCGCCGACGCCGGCGACAGTGGATCTGGATGGAGGGAACATCCAGATCCACGGTGGCTGCATGTATGCAGCCACCGTGGAGCTACAGTGGTCGGCCGGAGCACCGGTTGCTCCGGCCACCACTTCCGATGGCCTCGTCCATGATGGGTGTCCGGGCGGATGAGGATCGGCGGTGGTCCGGTGCCGCGGCTGCCGGCGAGGTTGGCCGAGAGGGAGTATGAAATAATAATCGTTTTTTTTTTCTCTGTTTTTTTTTTTATTATTTATTTATTTAATAAATAGGGCCTCACGGTGGCTGCATGCCTGCAGCCGCCGTGAGGCCGCGCGGGTGGTAACAGGACCGGCCGGAGCACCGCTTGCTCCGGCCACTATCCCCAGCAAAACCCGCCCGGGTGGGCGCACCGGCAGGGAGTCGGCCGGCGGCCGTCCGCCGCCGGCGGCTGCGACCTGGAGAGAACTTCTCCAGGTCCACGGTGGCTGTAAAGCCACCGTGAAACAGGAGGCACGGGGGAAATCACGGGCTGCCCCACCACCGCTGGTGGGGACTTGGGCTCCGGCCACCACCATCAGAGGGAGTACCCCGGGGAGGGCCTCCGGTGGGATGACTGCCGGCGGCCGGCCGCCGCCGGTGGTGGCCGGAAAAAATCTTAACAGAGAGCTCTTTTTTTTGATTTTTTTTTTGAATAGAAAGAAGAGGCCGCCGGAGCGGATTCCTGTCGAGCCCCTTCGCCTCAAGGGCCTTGAGGAGGGGTCGTGGGGACTCCTCCTCCCCTTCACACGCCCCATGCGAGGTCGAAACCCGCAACAGTGGCGGAGGTTGTGGGGGTGGTCCGAAGCTTCCATGGCCGGGAATGCCGTCTCCGGTGGTCGGAAACGGCAAAGATCGACGAGAAAAGGATCTAAGGGCAGAGAGAAGTCGGAGGAACTTACATTCGTGCCGTTTAGGCGAGGGGATCGTCGCGCGGCCATGGCGGTGGAGTTCGCCGGAGTTCGTGGAGGAGATTCGCCGGAAGGTCGCCGGGGCTGGGTCTATTGCTGGTTAGGGGGATATGGTGCTGGGGAAATCAAAACCCTAACCCTAGAGGGGTTTATATAGGAGGGGTGGTCTTTTGGAGTGTTATGTGGGGTTTAATGAGAAGCATTCACTCCTCCTTGATGTATCTGCCCACACCAGCCGGTTTCAACCTTCCCAATGCCTTGAGAATGGAGAGGAGATGAACCTCCAGCCACCATATTAAAAGGGGGAGTTATTATGAGGGTTTTACCTATTAATAGAAGCTTATAAATGAGATATTTAATTACCTGTTAATTATTTTAAACCAAAATTTTTATGGCAGCCTATTGAAATCATAAAGTATTTTTAGAAAAAATTTCGTAATTTTTGAAAGTATTTTCGTATTTTTATTTATTTATTTGGTGTTTACAACATGGTAAAATCAAAATAAATAATTTATATTTTTTTAAAAAATAATTTTAATTAATACATATCTTTCAAATATTCTTAGGGTACTATGATAAAAATTTGACAGAATAATAATATCATTTGCTATTTTTTCTTAAATCTCCAATACATTTAATAAATAACTACCCAAATAATAAATAAATTCTTAAAAGATTAATTAAATTTTTATTGGCCCATAGTACCTCAATTGTCCTTAGGGTATCTTGATAAAATTTCAGAGTTGATAGGAGTGCACTCGTCATATTTCCTATTAAGTTATCGTTTATGTGGTTGATGTGCGTTTAGGCGGATAAAGATGTTTTGGGCGTCGCATGGTTCAAGACGTTCAACTTAGTGAATAAATATCATGATGAGTTAATTGGACTACTATAGGGTAATGACATGCTACTCGCGTGCATATTGACCTGCTAAAGGCTATAAGTCCATCTACGCAAAATAAAGGCTCAATATCTAGTTTAGTTACATAAGACCCGTGTGACCCGGAAGGCGGAGAAAATGACTCATTGGGTCACTAATACCCAATAGGTTATCGCCAAACTATTTGGGTGCCAACCCAGCCCACAGAACTCTAGCGGGTCAAACGACACGAAGGGCTCGAAAAATAGAAATTGGGATGTTACAAATCTAAAAAGTCTAGCAAAATTTTCGTCCTCGAAAATTCGGTTGGGTCATAGTATTTTTGAAGACATAATGAGATTATACCCTAAATAAGTGGTATACATTTGTTATGTGTTACCTGACGTGAAGAGGTCGGGGTAAAGTTCTCGCATCTGGTCCTCAGGTTCCCAAGTAGACTCCTCGGTCCCGCAGTTGTCCCATTGCACTCGGACAAGGGAGACTCTCTTCCGTCGCAGAACTTTCGTCTCGGTATCCATGATCCGCACCGGCTTGAGGGACACTGATCGGTCGGGTTCTACCGGTCCTGGGGCCTCCTGAATAACCTGTTCGGGGCGTAATAGTGCGCGCCTCAGTGAAGAGACGTGAAATACGTCATGCAATCCCTGAAGCTCTGGGGGTAGCTCCAACCTGTACGCCACTTCGCCGATGCGCTCCGTGACGGTATATGGGCCCATGTATCTTGGGCTCAACTTTCGTTGTCGACGGAGCCGAGATACACCGTGACGAGGGCGGATCTTCAAGTAAACCTTATCACCCACAGCGAACTCAACATGACGATGACGGGCGTCGTAGTATTTGGCTTGCCGGCTCTGAGCTTCACGCATCCGATCCTGTATCACCTGGACAATCTCTGTCACATTCTCCATAAAAATGGGCCCCAAGGCCCTCGGATCCGCATCTTGAGCCCAAGAAAGTGGAGTTCGGCATTTCCGGCCGTATAAAGCTTCGTATGGAGCCATGCCAATGCTTGCCTGATACGTGTTGTTGTAGGAGAATTCAACTAAAGGTAGGAGCCGCTCCCATGGCTCCTTCTTATCCACCAGGCATAACCGGAGAAGATCCTCCAAAGTCCGGTTTGTGCGTTCTGTTTGCCCATCTGTTTGGGGATGAAATGATGTGCTGAAGGTTAGTTTGGTCCCCAAATACGCTTGAACGCTCCTCCACTCATTCGAGGTGAATCGGCCATCCCGATCAGAAACTATGGTCCTGGGCACACCATGGTATCGAACCACATTCTCAATGAAAAGACGCACTAATTTCCCGACACCGTCGTCTTGGCGGTGGGGAATGAACCGTGCAACCTTCGTCAAACGATCGACCACCACCCAAATAGAATCGTTCCCGGTCCGAGAGCGGGGCAGGCCATGGATAAAATCCATAGATATGTCTTCGAATTTCCACTCGGGGACGGGGAGCGGCTGTAGTAACCCGGCGGGGTGCTTGCATTCTGCCTTAACAAGCTGGCATGTCGGGCAATGTGTCACAAAAGATATGACGTCTCTTTTCATCCCTGGCCACCAGAAAGTCTTCTTCAGATCTGCATACATCTTTGTGATGCCTGGGTGGATCGAGTAACGCGTGTGGTGGCTCTCATACAAAATCTCGTGCCGAAACTGTCCCCAGAAGGAACGAACATCCTATCGCGGAAGTAGAGAATTCCGTCCCTTATTTGAAAATCTGGGTGTTCTTTTCCGGCCTTTAAACGGGCAATCCAGTCCTCGAACAATGGGTCGTCAGATTGAGCATCCCTGATCCTGTCCCGAAGATCGCACTTGATCTCTGTCCAATATAGCTGATGTGCGGCCGCAACTGCATCTCCCGGTGCGATCGCTGTAATTCCCATCTCCTCGAGGCCTCGTACAATATCTCTCGGTGTGCCAATCATCCAACTAGCTGAGGCCACAGGGTTCCTACTCAGAGCATCTGCAACGGTGTTTGCCTTTCCAGGATGATACTGTAGATCGAAATCATAGTCGCACAAAAACTCCAACCACCGTCTCTGCCCCAGGTTCAGCTCTCTCTGCGTGAAGACGTATTTGAGGCTCTTGTGATCTGAAAACACCTCACACCGGACGCCATACAGGTAGTGCCTCCATATCTTCAAGGCAAAGACTACCGCTCCCAACTCCAGGTCGTATGTAGAGTAGTTTTTCTCATGCACCTTTAGTTGCCTTGAGGCATAGGCGACCACCTTCCCATGTTGCATCAAGACGGCTCCTAGGCCCTGCTGGCATGCATCAGCGTACACCTGGAAGCCCTCCTGGCCCGATGGTATAGTAAGTATAGGAGCTGAGGTAAGCCTCTCCTTCAACTCTTGAAAAGCCCTTTCACATTGCGGTGTCCATACAAACGGCGCATCTTTCTTTGTTAAAGATGTTAGCGGTAGGGCGATCTTAGAGAATCCTTCAACAAACTTACGGTAATATCCCGCAAGCCCGAGAAAAACTCCTCACATCAGCCGCTGAACGAAGCTGCGGCCAATCCCGAACGGCCTGAATCTTTGCTGGGTCCACTGCTATACCGTTAGCGCTGACGATGTGTCCCAAGAAACCCACCTCCTTAAGCCAAAATTCACACTTCGAAAACTTCGCGTAGAGGTGGTGCTCTCGCAACTTTTGGAGTACCTTCTCCAAGTGTGTAACATGCTGCTCTTCCGATGCCGAGTATACGAGAATGTCATCGATGAATACAATGACAAATTGGTCGAGAAAAGGTTCAAATACCCGATTCATCAGCGACATGAATGCTGCCGGGGCATTGGTGAGACCGAAAGGCATCACCGTGAACTCGTATTGCCCGTAACGAGAGCAAAACGCAGTCTTCTCAATATCCTTGTCATCAATCCTGAGCTGATAGTACCCCGATCGGAGGTCGAGTTTGGAGAAACACCGAGCCCCCTGCAATTGATCGAACAACTCTTCTATCCTTGGGAGGGGATAGGTATTCTTCACAGTCAGCCGGTTCAACTCCCGATAGTCTATGCAGAGCAGAAGGGATCCATCCTTCTTCTTCACGAAGAGCACGGGTGCTCCCCAAGGGGAAGAACTGGGTCGGACGAATCCCGAGTCTACTAATTCCTGTAGCTGTACTCTGAATTCCGCCAGCTCCTTAGGCGCCATCCTGTAAGGAGATCTTGAAACTGGACGAGCCCCGGGGAGGAGGTGGATTTTGAAGTCCTCTTCCCGATGTGGAGGTAGTCCGGGGAGCTTCTCCGGGAAGACATCCGGAAACTCCCTTACCACTCTTACTTCAGCCAATTCCTTGGTCTGCTCCTTCAACTCAAAGTAGACCACGAACACCTCATCACCTCTCATGGTAGCCTTCGTCGCCTGTATGGAATTTAGCATGAGGCGAGAAATAAACGGTATACCTTGGTAGGTGAACGTTCCTCCCGTTGGTGCTTGGAGGGTCACCTTCCTGTTCTGACAGTCTATCTGTGCTGCATGGTCCGCGAGCCAATCCATCCCTAATATCAGGTCAAACCCCGATAGGTGGAGTACCGCAGCTTCAACTTCCATCTCCTGATCACTGATCTTTACTCGAAATCTGCATAAGTCCGAGGAGATCATCTCCGATCCATCGGGGAGTCGTACCCGCAACGGGTTTCCTGTGAGGTGAATCACTCCCGGCTCCTGGTGTATGAAATCATGAGACACGAAGGAGCGAGTGGCGCCCGTGTCAAAGAGCGCTCGAGCAGCCCGATCATTGATCCAAAGGATCCCTGTGGTTTTGATTGATTTTGAAACGATAATGTATATACAAATGTAATAAAAGCATCATATTTTAAGGTGCAGTATAAGTAAAACTCGTACCGTTCACCACGTCTGCAGTGGCTCGATCCCTCCCTAGGTCCAAAGCATAAGCCTGCTGGGGAGGTTGTTGCTGTCCTCTACCGGGTTGGCCCCGACCACGACCTCCACCACGGTAATTGTCCCGATGCCCTTCCCTGGGTGCCAAAAGGGGGCATTGAGGTCGCAAATGTCCCAACTCGTTGCAGTGGAAACAACGCCTTTCAAAAGGGCGTTGTTCCGCCGCATAAGCTGGTGCTGGGAGGGCCCTCTGCTGTGCTGGGGGAGGTGGAGGTGTCCTTCTCCGATGGTGGTCGCGGGGTGGCTGATGGCGATCTCGTCGGTCGTAGCCTCTATGGTCTCCTCTGTCATTTCCACGCGCGCGCTGATGCCTCCCCTGAACCCTCCGATCTTGTTCCTGGGGTGTCTCTGATATTCTCTTCAACCTGTTCCTCTCTCGAGTGGTCTTTATATCGGCCTCCATCGTCTTTGCAAGGTGGACGATAACCTCAAAAGGAGCATGAGCAGCAGTCATCAACGGTTGCCGAATGGAGTCGTTGAGGCCTTGAAAGAACCTTTTGGCCCGATTCTCATCCTCTATGGCCATGATGCCAGCGTACCGGGCAAGGTGGGAGAACTCCCGCTGGTACTCTGTAACTGTCATAGTGCCTTGCCGAAGGTGAAGAAAACGCTCCTGAAGCTCTGTCCGGTCAGAGCCAGAAATGAAGTGCTCCATCATCAAAGTAGAGAAACTTCTCCAAGAAACATCGGTCAGGCGGCGGTTCCTATAGGTGGTCTGTAGGATAGACCTCCACCACTGCCTAGCATAACCCTCCAGAAGGGTGGTGGCTAGGGAAACCGCATAGTAGGAGGGGCAGTGCATTCCCCTGAGTAGCTCCTCAATCCTTTCCAGCCAATCCTCTGTCTGGATGGCTGTCTCTGTCCCTCTGTAGGTTGGGGGACGAAAGCTCCTGAACATCACCAATCTTTCAGCATCTGTGGGGCCCTGCGCCTGTAGCAGCTGCTGCTGCTGTAGTGAGGCCCGAAAAGTTTCCAATAATGCAGTAAGAGTCTGCCCCAACTCTGTTTGCTGAAATGGGGTCGGCTGGGCCGGTGCTGCGTGACCAATAGGTGCGGCAGGAGGTGGAGGGGCCCACTCATCAACTGGCGTGTCGGGGGTGTAACTGTCCTCGTCAGTGTCATCCGTGTTCTCATTTCTCAGTCTGAGACTAGGCTCCTCGAAATTCCTGTGCCAAATTATAAAAATATACGTGTTAGAGCTATATAATTAGGCTAAAGGGGTAGGTACTCGTCGAAGAATTGATTTGGTTGGGTTTTACTAGCGTATACTTACGTGATGTTTCATCATGATTCTACTATGGTCCACCACGCTTCCGTTGCATAGTTCGTCCTCGAACTAATTAACATACGAAGGTGAACCATTTCTGTGATTACTGTTCTTTATAAATCCGGAACGTTTTTTTTTCCCCTCTGATACCCTTGTAAGGTCCCCCTTTCCAAAAACCAGGAGGACCTTATGCCCAAAGCGCTTGTCCCACCAAAAGGTTCGTGTTTCGGTAGAGGACCCACCCCTCTCACCCGACCCACGACCCAAGTGGCGGAACATGCGCTTTGTAAGGCTATATATATCAGAAATAGAAAATCATTCACAGAATATAAAATTTGCGGAAGCATCACAGAGTGTAGATAAATCATAATGATAGAAAATAGGCAACCATAACAAGATCCCACGAGGGGTATAAGCGTCCCAAAATATCATCCAACATGAGATGACAAACCTAGAGCCTACAAGATGAAAATCACTCATCCTCTCTCCTCCTCAAAATAATACCCTCAAATCCTCATAGATCGTCCGCACTGGCTCCTGATGCTCCTCCTCAACGGGATCACGCCTACGATCCTCCATCGGCTCCTGCTCCGTGGGTGGGCACATCGGTCCCTAAAATGATACGTACAAAAGTACGTTAGCCACATCATGACCAAGTAAATCCCACGCTCCTCCCCAGCCCCCTAATGGGTACAAGGAAGGTAACCTGCAAGGAAAATTAGTACAATAGCCGAAGCAACATATCTTGCAATAATAATTAAAAGATAGTGACGGGAGAAATAGAAAGTTAGTACAGTAGTCGAAGCATCATATCTTAATAAGCAGTTAAACGGTAGTGGCATGAGAAATCAATGGTTTATAAAAAGAGTACCGAAGTAGTAAGTTTTCCCGTCATCGTATAACTCCTCCTGACGGTGGTTATACGATGACGGACCAGGATGGTAGCGCATGTAAACATATCATGTATAATTGATGTGATGAGCATGTATGATGTTCTCACGGTCTCTCGAATGATGAGTCACGATCATTATCCCCTATGTCGACATAGTGACCTGTTAAGAGAAGGAGCTCACTTCCCAGGCCTCACCGCCGTGGCCAGACGGTGACAGTGGGTCGGTCGCTCCCACTTCTAGGTTATGGATACACTCCAACGTCCTAGGCCTTCGTACCCCAAGAACCGGGTACTCTCGGTGGGAACACATCCTCACCTTGTGCGGAGATCGACCCTCTCGGCACATAACCAAAACAAGTGTGAGACGGACCTCTGTGGAAGGGTAGCTAGCCCCCGGTCCTCTTCACCACCCAACAACAATAGAGTTCGTCGTCACAACTTCTCTCGTAGTGTATAATAGGGGGAAGCCGACGAACCCGCCACATCAGTAACCATGCACCCTCCCATATTCCCATGCATATGAAATGAATGAAGGACTATGATAGTACTTCTAAGTTATTACGTCATATTTGCGTATTCGGGAATAATACACACATGAGTTGATAATTTGAATCATTTAAACATGATTGACAAAACTTTGGCTCAAATATCAACTCCGATTAAGGATAAAAAAACATATATATATATACCACACCATGAGATCCATTATTTACACGTGATGAGTGAGACTTTATATCATTTAAGATAACAATTTCTCATGTACAAAATTTTCATGGACAACTATATATCACATATGTAAGCACATCAGAACCTTGAGATATTTATCCATATATTCATAAAGAGAATTTAAATCTGATCTAAACATAAAGCTTATCTTTCACGGTGACATGTATGTGGGGTTTTCTCATGGCTGAGTATCATAAAAAAAAATTGTATTTTTTCTTTGTACCAAGTTTCGATGACAACTATATCTAATAAGAGAACATGCAAAATCGTTGAGATATATCTATACTGATAACATGAGTGAGTGCGTATTCCCCTTTTTTTTTTTGCTAACATGTTTTCTTGATCCAAAATTTGTAAGTAGTTATATAAATATCAACTTGATTTTCATGGTGTGAAAGTTCATCCTATATCAAATTGCATGCCTAACCTTTTGGGAATTAAAATGGAACTAAATTAAAAATTAGATCTAAACCCTCTCTTTTTTTTGAACTTCCTGGTACGGAGGTGGCGTGCAGTGATGGCGCAGGAAAAGTATCCATGGACGGTCGGAGAGCATTTGATCCCGCCATTACTCTCGCATGGTGGCGCTCGGAGTTGGGTACACCGGCGAGGTGCCGGTCGGACCGCCCAACGCTGGCAGCAGGCGCAAAACCTGGAAGGAAAATCCTTCCAGGTGCACGGTGGCAGCATGCATGCTGCCACCGTGAGCCTTAGATCCCCACTTGCGGGGCCTCCCCATCACCACCGGTGGGAAGGAAAACTCCGGCCGTCACTCGTGGCGTGCTCGACCGGGAAGGGACTTCGGCGAGGGCCGGCCGGCGGCCTACCGCCGACGCCGGCGACAGTGGATCTGGATGGAGGGAACATCCAGATCCACGGTGGCTGCATGTATGCAGCCACCGTGGAGCTACAGTGGTCGGCCGGAGCACCGGTTGCTCCGGCCACCACTTCCGATGGCCTCGTCCATGATGGGTGTCCGGGCGGATGAGGATCGGCGGTGGTCCGGTGCCGCGGCTGCCGGCGAGGTTGGCCGAGAGGGAGTATGAAATAATAATCGTTTTTTTTTTCTCTGTTTTTTTTTTTATTATTTATTTATTTAATAAATAGGGCCTCACGGTGGCTGCATGCCTGCAGCCGCCGTGAGGCCGCGCGGGTGGTAACAGGACCGGCCGGAGCACCGCTTGCTCCGGCCACTATCCCCAGCAAAACCCGCCCGGGTGGGCGCACCGGCAGGGAGTCGGCCGACGGCCGTCCGCCGCCGGCGGCTGCGACCTGGAGAGAACTTCTCCAGGTCCACGGTGGCTGTAAAGCCACCGTGAAACAGGAGGCACGGGGGAAATCACGGGCTGCCCCACCACCGCTGGTGGGGACTTGGGCTCCGGCCACCACCATCAGAGGGAGTACCCCGGGGAGGGCCTCCGGTGGGATGACTGCGGCAGCCGGCCGCCGCCGGTGGTGGCCGGAAAAAATCTTAACAGAGAGCTCTTTTTTTTTTGATTTTTTTTTGAATAGAAAGAAGAGGCCGCCGGAGCGGATTCCGTCGAGCCCCTTCGCCTCAAGGGCCTTGAGGAGGGGTCGTGGGGACTCCTCCTCCCCTTCACACGCCCCATGCGAGGTCGAAACCCGCAACAGTGGCGGAGGTTGTGGGGGTGGTCCGAAGCTTCCATGGCCGGGAATGCCGTCTCCGGTGGTCGGAAACGGCAAAGATCGACGAGAAAAGGATCTAAGGGCAGAGAGAAGTCGGAGGAACTTACATTCGTGCCGTTTAGGCGAGGGGATCGTCGCGCGGCCATGGCGGTGGAGTTCGCCGGAGTTCGTGGAGGAGATTCGCCGGAAGGTCGCCGGGGCTGGGTCTATTGCTGGTTAGGGGGATATGGTGCTGGGGAAATCAAAACCCTAACCCTAGAGGGGTTTATATAGGAGGGGTGGTCTTTTGGAGTGTTGTGAGGGGTTTAATGAGAAGCATTCACTCCTCCTTGATGTATCTGCCCACACCAGCCGGTTTCAACCTTCCCAATGCCTTGAGAATGGAGAGGAGATGAACCTCCAGCCACCATATTAAAAGGGGGAGTTATTATGGGGGTTTTACCTATTAATAGAAGCTTATAAATGAGATATTTAATTACCTGTTAATTATTTTAAACCAAAATTTTTATGGCAGCCTACTGAAATCATAAAGTATTTTTAGAAAAAATTTCGTAATTTTTGAAAGTATTTTCGTATTTTTATTTATTTATTTGGTGTTTACAACATGGTAAAATCAAAATAAATAATTTATATTTTTTTAAAAAATAATTTTAATTAATACATCTCTTTCAAATATTCTTAGGGTACTATGATAAAAATTTGACAGAATAATAATATCATTTGCTATTTTTCTTAAATCTCCAATACATTTAATAAATAACTACCCAAATAATAAATAAATTCTTAAAAGATTAATTAAATTTTTATTGGCCCATAGTACCTCAATTTGTCCTTAGGGTATCTTGATAAAATTTCCGAGTTGATAGGAGTGCACTCGTCATATTTCCTATTAAGTTATCGTTTATGTAGTTGATGTGCGTTTAGGCGGATAAAGATGTTTTGGGCGTCGCATGGTTCAAGACGTTCAACTTAGTGAATAAATATCATGATGAGTTAATTGGACTACTATAGGGTAATGACATGCTACTCGCGTGCATATTGACCTGCTAAAGGCTATAAGTCCATCTACGCAAAATAAAGGCTCAATATCTAGTTTAGTTACATAAGACCCGTGTGACCCGGAAGGCGGAGAAAATGACTCATTGGGTCACTAATACCCAATAGGTTATCGCCAAACTATTTGGGTGCCAACCCAGCCCACAGAACTCTAGCGGGTCAAATGACACGAAGGGCTCGAAAAATAGAAATTGGGATGTTACAGAGGATCTCCTCATCCGGGCTCCCACTAGCTGGATGAGTCGAATGTGCCTCGAGGAGATCAAGTACCACCCCCGAGAGGATCTACTCATCCAGGCTCCCACTAGCTGGATGAGTCGAATGTGCCTCTGGGAGATCAAATCCCACCCCCGAGAGGATCTCCTCAGCCAGGCTCCCACTAGCTGGTTGAGTCGAATGTGCCTCGGGGAGATCAAGTCCCCACCTGAGAGGATCTCCTTAGCCAGGCTCCCACTAGCTAGTTGAGTCGAATGTGCCTCGGGGAGAGCGAGCCCCACCCCCGAGAGGATCTACTCAACCAGCCTCTCACTAATTGGTTGGGTCGAATGTGCCTCAAGGAGATCAAGTCCCCACCTCTGAGAGGATCTCCTCAGCCAGGCTCCCACTAGCTGGTTGGGTCGAATGTGCCTCGGGGAGAGTGAGCCCCACCCCTGAGAGGATCTCCTCAGCCAGGCTCCCACTAGCTGGTTGGGTCGAATGTGCCTCAGGGAGATCAAGTTCCCACCCCCGAGAGGATCTCCTCAGCCAAGCTCCCACTAGCTGGTTGGGTTGAATGTGCCTCGGGGAGATCAAGTTCCCACCCCCAAGAGGATCTCCTTAGCCAGGCTCCCACTAGCTGGTTGGGTCGAATGTGCCTCGGGGAGAGCAAGCCCCACCGCCGAGAGGATCTCCTCAGCCAGGCTCCCACTAGCTGGTTGAGTCGAATGCGCCTCAGGGGGAGTAAGTCTCTTTTTGCTCCGAGACGGTCCCGCTGCCCATGTTCTCACTTGCTGGGCAGTGCCGGTGGTGCTTCTCGCGGAAGCCAAGTGTTTTTTTACCCGGAGGGGGTCTCGCCACCCAGGCTCCCATAGCTGGAATGACATGTTGACCCCTCCGAGGGGCGAAGTGTTTTTTACCCGGAGGGGGTCTCGCCACCCAGGCTCCCATAACTGGCATGACAGGTTGACCCCTCCGGGGGGCGAAGTGTTTTTTACCCGGAGGGGGTCTTGCCACCCAGGCTCCCATAGCTGGCATGACAGGTTGACCCCTTCCGGGGGGTGAAGTGTTTTTTACCCAGAGGGGGTGTCGCCACCCAGGCTCCCTTAGCTGGCATGACAGGTTGACCCCGCGAGAAAATTACACTCAGCGAATACGTTGGATTGGACGTTTCTTTCCGAGCTTGTGCCAACCTCGAAAAGAGCGGGGATTGTGTACAACCCCGTATTTGCAGGTTTTTGGTTTTAAGTTTTTTGAGTGGTTTGAGCTCTTGGTGGCCAATTTAGGCCTAGCCCTCGGATTATACTATTAGGGGGAAGAAAAATTGCCTTTCCCCATTTGCCTTTTTCTAGGAGGGGCGGGTATGACAAGTTGACCGAACCCGCCCCCGACTGGCTAGGCGCAAGGCGAGGCGGGGTGAGACCGGCGGGAGGCCGGGTTCTCGCCCTGCCCCCGCGGCCTGGCGGGGGGAGGCAGGGCGAGACCGGCGGGAGCCCGGGTTCTCGCCCGGCCCTCGCGGCCTGGCGGGGGCGAGGCGGGGCGAGACCGGCGGGAGGCCGGGTTCTCGCCCTGCCCCCGCGGCCTGGCGGGGGCGAGGCGGGGCGAGACCGGCGGGAGGCCGGGTTCTCGCCCTGCCCCCGCGGCTTGGCGGGGGCGAGGCGGGGCGAGATCAGCGGGAGGCCGGGTTCTCGCCCTGCCCCCACGGTCTGGCGGGCGAGACCGACCGGGAGCCGGGGTCTCACCCCTGCCCCCTGCTCCCCAGCCTGTCTCGTGTGTCCGTGAAGGCGGGAGGTATGTCTTCTCCCGCCCTTGGACCTCTTTGGGCCTTGTCGTTACCGTTGTACCCTCGGGGTGGAATTACCTCTTTGCCCCCGGCGTGACTGTTTTATATTGGCCCGAGGCATTTTTGACGTAAGGGTATTGTTGACTTTTTGGTCCATGAGGTTGGAAAAACTATAAATAAGCCCTTAGGGGTGCCTTGGAGAGCATCACTTCTTCACTCTTTCTTCATCCTTCAAGGCACCCTAGCTCAAGCATTGGCTAGGGAGGGGGAGACCTCCAAGGTCTTCCGGGTGTGAGGTGGGACCTCCGCGCTAGAGCCGAGGGTCTGTTTCTAGCTTATTGATCTTTTGGTCCGTGACGTTCTCCTGAGTGTAGTAGGTGCGAGGTCACCCCTTTCTAGGGACCCCAAACTTCACATAGGTCATTTTTGGCTGCAACACCAACAAGTAAATTGACTCTTAACTTTACCTATTTTATATGTAAATCTCAACAATTATTTTAACTCATGTATATTTTTAAAAATTCAAAGTTCCTCTTTATTGAAAAAACATATTATTGTCAAGAGATTACCATGAAATATGCATTACAATATTGATTTTTTTCACGTGATTTTACTATAAATATGAGTTATATTCAATTCATTTTATCAAAATTTTTCTATATAATTATTAAAAAAAACTGGATGAATGATGAATGATTATTTGATAGATATATAGAATATATATATGTTAATATTGTAATAAATTAATGGAGTTGTTAAAATCACAGCAGTTTTGGCTAGACGTACCACATTTTTCTTATTTTTCGTGTCTTTTGGAAATACTTCATGCACATATATTTTTAGGAAAAGTGTTCGATACCAAAGTTGTAGATCTCGTCGAGATCTACAACTTTCGTGTGGAATACTTTTCCTAAAAATATATGTACAAGGCGTATTTCCAAATGACATAAAAAATTAGGAGAAAATGCAGTGCATATAGTCAAAACTGCGGTGCTATTAACAATTCCCAAATTAATAATATAATAATATAAAGGTTTCCGATCTATAAAATCTGAAAGACGACGAGTTTCGACAAGTACTCGTTGGCCGAGAAAGATGGCATCCACAGCTATCGGAACCACGCCTCCTCTGCCTCCGCCGGAGGTGGACGGAGATATACGCTTGCCGGCTGCCACGAGCAAGGGAGGCGGAGGACAGGGACTTAGGCAGTACTATCTGCAACACATACACGATATGCAGCTCCAGGTCCGCCAGAAGTCTCATAATCTCAACCGCCTCGAGGCACAGCGCAACGAATTCAATGCCAAGGGTCAGATTCTTCAGTAACCCTAACCCTACCCTACCTCCAACCTTAAGTCCCAATTCATGTTCCTTCTCCCGAAACGCTACTTTAATTGTGACCCTAGATGGACAATATGAATTTTGACTCCCTTGCTCGATCAGATTTGGAAATTGCTTTTCTCAGTTCATAGCGAACGTGACTGTGAGGGCTGATGTTAGATTTTTTTAAAACTTTTATATGCATTTTTTGTTTGGTGCTGGAGGAGTCCATTGAATATTGATAATAAGAAAGACATATTTCGCCTCAGAGCTCGGAAAACTTTGCAGAACACCACCGCCAACAACAGTCAAGCCTTTATCCCACTATAGTGGGATCGGCTGTATGGATCTTTTGTCTCCATTGTGCCCTATCTTTAGCATAATCTCACTAATGCATATAAAAGTTTCTCACATCTCTGGTTAACATGACCAGTGACTAAACTCTCACGATGCATAACAAGTGCATCTAATGATCTTTTTTGTATGTGCCCAAACCTTCTTAGTCGAGCTTCTCACATCTCTGCAATAGGTGCCACTCCCATTTTATCCCTCTACATTCATTTCTTATTTTATCTCGTCTCGTGTGTCCACACATGACACATCCACCTAAGCATTCTCATCTCCGCAATTCCTATTTTTTTGCTCATGTACACAATTCACTGCCCAACACTCAGAAACCAACTTAGCAAAATCATAACGTGGAAACTCATAACAGTACGTCACTACAATTCACAAATTTTCTATTACATGTATATATAGATTCAGTAGGGGCCTGCTTAGGTGTCAAAGTTAAACATGTATAATACAAGTCTCTTTTTTCTTTCTTTTCTACATACCTATGTGCGTGTTAACAAATTTTTTTGTTGACATAATTATTTCATTTTACCAAGATGCTCAATTAGAAACATTTGTTCCCTTATCAATAATGGAAGAGAGACATATGTGGACCATCATATAGTGTTTATTGATGTTGAAATATCATATGATCGAAATTCACTAATTTAAATATATGTATAAAATTCAAGTTTATGTTCTAACCAAAAGGCTCATTGATAACAATGCGACAGTTGGATTACATCAGTGAACACTATCATATATATATATATATATTTAAATTGATTATGGAGTTTCCTAACTTAGACTATATTTGGTTCGGCGGTGGCGGGTGCATCCGGTGGGTCTAAACGCAACTTTGGAACCGGAGGGGGAGAGGTGGGGGTGGAAATGGAGCAGATCAGGGCCGTTTCCTCCTTGTTGTGGGTGCAAATGGAGCAAATGCTGCCGGCGGCCGTTTGTTTACCCACCGTCCGGCGGCATTTGCTCCAAACGGAGGCGGCGAAATGCCGAACCAAACGAAGCCTTAAATATTGATAAGGAATTGAGGATCTAACTTGTCGAATTTTAAAAGGTCGGTAAAATGTAGTAGTTATTCTGCCAGATATTCTCATAAGCATCTGTTTTGCAAACATGCATTGACAACGTAAGCATCCACATGAATGGATAGCGTAAGTATCTCGACTATTTGGTGCTAGCTTTAAGAATACCCGCCCCACATTAATGCTTAGGGCCTCATAAGGTGCTTACTCTATTTGCTAATCTTCTGTCAGTTCTACAACTTCTCTTTTCTCATCCTTACACAAATTGTATCTTATGCTCGAATCAAAATCTATTTTGAATGCATTATTATTAAAAGATACCACTCCTTCTATTGTCTAAAATAAGTATTTGTCAAAGATCATTCTGTTTTTACCAATCATGCATGTAAAAATTATATTTCTATCACAGTCAAATTCTATATTCATGTTTTTTTTTCAATTAGCCAATGTGAATTTACATGTCTAATATTTAAAAATGTATGGGTTCCAATTTTTTTTTTTTTTGGAAACTAGGGGTGCTAGATGTCTTTTTTTTATAAAATGTAAGGTGTCAAATGTACTGTACCCTTAGATTAAATAGAGGTTTGACTAAGTTTTCTTTCTTCCAATTTTTGTAAGTCTGAAGGTTTCATTGCCTAGAGCTATTAGATTCTATCCTTTTGAAAATACAACTCGTCGGTCTTACGTTCCCGTTCTTTTGGGGGACTAGCAGTATTATCTTTTTTCTTTGAGAGATTATTGAGATGGTATGTGGCTGCTATGGATATAGAGGAGTTGTTCCCTCTTATTTCATCTCCTTTGTCTTTCTTTCCTTTCACGGGTTCGTATCGACCGCACACACTTTCTTACTCTCTAGTTATTGAGATGTTTATTGTTTGGGTTTGATATCAACTGCTATTTGGAATGATTTCTGTTACTGCTTGTGATTGACTTATGTCGTCATTTTGTTCAGCTTTGGAACATCTTTATCTAATGGCTACGGGGACCTGAGGGTTCTCCCTCCTTCATTCTCACATTCTTTGTCGTTGCTTCTTATCTTGTCCGTCCATGATTTCCTACCTACCATATGTATTCTTCTTGATCTCCAGTTACTAATGCAACTATTGTTTGGACTTGATATTAATTGTTGTTTGGGGTAAATTATACTATAGTTCGAGGCCGATTTCTATTGCTTGGGATGTGTCTTGGTGCTAATTCGGTGGCATTTGCTGGACAACTCTTTTGATTTTCCTTGGTCTTTCAGTAATTGTTTCTTGGTTCTAGCATTGGCGAAATCTAAGTCTACTTGAATTGTCTAAGGATTTGATTCCTGTTATGTGGGAGTGCATGCAATTTTTCCCATTGATTTTTATTTCTCGACGCTTTTGAATAATTGATTGCAAGTTTTAGTTTTTAACTATTTAAGTTCTGCATCTATTGTGATAACTCACCAGCTAAATTAATTTAAAATTCATTTTAAGTCATTGATTGTTCTCCAGTAGGATTTAAGGACCCGGGTTGCATCCTTAATATCTGTATGCCCTATCATTCTCAATATTATTTTCTAAGAATTTCCTTATTTTATAAACTTTTTTTTACCACTCACAGGCTTCATGGTTCACGTATTGGCTTCCTACATATAATTTTTGATACAATACAAATATAAAAGCTAGAACATTCACATGCTTCCTTTTGTATAATTTTTAGATCCAGATCATATAAGAGAAGTCTTGCATCTGTAACAGGTTTTTATTTATGTTGGATCCAAGAATACAACAAATATATGTAATTTTATCTTCTAATTGTATTTTTTGATAATTGTTGATGTCACATCTACTGAAATTGCATATAATATATTATACATTTATTCTTATTATTGTAAACCTCCATCTTTGAAACATTTTCTCCATTGTAATAACTTCCCATTTATTTCAAGTGGATATCTAACGGATTTGAGCATGCCCAACTTTTGACAATTAAGTGCCTATGATTCAGTTGAATCATTGTTCTCCTTGACTCTTACATCCGATATTTATGCTTATCTTTTGGTTTGGCTCTCAAGGTCCATCTGATTATGTACTTGCAGTTAGAGCATTGAGAGAAGAGTTGCAATTACTTCAAGAGCCAGGATCTTATGTTGGTGAAGTTGTCAAAGTTATGGGAAAATCCAAGGTTTTAGTCAAGGTAATTTTGAAGTTCTTAGAAGTTATGCAACAATTTGGGAACTTAATTACCTTATTTTACATGGTGAATGAGTTTAAACCCAACAAATAAGTGCCTTATAAAAGTTATTGATGGCTAATATCTTGCATTAGTAGTCAGAAGTTATGCAGGGAAAACGTGAAGTGATAACATAGGTTCCCTAGTAAAATTTGTGCTTTACATTTAACAAGAAATTCTTGAGGTCCGTCTTTAAAGATGATATGATGCATGATGAATCTCTAGAGGTCTACGCGATGCTCTAACTCTATATGAATGCTAACAAGCATGCAACAATGCTAATGAAACTGTGGACGGACTAAGATGAAGGTGTGAATCAATGCATGCACTCAATCCAATGAACCAAAGACTCGGTAACCCTAACCCTAATGCGAAGCAAATGACTAAACCACACAATATAGTTTTACGACGTGCAATTAAGTTCCACTAATTTTAAATTCATACGAATGCCAGAATTGATCACAAATAGTTCTAAATTAAGAACATATAATAATTACAAATAAACTAAAAATGCTAAAAGATTAAACGCCGAGACAAATAAAGTACACACTGAAACTAAAAGAGCTAGATTATTTTTACCAAAATCTCACAAGGAATAAAATTTTGACCATACAATGTGTGAAATGAAACTAAAAGTAAACACTCACCAAAAAATCGACACCGACGGTGGAGGATGTGGTAGGAGGGCTTGAGATGGTCGTAGGCATCATGCCTTTATTCCGATATGCGGTTGGTTGGAAAATGAGTTGAGGGATTTCTAGGGTTTTCATGTTTATATATATTAGGTATTGTGGATGAATGCCATGGAGGTGGTGGAACAGGGGAAGGGGCTCGGGGGTACTGGAAATGGGGGTGGAGACTCGGTAAGGCTCGTCGGAGGTAGGAGTGGAGGTGGATGGCTCAAAATGGCATGAAATTAAACTTCAATAAAAACCAAGGATATTATAGCAAATTATGAAATTATGTGTTGGGAAGCTTAATAATAAACATTGGGTTTGTTATTATTGCTAGGGAGTTGAAAAAACCCTTAAGGTTAATAAGATAGTGATAGGATGATCGCAAGTAAATCCACTATGAATTGTGATATTTAAATAGGGTTATTGCTTATACTCTCGAGTAGAAGATAATTTGAAATTTTGCTCTTAAGAAGGGATGAATGTGTACTACAACGAATGCCTAGAAAGGATTGATACAAAAAGGAAATTGATTACATTCAAAACAAAAAAAAGGATACAAACTCGCAAGGTATGCTCGCACCTAGCTTTTGAGGGCTGGTTCTCTGAAGCCCCTTTCCAAATGAGAGACTTGCTCCCCGCTGCCTTTTCGACGGAGTCAGCCAATTTCTCTATGGCTATAGCTACGACATCGACTCCTACTGCTCGTTTTCTCCTTCTGCTGCTTCTTCATCTATTCTATTCTGTTCTCGTGTATTAGTTGTTTTCTCTGCCATAGACTCAGCATCTATCTCCTTTGTCATCTCCGTTGCGGTCGCGGCGCGACTACCAGTTGCTCTATCAGTTCCGCAGAGCACAGCCAAATCAGACCAGTTGACGATAACTTTATCCTTATAATGTTTGACAGATGGATGAGCCTGTAATTAGCGTTTTCATAATCGGACCGGACCGGCCGGTTCGACCGGTCGGACCGTGAACCGGCCCCGTGTCCGATCCGGTCAGGCCTCTAAAATCGGCCCCGCTCAGAACCGGGTAAAACCCGGAAAACCGGCCGGTTGAACCGCCCAACCGTAAACCGGGCCGTTTTTCCTAAGACCGGGCGGGCCATGGAGCCCAAAAGTTAATACCGAAAATGAGGGGGCGACAGGTTTTGAACCCATACCAATTCAAAATCAAGCAAGGAAACAAGCCACTCAGCCAATTGGTGATTGATGAATGCTTTTAAAATATAATATATATATATAAATTAATACATATTTATAAAAAATAATCTATATAATAAAAACACATGCATATAAATGTATAATTGACAACCAAGCCAGACGTGTGACGGTCATATTTATCAAATATTATGACAAATCATCTCATTTTTATTCATTTTCAATTATATTTTTGCGTACAAATAAAAATTATGTTATTATTTATTTATTTCATGGCCGGCGAGTCTCGCGCGTACATTTGGAAATACACGTTACGCGTATTTCCATTATTCCGATATATTATATATATAACGATTCAACCCCGGTTAAACCGGTTGGACCGGTTCAACCTTGAACCTCTCCCTCCGCCGGTTCGATGCCCGGTCCGGTTTTCAAAACCTTGCCTGTAATATTATAATTAATTTATCATTTTAATGAAATCAACGTAGAAGAATTAATTTAATAAAAAGTATACCTTCACATAGTTAGCCCATACTTCTTTGCTGTCTACTTGCACCATGTTCCGTTGCCAATCCCATCCAAATCCGCTAGTGTCCAGCATTGCACTGACTTCTATGCAGTACTTGTTCCAAGGTTTAAGCCGAGCCATTACGTTCTCTTTGCTAGTTTTGATGCCACAAATATCTTTAAGGGCAATCATAGCTACTGTAAAAGCAACACTCTTCCAGCCATTAGGAGTTTTATGTCCTAAACTATGTTGCTCCAACAATGCATTAGAGAGGGTAATGTCCATTTCTGATGTCCAGTACATGTAAGACCGCTCAGTCCTGAGCTCTGATCCTTGATGTCTGCTAAAGGTATGATAAAAGTAATCATAAATTTAATAAAAAGTATAACAAATGATCATGCTTTAAATTAATAACATAAAGTTCAATCCAGCAGTTCCAATCACAGCTTAATAGCACACAAAAACCACCAAATAGTCTAGTAGTTGATATAATACATAAGGAAATTAATGCATATTTTGATATTCATTGAACATATTTATCGTGAGCGTGTCTCTAAAATTTGTCCATTCCTGTGTGGCTTGGATTGAGCTCACAACATCTACGTAATCATAAAACTCTTCTGCTATGTCTTACGCTAATAGCTCGGCGTCAATCTCGTCCAACAGTTCTTATGATAAAAATAGTTAAATAGACCAAAAGTTAGCCTCATTTACCAAGAGACTTTTGTCATCGTGTATAAAGCGTATAGGATTTGGAAGAAAACAAAATAACTCAATATAAAATGTGGAGAATTTGGAAGAAAACAAAGCAACTCAATAACTCAATTGCTCCACAAAATAACTCAAGTGTTAGGAATTTTTAAGCACAGCCATATAAGAGTAATGGAAACCTGATCATGCAGGTCTCGAAGCCTGTAGTAATACCAGCAGAAATGGGTTTTAACAACACATAAATATTGCAGCACTTGGCTTCGATTGGAATCGAAAAGCTATCAATTCAAGCTAGTAAACTTATGCCTTTGGAAGAAATTACAGGTGGCTTAATGCAAAACAGTCAAGAACAAGAAAAGAAAAGACTTGTCGCTCATCAATCTAGGTAATGCCACCAGGAAGAAGAAGAGAAGAGGAGAAAGAGGAGGAGGCGGATGAAGAAGGTGAATAAGAAGAGAAGAGAAGACAAGGGAGAGGAAGAAGAGAAGAGGAGAAAGAGGACGCGGATGAAGAAGGTGCATAAGAAGACAAGAGAAAGAGAAGGAAGAGGAAGAAGAAGAGAACAAGAGAAAGAGGAGGAAGTATACCTGCAATCGGAGGAGTTCACCGCTACTATCGGGAGGAGAATCGCCTTTGATCGGGAGGCTTGGTCTACTGCGCGCTGCTATCGGGATGTCGGGTTGGAGGAAAATCAGGAAAACCGGGGGCCGGGACAAAGAATTGGAGAGGCGCTGTTTTAACTTCGGTTTAAAGCTGATGGATTTTTCTCCAAAACCAATTCCAGGCCATTTCCGACCCGCCGAACGTTGGAATTGACTTTACTGTTTCCCAAAGCCAATTCCAGAATGCCAATAACTGCCCGCCGAACGGACCCTTATGAATTTTTAGAATTATCAAAATAAAATTTGATTCAATTAAATTATTATTTAGTGTGATTCACTAGTTTGTGAGTACTTTTGTAATGATTGAATTTATATACAACTATATATTATTTGAACAATTTCTTTAAGATGAAGTATTTGATTTTATAATTTTTTTTGTTTAATCATTAGAAATGCTTACATGTATAAGGGATTGCCAAAAAAATTATGAAGCTTGAGTAGAACTGAGAACCCAACCGAAATCAAACTGAGCTTTGCGGTTCAGATCCGGTTATATGTCTTGGGTACATGGATCGATTCCGATTCCTAAAAGTCAGAACCGAATCTACATGGATCAGTTCTTAATTTTGGGTGGAATCGATCTGAACCGACCCGAGTTGCACCCCTATTTGGTGAGATAAGCGATAAGGGTGGTGGAGGTATGGCTGTTGGGGGAGCTGGTCGAGGCGGTACATATTAATACTCCTACCTTGAAGATTGATCTTGCCCTCAATGTCGAGGTATGAAAGGGTCTTCAAGGAGTATAAGAGGATCAAAGTCTGTGAAGTCGGAGTCATCATTTTCGACACCGATCAACAAGCGCAATTCCTTTAGAGGGCATTTGTGTGTGAGACAACACAAGTTATTTCAATGGAAACAAAGACCATATCGACGAAGCTCTTGACACCCTTGGTGAAATAAGTGCTAAGGGTGGTGGAGGTATTGTTGTTGGGGGAGCTGGTCGAGGTGGTCGTGGGATGATCATTTAATGTCAGACTAAAGGTGAAGGATCTAGTCATGGGAGTAGATTGGACTTGAATGGTTGCATCAAAACGGGTAGGCGTGAGAGCACCTTGGAGTTGGAGGTGGTGGGGCTGCGTAAAATTCTTCGTCGAGGCAATGAACTTGTTCAATAATGCAGGAGAGGGTGAAGAGGTTGTGAACTCGAAGGCGTTCACGGACTGTAGACAAGCAAGGAAGTACCTAGATACTACTTTAGGGAGAGCCTGTAACGTGCGTTTCTACCTCCATGAATTTAATGATGTAAGCTGCGATAGAGTTAGATTGACGAGCAGAGTTGAGACGTTCATACACATTTCTCGCTTAATGAATGTCATTGTGGCTAAGATGTTCCTCCTTAAGTGTGAGCTAGGAGTGATCATGAAGATTATGGCACATCTAGTGCACTCAATGGAGCGTAGGCCTTCCATGTGGATTGTTTCCATTTAGACATTCTGGTTAGTGGGGGTAGAATGGAGATTGATGAATTACTCTGCTCGAGCGATCGAGCCGAGAGGGTGTTCAATAGGACCGCTTATCCTAGTGAGTTTTACTGACCCACTGGTTCGGATCCGAGAGGGTGTTGAATAAGACCGTGTATCCTAGTGATTTTTACGAACCCACTGGGACAAAAACTTCTCAAGCTCAAGCATTCACTTTTTAGTAAGAGACCAATGTCTTGGAATTAACGTGGGATCCGCGCAAGGACCCACTGGTTTTGGTAAATATCTAATGCTTTATCTGACTAGAGTGGTTATTTTTGGGGGAGAAACTATGCGTTTTTATTTCATACCTAAATATTCAGTTTTATAACCTACCACTAATTATTCCTTTGCTTCTGGTAATTCAAAAAGGGTAATTTTTCACATTCTGCTATATAGGACATTAGAAAAACTAGAAACCCTATGGGCTTCCACCACAGATTTAGTGACTTTGAACATCGAGATCTTAATTCGGCGGAGGTGGATTGGGTGAATGGCCCCCTTGGGACGTAAGAACCTCGTGTAGTCAATAGTGGGACCGTAAGTGGGAAACGATGGAGGAGGGGCCGAGGGAACCCGTTGACGGTGGCCGACGATGGTTGAGAACTCGCGGAGGAGCATATGGTCTTTCAGTTGAGCTTCTAGCCTATCCAAGAGGGACATAAAGATGGATGCTCAAGAGGAGTCCTCATTGGTGCAGATGGCCATGAAATGGGTCGTGGGCATGAAGCAAAGGAGCTGGAGGAAAGAATGGAGTGAAGGAGGTTGTAAGTGGAAGAGGAGGCAGTTGTAACTGGAAGAGGAGGCGATTGTAAGTGGAAGATGAGGCGGTTGTAAGTGGAAGAGGAGGCGGCTGTAAGTGGAAGAGGAGGCGTCGTTGGTAATGCTGCACGAGACATGCCAACCGTGCATTGGAAGCATATGCAAAATCACGCTTGGTGAGATGCCCAGGTTAGGAGCTAACGCGCCCTAGGAGCCTAACGTGCTGGGAGCTAACAACGAGATGCGCTGGATGGCGTCGAGCGTGGCTTGGTGGCGTCATGCGGGTGTAGAATTGTAGTCTAGGATCATTAGAAGGAAGAATAATCAACTGTTTGTCTGAACCCTAACTAATGGAGAATCTCGATGGCCGGCCAAGATAGGCAGGCCAGACTTACTGATACAGAACGGAGAAATTGATTACACCAGAAATTGAAAACTCAATACAGACTCGCGAGGTATGCCCCCGCGTAGCTTCTGGGGGGGGGGGGGCTGTTTCTTCTTGAAGTTCTCTACAAATCAGAAATCCAAAACCTAGAAGCTCTAAGATAATCTCTATGACTCCCCTCCACTCTCTTATATAGGCGAGAATGAACATACATCTAGTATTATAAAATTCCACTATGGCTACATAGGTAAATAAAAAAGCACGTGCTAACTAAGATGACAGTTCTCGGCAAGGATGTCTTTGGCATGGAGTTGTATTGTACCAGTAATTATTGGTGAACTTAAATGGACATTTATGTTCTAATATGAGTGGTTGCGAGATCTTAGTGGGGAATGTGACGGGGATCATTCTTCGTATACGAGTCATCGCCCAGTGGGACCTACTTACGTCAATTCGCGCAGGAGATTTTGATCAGACTGATAATCCGAATCCACGGGTGCCTACAGAATGTTGTTCACCTACTTTTCTGTATTTCATTTTAGTGTTTCTACGCCTTATTTACTTGGATCGAGGACTACACAATAACGGTGAATCATAACCGTCTATATGTGGTCACCCTAATTAGTTTTTTTATAAATAAGAGGGTAGGGGCAGCCGTCATATGCATTGCAGATTTTGGCGTCTTCTTCCCCTGGGATCCAACGATCTCTCATGTGCCATTTCCATGGAACCCTAGGATGGCTACTCCTTGGCTATGTCCTATGTCAGCCCCTCCCCTTGCCACAAATTCTTGAGTCGAGCCCCCCCATCCCCCCCAACACCCCAATTCACTTTCACCATTCTCCGCCCCTCCATTACCTTCAAAACCCTCGGCTGACATCCGATCGCCAATCGTCCCCCAATTCGCCATCTCCCCTTCCCTCCTTGCAGTCGACTAGCGCCCCAAAGCCCCTCCAGTGCCTTTCCACTCCCTCTCTTTCGTCCCTCCATCAGCCAACCACTCATCGCACCCCCTCCTCCCCACTATAACATAATATGTAATTTTTTTAAAAAATATATTATTGATTGCTCACCTTTATCATATATCCTCGAAACCAATAATCACACCTATCTTGTTTGCGTGAGGATGTGTAATCCTTGACATATACGTAGATCCCCATGCATCTGCAATATGCTCGTGAAATCTACTCAATGGTGAGAAAATTTGTGGCAACGGACAATTTTCTTTAAGAACTATTTGGACAATGTGATTTCCGTCTATGAATCCAAGTGAAATTAATTTTGGCACTGTTGACGACATAGTATGGAGTGGAAGAAACGTAAAACATTGATCACTTGAGAGCTCTACCACAACTACATTGTAGCAAGATGCCAAGATGCGATTATAAGACGCATACCGGGTAATGTCATCCACTTTCAACCGGTGTTGGAGCCACTGTGAAATCTGTAGTTTGTGATGATTGATTTATTCTAATGTCACCAAAGACCCCTTCATACAAGGATTTCTTACTTTCAAGTTTCATGCACACATCTTTTCTCACTTTTCTCCAATCTGCACCCATTCCTAATGCTTGACCAACAACTTGAAAGCCACAATGACTATTACCAAGGGAATCTACCACATCTATGATATGTTCGGCGAATAAAGATGACATTTTTTTTGGCAAACTTCATTACCCAAATTTATCTGCACGGATGGAATTCAAAGCTAAATTATTTCTTGCAATTAGCCAAAATATTTCTATTTATGTGTGTTTGACACAAAATATTCTTGGAATTTGGAAATACGTTCTTAATGACATTCATTAATGCCAGTTCTCTATCAGTTACAAACACAACTGGCTTTGCATTCAGCTAAAAAATTGATTTGAAACATTTCTGTAGAAATGGAGAAAGCCAACCTTGTATATATGTCCACTTGATACAAATACAAAGAATGAGTACATATATATAGATGAGAGAAAGAGAGAGAAAAGTCCTATACACAATGTGGGACTAAAGAGAGGAGAGAAAAAGCAATAAATGCTATACAAATGGGCCTAATGTTAAGTGGGCTTTTCCAACACTCCCCCGCAAGCTGGAGCGTATAGGTCATATGCACCCAGCTTGGACAAACATTGGTAGAACAGAGTGCTTGATAAGGCCTTTGTGAGGATGTCGGCAACTTGATCAGTTCCTGGAACATGCTTTAATTCAAGTTTCTTCAGTTGAACCTTTTCACGAACAAAGTGACAGTCAACCTCGATATGTTTTGTGCGCTCATGAAAGACCGGATTCTTTGCGATGTGTATGGCGGCTTGACTATCACAAAATAGGACAGCAGAGGAGGGGAGTTTTACTCCCAGGTCAGTGAGGAGACTTTCAAGCCATGTGAGTTCTGAAACAACTGAGGCCATCGATCTGTATTCAGCCTCTGCAGAGGAACGAGCCACCACAGCTTGTTTCTTACTCTTCCAAGTAATAAGATGCCCACCAAAATACGTACAGAACCCACTAGTTGACCTTCGATCGTCCAGGGAACCCGCATAGTCGGCATCAGAATAGGCAACCAATGCGGGAGCAGAGTCGGAGGTTTTGTAAACCAGCCCTTGGCCTGGAGCTCCCTTAAGGTATCGGAGAATCCGTTCAACCGCTTGGAGATGAGAAGCCCGGGGGCATGCATGAACCTACTGACAACCCCAACTGCAAATGATATATCTGGCCTTGTGACTGTTAGATAGATCAACTTGCCCACAAGGCGTCGATAGTATTCCGGGTTCGGAAGTAGCAAATCGTCATCCGAAGCATGAGCGCATAATTTGTGATTTGCCTCCATCGGGGTACATGCTGGCTTGCAACCAGACTGACCAGCATCTTTGAGAAGATCGAGACAGTACTTTCGTTGGGAGAGTACCAACCCGTCCGGCCGCCGGGCGATCTCGAGACCAAGGAAGTAGCGAAGTTTCCCCAGATCTTTAGTCTGAAAAACAGTGCTCAGGTGTTGTTTGACGTCTTGAATCCCCTTTGAGTCATCCCCAGTGAGAAGGATGTCGTCAACATAAACCAACAGAAGAACGGTGCCAGTGGCCCGGTGTCGGGTAAAGAGGGAGAAATCTGCAGAGCTCCGAGTGAACCCCATGTCCCGAACCACCTTGCTAAACTTGTCAAACCACGCCCGTGGGGACTGTTTGAGACCATAAATTGACTTTTTGAGAAGACAGACCCGAGACTCCCCCGTGGTCTCAAACCCGGGCGGTTGGCGCATGTAGACAGTTTCCTGAAGGTCGCCATTCAAAAAGGCGTTCTTGATATCAAGTTGATGAAGAGGCCAGCGGCGGTGTACCGCGACGGAGAGAAGAACGCGGACAGTGTTAAGCTTGGCCACCGGAGAGAATGTTTCCTCATAGTCGAGGCCCTCCTGTTGTGTGAAGCCCCGGGCCACAAGACGGGCCTTCAGACGGGCAATAGTGCCATCCGGAGCATGCTTGATAACGAAGACCCATTTGCATCCAACCGGGTGCTGACCGGGAGGTAAGGGAACCAAGACCCAGGTCTGGTTGGCCCAAAGGGCCGTCATTTCTTCGTCCATGGACAGCCCGCCAGCCAGGATGGTGAAGCGCCTCCTGCAAAGAGTTAGGGACTGAAACAGAAGATAAGGAGGTGGCAAGGTGAAGAAGAGAGGGGGAGAGGCGATGGAGCGAGACGGAGTTCGCCATCGGATGAGCGGTGGAGACGGGAGCCGGAGCAGCAGGGAGCAGAGCACCAGAGGGCGAAGCCGACTGCAGAGGAGCCACAGAATGAGGAGAGCGACGAGAATAGACCCGGATAACCGGGGGTGGTGGACGGACCGGAGGTGGTGAAGGGAGAGAGGCTGAGGAGTGAGGAGCAGGAATGATAGGACGAACGACGGGAGCGGGAGGCAGAGCGATATCCGGAGCAGGGAAGAAAGGAAGATCTTCACGGAAAGTTACGTCAGGCGAGACAGTAACCTTGCGGGTAGTAGGCGAATAACATACATAACCCTTCTGAGTGCGCGAGTACCCGACAAAGATCTGCTTGGTGGCACGAGGGTCCAACTTGTCCGTGGAGGGACCGAGGTGGTGAACGTAGCAGGTACACCCAAACACCCGTGGTGGAAGAGGAAAAGGCGAAGTTGTGGGAAAGAGGAGGCTGAAGGGAGTAGCATACTGGAGGACGGAAGACGGGAGGCGGTTGATGAGGAAGCAAGCCGTGGAGAGAACGTAGTTCCAGTACGGTTTGGGGACCTGCATTTGAAGCATAAGCGAGCGAGCGACATCAAGAAGGTGACGATTCTTGCGCTCGGCGACACCATTCTGTTGTGGAGTGTACGGACAGGAGGTTTGGTGAAGAATGCCGTATTCAGAGCAGAGAGTGGCAAACGTATGGCTGGTGTACTCCCGCGCATTGTCTGTACGAATAGTGCGAATAGGCGCAGAGAACTGAGTGCGGGTCTCGAGGATGAAAGCCCGGAAGACGCGGGGAAGTTCAGAGCGGTCCCGAAGGAGATATAACCATGTCATGCGAGAGTAATCATCAATAAAAGTAAGAAAATAGCGATAGCCAGAAATACTAGTAACTTTGTACGGACCCCATATATCGGAGTGTACTAAAATAAAAGGAGCGGAGCTCCGAGTACAATGAGGGGGAAAAGAAGAACGGGGCTGTTTGCCCAAAATACATGTGTCGCAACGAAAAGCAGGGAGAGTGACATCAGGAAGGGCCTTCCGGAGGACTGGAATATGAGCATGTCCCAGACGGCGATGCCAATCCGAAGAGGAGGTAGATGCGAGGACAGTAGGAGAGTCGTCAAGGAGATAGAGCCCATTCTGCAGTCGTCCTCTACCAATGATAGTCTGCGTCTGCTGATCCTGTATGAGAAAAGAAGAAGAAGTAAATGTCACTGAGTAATTAGAATCAGTAGTAAGGCGACCGACAGAGAGTAAATTGAAAGGAGAGCCCGGAACATGTAGAGCCGAGCGTAGGAGGAGAGAAGAGGTGAGAGAAATATCAGCACATCCAGATACGGGAACCGACGCTCCATTAGCAACAGTAATGTACTTCGGGTGAGGTGAAGACAAGTACTGTGGTGGCTTAACAGAGGTGATATGATGAGTGGACACCAGAATCAAGGATCCAGCGCGGGCCAGAGGAGAGGCAGGCGATACCTTCATTGGAGAGAGAGGCAGCAGAGGCAACCGAGGCAGGCGGACGGCTGAGCAAGCCATGAAGGTGCTGGAGCTGAAGACGAACCTCGTCGAGCTCAGTACGAGAGGAGGCAGAGTCGGTAGTAGCAGCAGAGGCATGTGGACGAGGCGGACGGCCATGTTTGCGAAAGCAAGTGGCCTCAAGATGACCAACTTTACCACAGAACGAGCATTGAGGCCTAGACCGGCCACCGCGACCCCGGCCGCGAGAGTCAGAGCGGCCACCACGGGCAGAGGGGGGAAGAGGTAGTAAGGGAGCAGGTGCCTGTTGAACAAGAGCCGGAGAAGGAAGTCCGGGAACATCCGGAGGCGGGGAGACTTTGAGAAGCATTGAGCACACGTCGGAAAAGGACGGTGTAACAGTAGAGGAGAGGATGTGAGCCCGGACACTGTGAAGATGAGGGGGTACCCGGGCCATCATCATGGCGATACCCACAGCTTCCTTCTGGGTACGTTGAGCAGCGAGATCTAGAGTGGGAGGCTGATGGTGGATCCAAGCCTCAACCAGAGACCGGGCTTGAGCAACAAAGGATGTCAAGTCGGTGGCGTCACTGCTGTCAAGGGCCTGGAGAGCGGTGATGATATCATAGAGATGGTGGAGACTATCTTTGCCGGAGTAGAGGGTGTGTAGCTCGTCCCACATGCCTTTGGCCGTTTCATGATACATGGCCAGACGATAAGATTCGCCATCAAGAGAGTTGAGGAGCCAAGTCTGCACACGCCCATCATTGCGTAACCACTCCTCAGTAGGGACACCAATAACGGTCTGGGTCAGATGATGAAGGAATCCCTTGGACTGAAGGACACGGCGAACTGAGTGTGCCCATTCCACAAAGTTCTTCTTGCCATTGAGCGAAATTGTGGTGATCCGGAGCTCGTCTCGGACTTCTGGTAGAGAGGCCGGGCGTTCAGGAGGAACTGCCGTACCGACGGAGTCTGCAGAGGTAGACATGGAGGCCGCAGCGAGCTTGAAGGAGGCCGCAGCGAGCTGGAAGGAGGCCGCAGCGAGTTGGATGAGACCGCAGCGGGCTGGAGGCCGCAGCGAGCTGGAGAAGACCGCAGCGGTCTGGAGGCCGCAGCGAGCTGGAGAAGACCGCAGCGGGCTGGAGGCCGCAGCGAGCTGAACGGAGGCTGCAGCGAGTGGGAGGAGGTCGCAGCGAGCTGGAGGAGACCGCAGCGGACTGGAGGCAGCAGCTAGAGGAAGCAAACAGAGAGCGGACTGGGAGAGGACGCGGCGACCTGGATGAGGTCGCGGCGAGCTGGAGGATGATGCGGGCTGGTTCAGGTCGCGGCGGTCTGGGTCAGACCGCGGCGGACAGGAGAGAACTGATAAGAGAGGACACGCCGGGCGGACTTGCGAGCTGGCGGGCTGGCGGGCTGGCGAGCTGGCGAGCGGGCGGGCTGGCGAGCTGGCGAGCTGGCGAGCTGGCGAGCTGGCGAGCTGGCGAACGCAGCGCGAACGGCGGATGAAGGAGACCAAGGAGAGAGGTCGCCGAGGTCGCGGCGGACAGGAGGAGGCCGCAGCGGACAAGGGGAAGCAGTGGACCCCACAGGATGGCTATAAAAGGAGGGGGCCTGAGGAGAAAGGGAGAGAGGGGGGACGAAGTGGATCCACGGGAGAGGAAGCGGACAGGAAAAGTGAGGCCGCAGGAGAGATGCGACTAGAGGGTGCGGACTGGACAAGGGAGGCCGCAGAGACCGCAGGCTGCTGGGCGGACAGTAGAGGGAGTCCGCAGGAGAGTCGAACCTGGCTCTGATACCATGTAGAAATGGAGAAAGCCAACCTTGTATATATGTCCACTTGATACAAATACAAAGAATGAGTACATATATATAGATGAGAGAAAGAGAGAGAAAAGTCCTATACACAATGTGGGACTAAAGAGAGGAGAGAAAAAGCAATAAATGCTATACAAATGGGCCTAATGTTAAGTGGGCTTTTCCAACAATTTCAACGCCCACTGGTAACGAACTTCAGTTTCATCTGAAATAATGACGAAACAAGCAAAAAAGACTGGAATGTAGATGCCACACCAACAAAACATAAAAAGGGGGATCCAATACCTATTTGTCTTATATGTACAATCCAACTGAAATACAGTAGGGAACATGTTACCGAGTTAAATGCAAACTGGGCGAGCAAAAAATAAACTGTGCAACTGTTTTGTCTTTCAACTATTTGATTGTAACTGACATATCCTTCCAAATTGATGCGCCTGTACAGATACTGTATCAGAGTACAACTATTTAGTTGTTTGTTGTTTAACACACTCTTTCATTATAAATCATTCTTATAGTCACGTTCAAAGAGTTATTTTTCTTCACAGAGGCTAAAATTTTCCGCGGCTTTACTCCGGAAGCATACATGTCCACTATCTTGACCTCTTCCTCTTTCAAACAACCCGCATATGCATGCACTTCCAAGTGAGCCTGTTCATGATTATGTTTATCACATAGTACAATTACCAACATTTGCTATTTTTGTCCCTTAACGGAGAAAGGACAACCACATCTTTTAGTAGATGATTTCTGAGAATCTTTCTTAACAAAGCCCTTATGATGTTGATTAATTCGATAATGACCTCCAAGTAGCACACGTGATGTCAACCGACCAACTAGCTTATCTGAACAACTAATAGTGACAACAAAACCTAAGGTACGACTAATAGCTCGAGCCCACTCAACTAGAGATTCTCTTGTCTCAAAAACTTGGTCGGTCTCAAAATGACAACCAACTTCAAAAATTACTACACGCACATAACAATGTCAATAAATTACAAGATTTTAGTGATTGAAAATGAGACTTTGTCATCAAAAAATACATGAAATGGAGGAGAAAACCCATTCCCAAAAATCGGAGTAGAACACTGATGTAATTTAGGGTTAGGGTTTCAAAATATTTATTTAAGCAATTGATATTTTTTTGTTTATAAAATAAAATATGGTTTTGAAAATGATTTGAATTTTAATTTCAAGAGGGGCCGAGCGGCCAAAACGAATTTGCGCGCGCACACGAACTTGTCGCTTTGAACCTTAAGAGATTCTCTAAATGTGTTCAAATAGAACTTCACAAGTGCTCGCTTGGATTGAACCTTCTACGAGATTACACGACCACACACATAAAATTACAAACAACAACTTATGGTTAAACGATATTAAGATTAGTAAGAACACAACGACAAACCCATAATTAATTAAATGAAGTGCAAAAAGCTATACTAATGCAAAGAGAGCGAACGAGTATCCCAATCCACAACAGGGCAGTGATCTGCTCCAACTCAGTCACACACGTAAAGGGGGAGGAGGCAGTCCGATGCTTACCAGTCCGCCGACGGCTTGGGATAGTAAGCCCTCAGCGATGTCGAGTTGCCTCGCCTGGTCGACGGCCTTATCCCTGACGACTTCGCGCGCCTGCTCGGCTTTCTAGAGATGGTTGCTGAGGTTGAAGCTACGACGGACCATCATGTGATGCAGCTCCATGGCCCGCATGTGGGCCTGCATGCCTTCATGGTCGAGCTGCCGCAGGGCCATGCCCTTGTAGGCCTCGGCATCCTCGCGGCCATAGAGGCCGAAGCCAAGCGCGTAGGCATGATCGGTGGAGACTTCGCGGTCAGCCCAAGAGGGGTGGAGGGTGGAGATTGAGACTCGGTGGGCCAGCTCGTCCCAGTGAACCATAGGCTCTCCAGCCGAGTCCTTCCACCTCCCCCCAAACCCGAAGAGAGGATGGTCCTTCGGCACAGTGGGCTCGCGGGCCGCCTTTTTCATAGCAGGGGGAGCAGAGGTCTCGCCGCCTCCTGCCCCTTGCTAGTGATTCCCTTCAGCGGGCTCTCCGACAACCCGTTTGGGATGGTCTCGGGCGAGCTCATATATTGGGGGATTTGTTGATGTTGTTGATGTTTTTGATGTCTCGCCCGAGGGACCACCACTGATTTCTTCATTTTCTTTGGCGGTTGTTGGCGACGGGGCGGGCTCGACCCCGCAAGCTTAGGTCGCCTCTTGCTAGACGAGGGTTTGGAGGAGGCCGCCTCGTCTCAGCAAGCCGCAGCCGCCGCCCTCTTGCGAGCAAGGGGGTCTGGATATAGCCCCGAGTCCGCGAACGGCGGGTTCACGGGGATCAGTCGCTCACCTGCACGAAAAGACTTGAAAAATTCTATCAAGAATTGGCGAGCTGAGCAATAGGAGAGAAGAATACCTTCGCCGGGAGGAACGAGGGGGGGGGGGGGGAGCGAGTCAAGGCCCCTTCACAGGAAGGCGACCTCAAAATCTTTGTGAATGAAGAATTTATGGAGCCCGACATCGTTGCCGGACACGGTCGGGGGGGAAGGTAGACGTCCTCGCCCTTTTGCTGGGGGAGTAGGGGATGTTGCCGAGATTGCCCTTGATGAAGGCGATCTTGGTCATCCAGTTGTGGTGCTTGTTCGCGATCTCACGAACTTTGATGAGTGAGCCCCCGAAGTAGGCGACGCCATCCGGAGTCGCCTTGTAGGAGAAGAGTTTCCTGAACACGGTCAGGTTGAACTCTATCCCCTCCCGGCGGAGGAAGCAGGCGAACGCCACCATCATGGCGATGACGTTCGAGTTGAGCTGCGCGGGCACCGCGCCATAGTACTTCAGGATCTGGCGTACTTCCGGCCAGAGGGGGAGGCGTAACCCCACCTCAAAATGCGAGATGGGGAAGACAAGCTCGTCATTGTAGAAGGTGTTGATCACCTCCCCCTCCCTCGGCCGGCGCGCCTCGAAGGCGGGCGGAACATGGTCACTGATGAACTCGGCGGCTCCGCCTCGGTCGTGTTCCCGTCAAAGAAACAGTAATCGGCAAAGTGTTTAGCGCACTTGGAGCGACCGCCGACGTCGGGGTTAGTCTTGCCCATGCTCGCAGAAGGGTTAGAGCGCGAGTACGAAAAGAAAGAGCGCGGGAAGAGAGAGAAAGTAAGCAGTAAAGGCGGTGGTACGGGGTTGGGGGGGGGGGCTATTTATAGAAAAAGAAGTCTAATGCCGAGCTGTCCAATCAGCCCAGCTCGCCTATTCCAGCTCGCCAACTTCCTTAATATGTCGACAATGGGCAGAGAAACATGAGTTCCGTTTTCTCTGTTCTGTTTGATCTGACTTTTCTTCTTCTGGATGAGATTTTATAAGTCTCGGTGGAATATTCTCACATAATTATTTTCCAAATCAGCCTTTCCCAAATTAATTTCTTCCAAGATTGAAACTTGCCCGATTCCTCATAACAAATATATATTTTTTGAAATGTTTCCAAAATCTTAGCTTGTTTCCTAAACTTGTAATTGTTTTGACTCTATGCACCTTTTAAATTAATTTGAGGCTTGCCCCTACGTTTTACTACTAATAATACCGGACCTCTTTATTTATGGTCTCAACGGCCGGTCAAATCGATGAGACGAAAAATAACACGAGTACAGAGTAGTGAGACAAGTACATGAAATAAAACAAGTGCATGAGAGGAAAAAATGCATAAATATGAAAGACTATGATGCGTCGTAAGATGCATCAAACACACAAGATCAAAATCAAACCCTAGCCTAATGCATACCATATTAAGGAAAAACAACTACAAATCTAAAATATAGGCGGTGGCAAACAAGGTAAACAAGGTAAAACAAAACCCTAGCGGGAAATAGCAAACCTGCGGGCGTCTTGCAAAGACGTCCACAAAGGGATACTCGGTGGCAAAAGGGTAAGAGGCTTCCTGCGGTGCTAAAAACGGCCATAAAGGCGGCGACGTCGTGGTCGGCGGCGGTGGCTTGGTCGGCGGCAACAACTAGGTCGGCGGATGAGACAACGACTATAGAGGCGGAGGCCATTCGCACGGAACAAACCCTCGTCTGCTGTGCGTGTAGGAAAATGAGGAAACCCAAAAAAAAAACCCTATTATTTCCTAAAAATGCGGTGCACATAGCCAAAAATGTAGTGCACATAGCCAAAAATGCAGTGCACATAACAATTCCCTATTTTAATATCTCCCCTAATTTGTTACCGTCTTATCGAACATCTCTATACTATATACTTTGAGTGAATGCACAAATTTTTATTGTCCTTCTCTGTGTACTTCAATAATTATGAAATGATGTAGTGGTGCACAAGTGGATGGATGGATAATATAAAGTATGTGAAATAATAGAAAAGGAAGAAGATGAATTTTGATGTCGATGGCGGCAACGAGTCCGTGAGTGTCAATTCCTTTGGCTGAAAACTTCCAGAACAGAGGAGATGCTCTCGGTGTGATCCTGCAGGTACTTCTCGATGACATCTGCCCGGCTTTTCCGGCCATTTCTCTTCAAGGGAATGTGTGGCCCCCAAACTTTTCCCTTCAAAACAAACCATTAACAAACCAAACTAACACGTGAACCATGAGAAGCCATATAAAACCATGGAAATCTTTTAGAAATGATGCCATCTCCGACGGAGAGGACCAAAACATCAACTTAGGAGATGGTGCCAGGGAACTCTCTTTACCGTATCCTTGATGTCTTCGAGATACCTAAAATTACTCATGTCGAAACTCTGAACTGTCTCCTTCTCGGATATAGTCTTTCTTGTTGAGTCCAGGAACAGAGAGGCATCACATGACTGATGGAAAATGAGGGTTAATTAGTGAAGTTATTGAATATTGTGGGAGAGATTTGTGAAGAGTGATTTCTCACCTTGACGGCGCAGTCATGGAAGAGGTTTCTGATCCAGGAGAAGGCTGTGTTTTTATGGTGTCTGTAGAGGAGTTTGACCTGCTCGCGGATGATGTCCTCGGTCTGAGGGCATGACTCCTTTTAGAAGTCCATTAAGAGGTGGAGGGTGATTCTCCATTAGAGACTTTGGATAGGGCGAAAAGGGCGAGGAAGAGTAGAACCCTAGAACAAGAAGAAGAAGATGTCATCTTGGGGTTGGAGATGGGTTTGTGCTCTCCAAGCCTTGGATCTGAGGATGATTGAATAGAGCAGAGAAGGTTTAGGAGGTGGAAATGAAAAAAAGTATAATAGTTATGCAACCGTAAAATTGCTAGAATGAGCAATCAACGCTCCTTTGGTTTGGTAGATTAGGTTCATCTTAGATCGAGAGTTGTTGACATCAACAGAGAGGAGAACCTGAATTGTACTGATACAGAAAATCAGAGAGAAAATGTCAAAAAAATCAATATTATATATATGCGCGAACTTCTTGGCAATTAGCCCTACCTTATATTGACCCACAATTTCTTCTGGAGAAATTGATGTCAAAGACCCAACGAAGCCAAACACATCGCCTACAAATGGGGTAGGGATAAGAGGTTGAATACCCTGTGATGTCAAAGCAAAAATTTCCTCATCCATAGCCACTTTTCCGCAAGGTATACAAAGAGCTTCATGATTTATAGTAGGAATGGTGGTGCTAGAGCGCCCAAACAAACTTGTTACATGAAGGATTGAGATTGGCATATGATACTATGTTAGATGATGTTTTGTACTCTCCCTTACTCCTTTTTGCTAGCAATGGGAACATCCAGGTCCAATTCTGTTGACGTAACAGATCCTTCCTAAGAGGAGAACACTGGCATGGGAGCTGACAATGTAGGGTTGGTTTCAAGTCAAGTTCAAGCGATTTGGGCTCTTGAAATCGAATTTTCCAGTCAAACTTGACTTGAAATCAAAATTAATTTCAAGTCGTCCCGACTCGAAATGGATCAATTTCGAGCCGGTTCGAAATTGAATCGAGCAATTTTTCTCTTTATTATGTAGCGGCTAAAAATTAAATTGAATCGACTCAAAATTAAATTGAGTCATCCCAAAAGTGAGCAAATGAAGCTCTTTAGGAGTTTAATCATGTTAGAAAAGCCCATTTAAGGGCCCATGTTGTTCCTTATTTTTTCTCTCTCTTGTATTAGTCCCACATCATGTATTAGGATTTTTCCTTCCTTCTTCTCCTATATAAGGGTATGTATACTTGTAACTATTACCAAGTGAACATATATACAAGGTTGGCTTTCTCCATTTCTACATGGTATCAGAGCCAGGTTGCTGACTCCTGCGGACTCCCCTTTCTGTCCGCCCTGCGGCCTGCGACCTCCTGCGGCCTCCCTTTTCTTGTCCGCTGCCTCTCCCTCCGTGGAACCACCTCTCCTCTGCGGCCTGCGAAAGTGTGTCCGCATCTTCTAGCCGCTTCAGTCCTGCGGCCTCCCTTGTCCAGTCCGCAGCATCTCCTCCCGTGGAACCACCTCTCCTCCCGCCTTCTCCTTCCTCCTCTGGCCCCCTATTTATAGCCATCCTGTGGGGTCCACTGCTTCCCTTTTTCGCTGCGGCCTCCTCTTGTCCGGCGCGACCTCGGCGACCTCAACCTCTTGGTTTCCTTTCTGTCCGCTGACCGCTCTCTTGTGTCCGCTCGAGTCTCTTTGCTCGCGGACTGCTCCACTCTAGCTCGCTCTGATTCTGTCCGCTCGAGCCTCTTTGCTCGCGGACTCCCTATCCGCAATCTCTTGCGGACTCCTTCTCTGTCCGCCGCGGACTCTTCTCTTGTCCGTTGCGCGCTCCCTCGCGGACTCCCTCACCCGACTCCGCAATCTCTTGCGGATTGCTCCTGTCCGCTGCGGACCCTCCTCTTGTCCGTTGTGCGCTCTTCTCTCTTGCTGCGGACGCTCTCTTTTATAACCTTTTCTCTCTCCGTGGGACCACCTTCTTACCCGTCCGCTGCGGCCTCTCTCCTAGTCGCAGCCTCTCGTCAGCCCGCTCCTGCGCTCTTTGCTTGCTCGCAGCCTGTCTTGCCTGCGGCCTCTTTTCTGTCCGCCGCGGCCTCCCTACTCGTCGCGGCCTCCTTCTTTGTCCGCTGCGGCCTGTCTCTGTCCGCGCGGCCTCTCTCTACCCGCTGCTCGCCGCGACTTGCCCCGTTCCCGCGACTTGCCAAGCTCCCCCAGCTTGCCCTCTCTTCTCGGCCCGCTGTTGTGCTCTGCTTGCCACGGCCGGAACCAGTCCGCCGCGGTCTGATCCAGTCCGCCGCGGTCTGATCCAGTCCGCCTCGGCCTCCCATAGCCCGCTCCTTGCTGAGCGTGCCTGTACTCGCCGCGGCCTACTCCCGCTCGCCGCGACCTCATCCAGTCCGCTGTCTCTGCTCGCTGCGGCCTGTCTCTGTCCGCGCGGACTCTCTTCCAGCTGCGGCCTCTTTCTGTTTCCGTGGCCTCTCTCTGCAGCTGTGGTCTGCCCTACTCGCCTCGACCGCCTCCAGTCCGCCGCGGACTGTTCCTGCTCGCTGCCGGCCTCCCTTCTGCTAGTCGCCCGGCCTCGTCTCTATCACCGCATGGCGCCTGCTGCTTCAGCTGTCACCTCTGTTGTGTCCTTCTCTACGGAGGGTATCACCTGCCTCTCTCATCATCCTTGTTGGATCGTTGATTCTGGCGCTACTCACCATATCTTCTCTCAGAAGCCCCCAGTATATCTCCAAATGCCTCATCCTGCTCGCATCACTGTGGCCAACGGTGACACCCTCCCTGTCTTTGGCTCCGCTGATCTTCAGCTTATGCCAACCCTTTCTCTTTCCTCGGTTCTTCACGTTCCGGGTTCTCCCTTCAATTTATTATCAGTTAGTCGTCTCACACACGACCTTGACTGTTGTATTACATTTTCACCATCTTCTTTTCTTATGCAGGATCGCCGCACCCGGAGTACCATTGGTCAGGGGCAGCTGGTGAATGAGTTGTACATCTTGGATATCCCACCAACTCTTCTCTCCACCATCTCTACTGTTGATTTGCATTGCCGTCTTTGACATGCTCCCCTTTCGATTCTCAAGCGGGCTCTTCCTGATATCTCTTTACAAGAATTCTCCTGTGAATCTTGTGTCTACGGCAAACAACACCGTTCCTCTTTCCCCCCTGCCTGTACCAGGAGTCCTACTCCCTTGTCGTTAGTTCATTCTGATATTTGGGGTCCTTATCGGCTCCCTAGTATTTTTGGCTTTCGGTATTTTGTCACGTTCATTGACGATTACTCCCGTACCACGTGGCTCTATTTCCTACATGATCGCACTGAACTTCCCTCTGTCTTTCGTGCCTTTTTACTTGAGATGCGTACGCAGTTCGCCACTCCTCTCAAAGTCATTCACACTGATAATGCTCGGGAGTATACGGGTCGTGCCTTCTCCGATCTCTGCACAGACTTTGGTGTCATCCATCAAACTTCCTGTGCGTATACCCCTCAGCAAAACGGGGTGGCCGAACGAAAAAATCGTCATCTTCTCGATGTTGCCCGCTCTCTTATGTTCCAAATGCATGTTCCCACCAAATATTGGAACTTTGTTGTTTCCACCGCCTGTCATCTCATCAACCGCCTTCCCTCCTCTGTCCTTAATTTTGCCTCGCCTATCCAACTCCTCTATCCCTCCATCCCCCTCACCTCTCTCACACCACGGATCTTCGGGTGTGTTTGTTATGTCCACCTTCTTGGCCCTCCTTCCGACAAACTTGCTCCTCGGGCCGCCAAGTATATGTTTGTTGGCTACTCCCGCACTCAAAAGGGGTACGTCTGCTACTCTCCTACTACCGGCAAAATGGTCGTTTCTGCAGATGTCACCTTCTGCGAAGACCAGCCCTTCCACTTACCCGGCACCACCTCGTCTTCTGCTCCCTCGTCTTCTGCTCCCTCTCTTCCCCGGCCCGTTGTCCCGGTCACGCCATCTGTGCCGTCTTCTTCCTCCTCTCCCCCCGTTCCTCCTCGGGTTCCTCCACCGCTAATCCGTGTCTGCTCTCGTCGCCCATCCATAGATGCTCCCGTGACCCAGCTCCCTGCTGCCAGCGATAGCTCGGCTGCGGTCGATCACGCTCCCGTCTCTACAGCTCATCCCTTGACCAACTACGTCTCTCTACATCGGCTCACACCGCCTCTCTACACTTTTGCCACCTCCCTTTCCTCTATTTCTCTTCCTAACAATGTGCAGGAGGCGCTTCACCACCCAGGATGGCGGGCTGCTATGCACGATGAAATGCAGGCTCTCTGGGCTAACCAGACCTGGGATCTGGTTCCTCTTCCTACTGGCCACACCCCTGTTAGCTGCAAATAGGTCTTTGTCATTAAACATGCAGCGAATGACACTATCGACCGTCTGAAGGCACGTCTTGTGGCACGGGGGTTTACTCAGCAACATGGCCTTGATTACGAGGAAACCTTCTCTCCCGTGGCCAAATTGAACACGGTCCGCGTTCTTCTCTCCTCGGCTGTTCATCGTCACTGGCCACTTTATCAGCTGGATATCAAGAATGCCTTCCTCAACGGCGATCTCCAGGAGACAGTTTATATGCAGCAGCCTCCCGGGTTTGAGACCACGGGGGAGTCTTTGGTATGCCACCTTCGGAAATCCATTTATGGTCTCAAACAGTCCCCGCGTGCATGGTTTGAAAAGTTCAGTAAGGTGGTCTGTGCTAGTGGCTTCACTCGGAGCTCGGCTGATTTTTCTCTCTTCACCCGACATCGGTCAACCGGGACTGTGATTCTTCTGGTCTATGTTGATGATATCCTGATTACTGGCGACGACACAACAGGAATACAACAGATCAAGGCACAGTTGAATTCTGCCTTTCAAACCAAAGACCTGGGCAACCTTCGGTACTTTCTTGGGCTCGAGGTCGCCCGACGCCCGGATGGTCTTGTGTTATCTCAAAGGAAGTACTGTATAGACCTCCTTCGTGATGCATGTTATTCTGGGTGCAAACCTGCAGAGACTCCTATGGACGCAAATCACAAGCTCTGACTCTGACAAGCTACTTACAAATCCGGAATATTACAGACGCTTGGTTGGGAAGCTGATCTACCTTACGGTGACTCGACCAGACATCTCATTTGCTGTGGGAGTTGTGAGCCGTTTCATGCACGCTCCTCGGACATCTCATCTTCAAGCTGTCGAGCGCATCCTTCGATATCTCAAGATCGCCCCCGGACAAGGACTCGTGTACAAGCCATCCACATCTCTATCTCTTGTCGCGTATTCTGACGCTGACTACGCATGATCTATTGATGATAGGCGCTCCACAACTGGATTCTGTACTTACTTTGGTGGACACCTCATAACTTGGCGTAGCAAGAAACAGAATGTGGTTGCGCGTTCCTCTGCCGAAGCCGAGTACCAGGCTATGGCTGCTGTCGTTTCTGAGCTAACCTGGCTTGAAGGCCTTCTGAGAGACTTAGGTGTTCGTCTCTCATCTCCGGCAACCTTATTTTGCGACAGTCAGGCAGCAATTCATATTGCCAAGAATCCGGTTTTTTACGAACGAACAAAGCATATCGAAGTTGACTGTCACTTTATCCGGGAAAAGGTACAGTCAAAGAAGATAGATTTGGCGCATGTTCCTGCTACCGACCAAGTTGCGGACATCCTGACGAAAGCTCTCTCCAGGCCGCTATACTATCAGTTCTTATCCAAGCTTGGCGCCTACGACTTGTACGCTCCAGCTTGCGGGGGAGTGTTAGAAAAGCCCATTTAAGGGCCCATGTTGTTCCTTATTTTTCCTCTCTCTTGTATTAGTCCCACATCATGTATTAGGATTTTTCCTTCCTTCTTCTCCTATATAAGGGTATGTATACTTGTAACTATTACCAAGTGAACATATATACAAGGTTGGCTTTCTCCATTTCTACAAATCAATTAGTTTAGGTTTACACTTTAGTGTTAATAAGTACATAATATTTTAATCAATTTAAGCATATTTGAATCATATTTCGAGCGATTTAACACATACTTGAATTCAGTTCAAAATGTAATTCAAGACAAATTGAATCGAATCAATTTGAGTCAAATCATTTGTAATAAATTCCGATTTGACTCAATATTCAAGCGATTTTTGAGTTTCGAATAATATGCTCAGTCTTATGATAGTGGGGACTCTAGAACGGAAGGAGCGAGGACATGTGGGGAAGCAGGGAGGCGATGATAATGATAGGGAAAGGGTGAAAGAGGAGGTATATGTTTAGGAGGCGGTGTCACTTGTGGTGATGAGAGCATATAGTCATTTTGACGTTTGAAGATACAGTCAAAACAACAACGATGTCCTTTCTGAGTTGGAGGGTATCCCGTGAGGATACATTTGGTGGCGCCAGCGGAGAGTTTATCGCGATTAGATGCATAAATGTGGACGAAAGCTATACAAATAAACACATGCGGTGTGAAGAGAAATGTTGTACCGGTCGACTATAAAAAATAAAATTGTCTTAACCTGAAGAGTAAAAGAAGGTAAACAATTAATAAGAAAATAAGAAATGAGAATCACATGATCCCAGTAGGAGCGTGGAACATTCACCTGACATTGGAGTATCCGAGCAACATCAAGGAGATGTCGATTTTTCCTTTCTGCCACTGTTGGGATGTATGCACACAGCCGGTCTGATGGATAATACTGTTGACAGTGCAGAAATGTGAGAATTGTTGGCTTATTTATTCTTTCGCATTATCGGTCCGAATAATATTTAGAGGTAAACCAAATTGAGTGGAAATTTTGTTATTAAAGTTTGAAAAAAAAAGTTTAGAGCGTTCCTTCAAAAGATATACTCAAGTTCATCTAGCGAAATTATCAATAAAATTACAAAGTAAAAACTTTCTCCACTAATAGACTTGGTGGGACTAGGACCATTAACAAGGTCAAAAGGACGAACATAACTTTTATAGAGTTTAGTTAGGAAGATAGTACGATGATGGTTGTCATATTGGCAAGCTTTACATTTTGAAGCGAAAATTGCCTTGAAAGATGATATGAGCTGATGGAGGTGACGTAGTGGAGGATGACCAAGATGATGATGCCACTATAGTAGAGAAGTGGAGATGACAAATGCACAAAAGTGGGAAGATCCTCAAGGTAGTAGAGATTGCTGCGTTCAGTCTTGGTAGCAATCATCCTCTATGATTGAAGGTCCTAAAAATAACACGCAGTAGGGGAAAATGAGATAGAACATTGCAATTGCGATGAAAAAGCACCAACAATTAACTAATTGCAAGAAAAATTTAGGACAAATACAATATAGGTTATGTGGAGAAGAGAAGTAGAAGTCATAATTCCAGATCCACAAACAGGAGCAGGAGAGCCATCAGCCACAAAAACCGGTGGTAATCTATTATGCTTCTCGAGGTGAGAGAATACAAGAGAATTTCCAATCATATGATTGGTGGCACTAGAATCGATGAGCCACTTACCCTGAGTAGCAACATACATGTTGCCTGAAGAAGTCGCAATGGACGCAGATTGCTTGGAGGCATTGATGAGAGCCTTAATATCTTTCTAAGGGAACAAGCAGACGAACTCGGGCGGCTGGGTTGACTTGGATGCAAAAGGCTTAGGCACATTAGTATTGGCATGAGCCTGAGGACGAAGGTGAGGATACTTCACAAAGCATTTCTTGACAAAATGACCAACCCGACCACAATGAGAGCAAACAGAGCGAGCTCCCCCACAACCCTTAGTGCGCTCTTACGACCACTGTGAGCTCCACGATCGGCCGTATGAGAAAAATTGTCAGGGGGCGGTGGAGACACAATTAGAGGTCGTTGCAAAAGGTTGGTACCTACAGAGTTGCATCCAAGGTGAGTGTCTGGTTCTCTCAAAATTTGTTGGCGTATCGTTTCGTAGGAATCTAGAAGATGAAGAAGATAACAGACTATAAAGAGTTCCCGAAAATATTTTTGCTTAGTGACAAGGTCAGCAAATAAGGGACGATGTTGGAAAAGTTCTGCACCGAGAGATTGAATTTCTTAATACACAGGATCAGGAGAGAGTGTTGGCTGAGCAAAGATATCAGAGTACACGGTGTCGATGCGAGAGGTTTTGGCACCCTTGGAGTAAATGGCAGCAAGATGATCCCACACAGCCTTCACAATGTCGTCATGACGGATGATAGGCAAACATGCATCAGAAAGACTGTTTGCAAGCTAGGTGCAAACAAGAGCATCATCGACATCCCAATCAGTATAAGCGGGAGACACAGTCAGGTGTAACTTCATTAAGATGACGTCGTTTACATTGAGAACACAAAAAAAGGTGAAGGAGACACTTCAATCAGGATAATTTGGTCCGGTTAATTTGGAAGCCTTCTCAAGATTTCCAGACGCACTGGAAATAACTGCAGGGGTGCGAGCAAAAGCAGCATGAGCAAGTGGGAGTGGTGGAGTGGTCATTGTTTAAGATAAAAAAGGATAGTCAGCCAACAAAAGCTGCGAGAAGTCTCAATAAGGGCTTGCGGTCTCTGGGAGTAGGTTGTCGTTGAACTGCGAGTAGGCGTTCGAGGCAGAGGCTTATCTACTGGGAGGAGGCAGTCGCGGGAAGCACTCGCAGAAGGCGATCACATGTCTCACTCGTTGGTAGGCTGCTAGAAGTGCTCAGTGGAGAGGCTCAATCGTCGAGCGCTACTTGGGATGCACTGAGACACATGCTGAGGCGGCGATTACGTCAAGTAGAATCAATGAGCTCTGATTGGGATGGATCGACGTGCTCTATTACGTGAGTAACGGGATCGACAAGCGCAAAAATAGGGATCGATGTTTTGCAGGCTGGGATCGGCGAGCTTGAGAGCTCAGATTGGGGATTTTGGCGAGCTTACAATTCACAGGAACCTGCTAGTTCGACAAGCGGAAACTGTGATAATCACAAATGCTCGTAGGAAGGAGCAGTGGTCGCAGAGTCTGCGAATTCGAGGAGCGACAGGGGATGAGGGACGAGTCCTGCTTTCAGTAAAATCTATAAAATCCCATGGGAGGCCTCAGTTTTGGTCGTGGATTTCAATCAGTCGGTGGAGCAGAGCTGTGATCTTAGCAAGTACTGTTAGGCGAGTATTGTGTTGGATCTGTTCATGGAGATATTGGGAGATCTCATGCTAGGCTAGGAGAGTTCACACAAGATTGGAAAGATTTTATGCGAAGGTTGGGAGTATTCACGCGAGAGGAGAGCAACGAGTGATTTCGTCCTGCTTTGATACCATATGAGAGTTTGAAATATAAATTATTATTATTCCAAATAATGTAGCTTATTACATGAGCAATCCCTTCTTTTTATAGAGTAGAGAAGGGGGAAGAAGATATACAACAAATATAAGGACGAGAAAAAAAATGTACAATGGGCCTCTTAATACCTGGCTTTAACAAAGGATAGGAAATGGGTAAACCTAGATGACAAATACATTTTCAAAAGGGTTGTAGAGTATAAAGTGCTAACCACACTGATGCTGTGATTTCAATTCCATGTGTTCTGTTCTGAAGCAGCGCATTGCTGCTTAGCCATGTGTAGTAGAGCGAGTAAAACACTTGGGAAAGCCCCCTTGTGATTTTTTTGCATGTTTAATAAAGCTAATTTTCGTTAGATGTCTTTGAATTGGATCTCATTACGGATCAGTGCAGGATCGTAGTCGAAAGCACAGTCCTTCCCTTTCCTTCCTTTTTTGTCTAGGTGTTGGCCTTTGGTGGAAACATGTGGTAGGGGGTGGGGGAAGAGAGAGAGAGGAGAATAGGGGGAAGGAGATGAGGCCGGCGACCAAGAAGGAGAGAGAGAAAGGTTAGGTTAAACACGTGCATACTTCTTCATCATCTCGTGGGTATATACACCCATGGTCAAAATACAGCAAGTCCTTGTTATTATTGAAATGAATTCAAAATGTGATAATAAAATACAAATAAAAGTACTTATAAAATATTATTAATTATCGTGTCAAAGTTCTTCTGTCTGCATTTAGGTCAGCTTCTTGCTTGCTAGTTTACACCCCAAAATGCATCTGGAACAGTTTGCTTAGTGTTCAAAATTTTACTACTAGGTTTAGCATGTCTTCCCAAATCATTTTACCATATTAATATAGATACCCTTCCTATGTTCTATTTTAGTAGATTGTCTTGATTGGTATGCCTCTTGTTACCGATTGTGCGTTGCAACTTTCATCGTGTGCTTGAACTTCAAATCCGGCAACAATTTTCAATTTATTAAAAAAATTCATGCATGATTCAATTTTTATACAACTTCAATTCTTGATTTGATTGTTCTGTCAATTATTCACAAGAGCAAGACCCTGTTCAGAAGTGCACTGAGAGAGTGATGATGGTTGTGAGTGTGGTTGCTGGTTATGAAATAGATATGTAACTTTTAGGTAGTTGTGGTGACAAATACTATCTTCCCAAAAAGACATTTCAGGCCAAATCATCATCACAATCATACAAGTATGATCAAGCTTTTACCATATTAATGTAGATTCCCTTCCTATGTTCTATTTTAGTAGATTGTCTTGATCGGTATGCCTCTTGTTACCGATTGTGCATTGCAACTTTCATTGTGTGCTTGAACTTCAAATCCGGCAACAATTTTCAATTTATTAAAAAAAATTCATGCATGATTCAATTTTTATACAACTTCAATTCTTGATTTGAATGTTTTGTCAATTATTCACAAGAGCAAGACCCTGTTCAGAAGTGCACTGAGAGAGTGATGATGGTTGTGAGCGTGGTTGCCGGTTATGAAATAGTTATGTAACTTTTAGGTAGTTGTGGTGACAAATACTATCTTCCCAAAAAGATATTTCAGGCCAAATCATCATCACAGATTCACAATCATACAAGTATGGTCAAGCTTTTACCATATTAATGTAGATTCCCTTTCTATGTTCTATTTTAGTAGATACATCACTTTCATTGTGTGCTTGAACTTCAAATCCGGCAACATATTTCAATTTATTAAAAAAAAATTCATGCATGATTCAATTTTAATACAACTTCAATTCTTGATTTGATTGTTCTCTGTGAGTTATTCACAAGAGCAAGACCCTGTTCAGAAGTGCACTGAGAGAGTGATGATGGTTGTGAGCGTGGTTGCCGGTTATGAAATAGATACGTAACTTTTACGTAGTTGTGGTGACAAATACTATCTTCCCAAAAAGATATTTCAGGCCAAATCATCATCACAATCATACAAGTATGGTCAAGCTTTTGCCGTCGTGAATGCCCAGACCCCAGAAAGTGGGATTTGGGGTAAAAACAATTGTCATGAAAGTTCAAAACACTAGTTAAATTGTCATCACTGCATTTATTACAACTGTTTTACACCTCCACAGCAATTGCAAACGGAACGTGAGTGTCTGAAGTTTGTTGTATGGACATTTGATAGCTGCTAAATTGGCAGTTTAGTCCTGCTTTTTTTCCCTTCATGAACCTTCTTTGAAGAAGGGGAAAAAAGAAATCCATGAATAAGCCTCCTAAATCTGTTATGGACAAAAAAACTAAAGTTTGAGATTTGTTTTTCAGGTTCATCCGGAAGGAAAATATGTTGTTGATGTGGATAAGAGCATTGACATAACGAAGATTACGCCATCAACCAGAGTTGCTCTTCGCAATGATAGCTATGTTCTTCACTTGATCCTTCCCAGCAAAGTGGATCCGTTAATTAATCTTATGAAAGTCGAAAAGGTTCCTGATTCTACTTATGATATGATTGGTGGCCTTGACCAGCAAATCAAAGAAATAAAGGAGGTTGGAAGAAATATGCTCAATTTGTTTTTCTTCCTTTTCTCCTCGAATCTATTATATTATGCGATTGATTTCTTACATTAGTCTCATTTCATGACCTTATAATAGTATAAATTGAGATTTATTTAAAACAATAATATTTGGCTTTGGACTGTGAAGTTGGAAGGGGAGTCTTGGCGCACTGGTTAAGGTGTTGTCGTGTGACCATGAGGTCACGGGTTCAAGTCGTGGAAGCAGCCTCTTGCAAAAATGCAGGGTAAGGTTTGCCTACATGTCACTCTTGTGGTGGGGCCCTTCCTTGGACCCTCGCTGTGTGGGGATGCTTTGTGCATCGGGCTGCCCTTTATTTGTCTTTGGACTGCATCTGAAGTTTTTTGTTATCTACAGGTTATTGAGCTTCCAATCAAACATCCAGAGTTGTTTGAAAGCCTTGGAATAGCTCAACCCAAGGTAATGGTCCTCTGCACACAATCTACTTTGTTTATTTTGACAAAATTATTATGCTGGTCCTATGAATAGATTAAAGTAAATTGATTAGATTAAAGTGAACTCCATTCGAATAACCATGACCTTATACTTTGTTTGTAAGATATGGATTTAATCAACTAAATGATCTTTCAATTTGAAACCATCTAGGAGTTTCCATGTCTACAAAATTCTTATCCAAATATAAATCATTTATGTTTAGGGTTGCATGCAATGGAAAAGGCGGCACGAATCGAGGATCTCTTGCCAATATATTCATGGTTAAATTATCTAGAAAAATACAACTTCTAATAAACTCTAATGCCTAATTTAACCAAGCTTCCAAACGAGTCATCGGTCTTAGGTATCAAAAGATGATAACATATTAAATCCTTTAAAAAGTTCTTACATCTAAAATAGACCAAGGCCCACAAGATCATTGGCCAAGCATCATAAAATGGATGATAGCTGATCAAATCCCAAACATCTAGATCTTTGTGAACCCAAGGAAAGAAAGAGAAACCTAAAATTCCATTCAAAAACTCGAGCCACACACAACTCATGAGTTTACCCATCTAGGAAGCATGATTTGTAACCCATAAAAACTTAAATCTCAAAGGTTTTCCTTGTTTGAAGGGAAGAGAACTTATACTTGAAATCCCTCCCAAGGCTCATTCCTTGGAGTAGAACTTGTGCTATCAGGTGGTGGAAATCATGACTATAATGCTTTGATAAAACAATAGGTAAGGAAAGGTAGCAATTCCGCCCTTAAACCAAAATTCAATGCTGGTGAATTATTTGATAAAACCAAACCGCATAAAAATTACCAACTTAATTAAAGCATGATTAAGACTTAAGTCCATTGAAAACTTCAGTCAAAACTCTCAACTCAATGCAGAACTCATAATTTATCAGATGGAGAAGAAGATACTAGAGTGTAAAACAAAACATTATCAACTCCATAGCCGGATGCCGCATATGAATTGATTGGCTTCCTCCTTCGCAAATCTTGTTGATTTTACATGTATAATACTCAGATTGTTTGATTTGAATTTACAGGGAGAACCAATAAGAGGAAACCTCAAACCCCATGCTATTGAGTTAAATACCCTTTATTAGACATGTACATAACAGCCTTATTAAAAAATCAAGTAAACCATCTAGTTTTATAATCCAAAGATAATCACCTTGCATAATAATAAAAACAGTGAAACCCCCTTTCTCTTCACATAATGAAATCAAAACTTGCTTAATGAAATCAAAAACTTGCTTAATGAAATCAAAACTTGATTAATGAAATCAAAACTTGATTACCATGAAAGCCAACAGCCCACATGAAATAGGTACCCAGTGGATATAAACTTTCCAATGATAATTTTCACCTTGTATCACAGACTATGTCAAATCAGGAGAATGATAAAAATAACAAGGTAGAGAATCCATCATCAGCTCTTAATTATTAAATCAAATTTGTTCACATCAACCTCAATTGTGTATTGATAGTAAACTAAAATATACATTGTTGAGTGAGCTCAAAAACTTGTATGTATTGCTTGTGTATCAAAATACAAGGAGAGAATACAAATATATAGGAGAGAAAAGGAGAGAAGAAAGCCTATACAATGATGTGAGACTAATAGGAGAAGAAGGAAATAAAATAGAACATGGGCCCAATAATGGGCCATTTACAAGGGCTTTTCTAACACTCCCCCGCAAGCTGGAGCGTACAAATCGTATTCACCAAGCTTGGACAAGCACTGATAGAAGAGTGTACTGGGAAGAGCTTTAGTGAGCACATCCGCAACTTGTTCTGTCCCGAGAACATGCTTCAGGTCAATCTTCTTCATTTGAACCTTTTCTCTGATGAAGTGACAATCAACTTCAATATGTTTAGTTCTCTCATGAAATACCGGGTTCTTGGCAATATGTATCGCCGCTTGGCTATCACAAAGGAGAAGGACCGGGGAAGGAAGTTTTATACCCAGATCGGTAAGAACACTTTCCAGCCATGTTAGTTCAGGAACTACAGACGCCATTGGCCGGTATTCAGCCTCAGCAGATGATCGAGCCACAACAGCTTGTTTCTTGCTCCGCCACGTAATCAAGTATCCTCCGAAATATGTGCAAAACCCATTGGTTGACCGTCGATCATCAAGAGAACCAGCGTAATCAGCATCAGAGTAAGCTATCAATGTAGGAGCTAAAGATGAGGTCTTGTCGACCAATCCTTGACCAGGGGCCGTTTTGAGGTATCTGAGAATGTGTTCAACGGTGTTAAGATGAGATTTTCGCGGGGAATGCATATATCAGCTGACAATACCAACTGCAAAAGATATATCCGATCTAGTTACCGTGAGGTAGATCAATTTTCCAACTAGACGGCGATAGTATTCAGGATTCTCGAGTAAGAGATCTGTGTCGGAAGCCTGAGCACATAATTTGTAATTCACATCCATTGGGGTATTGATCGGCTTATAACCCGAGTAACCTGCATCATGAAGAAGGTCAAGACAATACTTCCGCTGGGAAAGGACGAGACCATCTGGCCGTCTAGCAACCTCAAGTCCCAAAAAATACCGGAGGGGTCCCAGATCCTTTGTTTGAAAAACTGTATCGAGATGTCGTTTGACCTCCTGTATTCCCTTTGAGTCATCTCCCGTAATTATGATGTCAATATATACTAACAGAAGAACCGTCCCCATTGTACGGTGGCGAGTGAACATCGAGAAGTCTGCCGTGCTTCGAGAAAAACCAACCTCCCGAAGAGCCTTGCTGAACCTGTTGAACCATGCCCGTGGTGATTGTTTGGGGCCATACATAGCTTTCTTAAGGCGACAAACCTGAGACTCCCCCGTGGTCTCAAATCCGGGAGGTTGCTGCATATAGACAGTTTCCTGCAAGTCGCCATTCAAAAAGACATTCTTAATATCCAGTTGCAGTAATGGCCACCGGCGATGGACAACCACTAAGATAAGAACCCGAACGGTGTTGAGTTTGGCCACCGGAGGGAAAGTGTCCTCATAGTCCAGCCCGTGTTGTTGGGTGAAGCCCCGGGCGACCAGCCGAGCTTTCAGATGGTCAATCGTCCCATCAGCGGCATGTTTGACGACGAAGACCCACTTACACCCAACCGGTTTCTGACCCGGGGGAAGCGGTGCGAGAGTCCAGGTCTGGTTGGCCCAGAGAGCGGCCATTTCCTCCTCCATGGCAGCCTTACAGCCGGGATGTTGTAGCGCCTCCTGCACAGTGTTAGGAACCAAAATGGAGGAAAGAGAAGTGACAAAGGTGTGTAGGTGGGGGGAGAGGCGATGCAGGGAGACATAATTCGGCAGAGGATGAGCGGTGGAGGGAGATACCTGATCAGCAGGGCGCGGGGTAGCCGAGGATGAGGCCGACTGCAGAGGGGTAGCGGAGCGAGGAGGAGGGCGACGAGTGTAAACCTGGATAACGGGTGGCCTAGAGGGAGCAGGAACAAAGTTAGAAGGACGTAGGGAAACAGGACGCAGTAGTAGGGATGACGGGTCGGGGTATAAGCAGTGGTGGAGATGTCGTTGGGGAGGAAGGAGCTTGAGGTGGGGAAAAGAAAGGTTGATCTTCCCAAAAAGTAACATCTGCGGAGACGATGACCTTCCGGGTTACCAGAGAGTAACACAGGTAGCCCTTCTGAGTGCGAGAATAGCCGACGAAAACAGTTTTAGCTGCTCGGGGATCCAACTTATTCGAGGAGGGACCCAGGAGGTGAACGAAGCAAGTGCAGCCAAAGACCCTTGGTGTGATAGGGAAGGCCGGAGTGGAGGGGAATAGGAGGCTGAATGAAGTGGCAGAGTTGAGAACCGAGGAAGGAAGGAGGTTGATGAGGAAACACGCAGTGAATACCGCAAAGTTCCAGTAAATTTTTGGAACATGCATTTGAAGCATGAGGGAGCGGGCAACGTCTAGGAGGTGGCGGTTCTTTTGTTCGACAACGCCATTTTGTTGGGGGGTGTAGACACATGAGGTTTGATGAATAATACCAAAATCTGCACATAGAGTGACAAATTCATGGCCGGTGTATTCACGAACGTTATCAGTGCGCACCGTTTTGATAGTTGTGGAGAATTGCGTTCGACTTTCTTGTATAAAGTCGCGAAATATGCGAGGAAGCTCAGAGCGATCACGAAGTAGGTAAAGCCATGTTGTGCGAGAATAATCATCAATGAAGGTTATAAAATAACGGTACCCAGAGATACTTGTAACTTTAAAAGGACCCCAGACATCGGAATGCAGTAAATCAAACGGAGCAGAGCTCCTAGTACAATGAGCAGGAAAAGAAGTACGCGGCTGTTTGCCGTAAACACATGAATCACATTTGAAAGCAGGAAAAGATACATCAGGCAGTGCCTTTTGGAGAACGGGTAGAGGAGCATGCCCAAGACGGCGATGCCAGTCAACAGCGGAGACGAAGGAGAGAACAGGAGGAGAGGCATCAAGAAGGTAGAGCCCGTTCTGCAGTCGACCCCTACCAATGGTAGTCCGCGTTCGCCGATCCTGTATCAAAAAGGTAGATGGAGTAAATGTGACAGAGCAATCCATATCATGAGTGAGGCGACCAACAGAAAACAAATTAAATGGAGAGCCCGAAACATAAAGAGCCGAGCAAAGAGAGATGGAGGGGGCAAGAGAGATGTCGGCGCAGCCGTAGACCGGAACAGTCACCCCATTAGCGACGGTGATAGATTTCGGTGATAGATTTCGGATGAGGATTTCCGAGTACTTGAGGGGCCGCATCGAGGTGATGTGATGAGTAGCATCCGAGTCCAAGATCTAACGCGGACTGGAGGAAAGACAAGTAATACCTGCAGTAGAGATGGAGGCAACAGAAGCAGAAAGAGGGCTAAGAAGCCCCTGGAGTTGTTGTAGCTGGAGGCGAACGACCTCAAGGTCGGTACCAGTGGAGGAGAAGCCATCAGTGGCAGCAACCGCAGTTGGGCGAGGAGGATAGCCATGTTTCTTGTAGCAGACGACATCAGTGTGGCCATCCCGGCCGCAATATGAACACTTGGGGCGGCCCCGACCCCCACGTCCCCTTCTGCGAGAGCCGGAACGTCCACTGCGAGCAGAAGGCGGTGGGGGAAGCAATGGGGGAAGGGTCTGCTGAAGGAGTGCCGGAGAGGAGGGTGCCGGAGAATCCAGGGGTGGTGATACTTGAAGGAGCATAGAGCAGACATTAGAGAGGGAGGGAGTAGAGGCCGAGGCCAACACCTGAGCCCGGATGCTCTGAAGGTGAGGCGGGACACGAGCCATCATCATGACAATGCATACGACCTCCTTTTGCACGTGTTGAGCAGCAAGGTCGGTGGTAGAAGGCTGATGCTGGATGCAGGCCTCGGCCAGAGTCTTGGCACGAGCAACAAACGAGGTCATGTCAGCCGCCCCGCCAGCATCAAGAGTCTGAAGGTCGGTAATAATGTCGTAGATGTGCTGAAGACTATCCTTTCCAGAGTATAAGGAGTGAAGCTCCTCCCACATAGCTTTGGCGGTCTCATGGTACATGACCATTTGGTATGGCTCACCCTCCAGCGAATTAAGGAGCCATGTTTGGACGCGACCGTCATTTCGTAGCCAGTCATCAGTAGTATGGGAAGGAGGTGCGTTAGTAAGGTGAAGCACAAGGCCCTTGGCCTGAAGAACACGCCGAACCGAGTGGACCCACGGAACAAAGTTCTTCTTCCCAGATAATGAGATAGTTGTGATCCGCAGCTCATCTCAGAGGTCGGGAAGAGAAGTCGGGCGGTCAGCAGGAGGATTAGCCGCCTGGCCGATAGAGTCGATGGAAGAGCCCATGGAGCCGGGAAGGCCGCAACGAATAGATGAGCGCGCGGTTAGACACAACGACTGTTGGGGGAAGATGAGTAGGTTGCCGTAGAAGAGACGCACGACAAGCCCACGCGGTTAGATAAGAGGCCGCAACGGGTAGTCACGGCGACAAGCCCAGGGGAGAGAGTGACAGGAGGCCGCGACCAAGTGCGGAAGAGAGCAAAGGACAATCCGCACGGTCACTGTGAGAACACCAGCGGCCAAACAAGAGCGAGAAGAGAAGACGGCTCTAAAGAGACAAGGAGAAGTCGCAACGGTTAGATAGAGAGTCCGCGCGACTAGAAGAGGAAAGCAACGAGAGGAAGCAGAGGCAGAGACCGCGAGTAGGAACTTGAGCGTCTAGAGAGATAAACCGCATGCGGCAAGAGAAGAGACCGCGAGTAGGAACTCGAGCGGCAAGAGAGAGAAACCGCGAGTAGGAACTTGAGCGGCAAGAAAAGAGACCGCGAGTAGGAACTCGAGCGACAAGAAGAGAGACCGCGAGTAGGAACTCGAGCGGCAAGAAGAGAGACCGCGAGTAAGAACTCGAGCGGCAAGAAGAGAGACCGCGAGTAAGAACTCGAGCGGCAAGAAAAGAGACCGCGAGTAGGAACTCAAGCGGCAAAAAGAGAGACCGCGAGTAAGAACTCGAGCGGCAAGAAAAGAGACCGCGAGTAGGAACTCGAGCGGCAAGAGAGAGAAACCGCAAGCGGCAAGATAAGCCGCAGGAGGAGGCCGCGCGGTAAGAGGAAGACAGAGTTGGCAGCGGGAAGAGGGGCCCACGGGTTGAGAGGAGAGGCTATAAAAGGCACTGAGGGGTGGATCCACGGGAGGGAGGGAGAGGAGAGCAGGCAGCGGTTAGCAAGGGAGAAGCCGCGGAGAGAACGGGCGGGAAGAAGAGTCCGCTACCCGGTGCGAGCAGAAGAATAGGCCGCAGAGGAATAGCGGACAGGAGAGGGAGACAGGTCGGGCGGTTAGAGGAAGTGAAACCGCAAGGTCGGAACCGTGTGCTCTGATACCATGTTGAGTGAGCTCAAAAACTTGTATGTATTGCTTGTGTATCAAAATACAAGGAGAGAATACAAATATATAGGAGAGAAAAGGAGAGAAGAAAGCCTATACAATGATGTGGGACTAATAGGAGAAGAAGGAAATAAAATAGAACATGGGCCCAATAATGGGCCATTTACATGGGCTTTTCTAACATACTAAGAAAGATCCCTTGCCAGAAAGACAACTTCTTCAATCTTATAAGAAAAGGAAGTGAATCCACCCACCTCATTAACCGAAGAAGGAAGCAGGAAAGGGAGTGAGGGAGAGAGAGAGAGATTGGGGGGGGGGAGAGGAAGATTAATTTCAATTTCATCAATGAAAGTCTCCTTCCTTGGCTTTCGATTTCCATATCAGAACACCATCGGAAGCTCAAATTAAGTTATAAATTACCAGTTTCAGAAATAATGTGTGTGAGAGAGAGAGAGAGAGAGTCTTGCCATGATTGTGAACTTAGAAGGAAGGGTGGAGGAAGGAGATCCAGTTGTTCCCAGAAGAAGAGAACTCTACCCATTTTATAGCCTTGGCCAACCAATTCAAAGCTCCCACGAATCCTTCTCAAAAAATTTGGAGGTAACGGGGAAATTTTCCCCTCGATGGATCTCCATGCCAATGGATCTACCCCGAATTCTTGGCCAGAGGGAGTCACCCCCTGTTTCACCTCTGCCCCTGGTTTTCTACCCTCTCTGAATTGCCGCTGATTCTGGGTTTGTAAACTAGGTTATACATATATACATACATATATGTATATATGTTTTATTAATACAAGTATATATATATAAACATATATATAATCATAACTTCTAAAATAAGCGCGGAGGGCACCAATACTAATACGTTAGAGTCGTATCTAAATTAAGGAAACAAAATAACATTGCATTAAACGACAAAGATACAATTGAGAACAAGTTCTCGCCAAGCATCCAGAGGCTGGGTTCTCCTTGACACTCCAGTCTCCAAGAAAGCTAATACCCTAGACTTCCAAAGTGCCCATCTAAAGAAACTACCACTCATATATAGACAAGTGGGGGAAATAGAAATTACAAAAATGCCCATGGTCTACATAGATTAATAATCGAGCGCGGCGGCTGCGTCGTATCAATTGCGCTCAGGTCAGACACACTAGTCTAAGAAACACAACATAAGTCGATTTCAAGTCTATTTACTCATAATTATTCTCTCGTGTTGCCTGAGTTTCTCAAAACTAACCATTTTGGCCAACTTTCTCAATTCCCATCAAAATTGAACGAAATGAATTGCATCGTGCTCATATTGATCATACAAGCCTGTCACAACTGATTGAGCTCAATTTATAGTTAGTTTGCCCCATATTTCCTATTCAAATCGGTTCGTAGTTCAAAAGTGACCTCTTTTGTTCAATTTTCTCGTTTGATGATGGATTTGAATGAAACAAAAAACATCGAGTTTGTATTGACTATATGAGTCCAACTGATGGAGACGGAGCCATCCCACCCAGCTATGTTGATGCCCTCCGCAACCGCAAACATCTCTACGACCTCCGCTCGTGGCCACGTGCAGCCGCATAGTCTTTGGTTGGCCAAAACATTTTATGTTAGCCTTTTAATTTCATGGCCGAGACATTTTAATTTCGCGACCTCATGCGGCCACATGACGTTTTTTTATTTGATGGTTTTGATGGCTAGTCTTGTAAACTATATAATTAGTTCTTTTATGGGAATGAATGGAAAAAAATTTTGTTTTGGAGAAAAAAGGTGAAATAAGAGCAGCAAGGGTTCGGTCCCCCTTGTGCCGCCGACTCCCTGTGCGAGTGTAGCTCGCCGCCCAGTTCCGCCGGCCTCCCTCCCGTCCGATCGTGGACAGCGACAATGCCTCCCCCGTTTCCGCCCAGTGTGACTCCGGTGGATCCCGTGCCCCTTCTCCACCCGGCGTGACTCCGGTGGATCCCGTGCCCCTTCTTCGTCCGGTGTGACTCCGGTGGATCCCGTGGTAGAGAGATCCTCCACGTCGTTCTTTGAGTGACCTTGGGTAACAATTCTCTCCACATTAGCGTTATTCCTTCTTCCCTTTTACGAGTTTTTGTGTTGTAAGCGGTGGATGAGGTTGGGTGTTGCCTTTGAAGCTTTGATTTGAATTGTTGGTATTTTCCAGAATCGAATGAATTTTGTCGCTCAAATTTGTTGTTTGTTTGTTAAGGGTTAATTCTTCTCGATTGTGTCGCTTCTTGTTGGGAGTGGATCCGAATTCTTTTTGAATCACTGCTTTAGTCTGATTCTTCTTGTTAGATGTTGTGAATGTGGAATTGGTTGAGACCTAATTGCTATTGTGGTTGCGTTGCGTAATTTGTGTGTGAAAATTCGGTTTCCGTTGAGTGAATCACCGTTGTAATCCCCGCACGTTCATCAGACACGTAGGCCTGCATCAATTTGGTATCGGAGCTAGGTTGGGCCGATTTCTTAATTTGGCCCCGGTCCGCCATCTTTTTTAAGCTGCCTATGCATGAACCGTACGCCATCAAGCGCTCACGTTAGGCTCCACCTGTGCACAAATTTTATTTTACAAAAAAATATTTTTTTCACCCACCGTATGCACACTAGATCTGGTCAAGATTATAACATCACTTCCTCCTCAAATATGGCCGATGATCGGCAACTGAGTCCAAATCCCTCACCGGTTGACGTTCTACGCTATGAAAATCAATGCCTATAGGCAACCCAACTGTCACAACCACCATGAGGACGACGACCTCAATGAGATGCCCCCACGAGCTCGTCCACATCATCGTCACCATGAACGAGATGTTGACCTTACCAGAACCATTAAAATCAATGCCCCCACCTATGATGGCATAGGGGAACCACATTTTTCTGAATTGGGTCATGAATATAGAGTGTTATTTTGATTGACATCACTTGCTGGACCCGCAGAAGGTTCAAGTGGTAAGGATGAAGCTAACGAGGCAAGCCAAAGTTATTTGGCTAAATGAAAAGCAACGATTAGGAGCTGAGGATGGTTCTCCCTGTCGGCTGGCAAGTTATGAAGAACCTCTTATGGGATCAATACATTCTTGCTTATCATCACACCCAAATGTTTGATGAGTTAGCCACCCTTCGTCATGGCGATAGGTCCATAGCCGAGTATATGAGAGACTTAAAAGATAAAATGCTCTGATGTGAGGTTCAAGAGATGCCGAAAATTACGCTCTCTAGATTCCGTAAGGGTCTTAGTTTCAACATCCAAAGAAAGCTCTTTCGCTATGGTAACACCGATCTGAACACCACCTTTAATGCCGCACTGGACATAGAAAAACATCTTGCCTATAAGTCCAAGGCCAAAAGCAATCCACATAAGGGCAAACCTACGTTTGGTTCTTCTACCTCTACTTATGAGGACAAAAAGAAGTTTAAGACTACGAATTCCAACAACATCGTTATCACGACTAGGAATGCTAAGAATCTCCAGAGGGAACGCATTCCCGTTAGCAAGATTAGCAAAACTAATGCAACTTGTTACGCTTGCGGAGTAGGAGACCATTATGCCGTTGAGTGCCCAACAAAGATTAAGGCCTTGGCCTTGGTTGAGCCTACTAGTGAAGCGCCCGAGTTTGTGTATGAGGCCATGGATGAGTCGGAACCGGAAGGAGTCCTAGTGACTTGGAGGATGACCTCAACCTTATGGTGATGCGTTGTATTTTGACAACCCCACGTGCGTCAGATGAGTGGCATCAAACCAACATCTTTTCTTTGATCTTTAGGAGCGGTGAGAGTTGTATGAATGTTATATCGAAAAATGCCGTCACGCGTATGAAGCTCACTACGGAGCCCCACCCCACTCCTACCAAGTAGCTTGGGTAACATGACGTCTCTTCCCGTTACACAAAAATGTCTTGTACCCCTTACCATTAAATCTTATATGGAAAATATTTGGTGTAATGTGATCCCCATGGATGCTTGCCATGTTTTACTTGATCGCCCTTAGTTATATGATCATGTTGCGACTCATTTTGGGAGAGCCACTCCTTTTCAAATTCTAAAAAACTTGAGTGATAATGCATACACTTTGGATTTGCCGACTGATTGGAGAATTTTTTCTGTTTTTAATATTTCGGATTTAACACCCCATGCTTCACCGTCACCGTCACCGTAATTACTTCACCCTCCTTTTCCCTCTCTGTCTACATCTTCTCTTGGGGTGGGTGGTGAGCTAGTTCCCGTGTCTCTCTTCATGTCAGATCCTTCCGTTCTTACACCGAATATGGATGTTATGGCTACTCCTCATGTTGCTAACATTTTTCCAAGGTTTCCCAAAACCTCTTTTGTGCTTGACAGGATTTTGGACGATGAAGTTCTCACCTCTACTGATGGTGACATTCATCGCTATCTTGTTCATTGGCGTGATCATCCCACATCACATGATTCTTGGGTCCTGGAAGCTGAATTGGAACGATTAAATGATTCTCTCCTTCAACAATATTGCCGTGACCACTCACTGGTGATGAGTGCTTTTGAGCGAGTGAGGATTGATGGAGACGGAGTCATCCCGCTCAACAGTGTTGATGCTCGCCGCAATCGCAAACATCGCTACGACCTCCGCTTGCGGCTACGTGCGGCCGCATAGTGTTTGGATGGCCAAGACATTTTATGTTAGCCTTTTAATTTCATGGCTGAAACATTTTAATTTTGCGGCCTCATGCGGCCGCATGACGTTTTTTTTTAATTTGATGGTTTTGATGGCTAGTCTTGTAAACTATATAATTAGTTCTTTTATAGGAATGAATAGAAAAAATAAGTTTTGGGGAAAAATAGGTGAAACGAGAGCAGCTAGGGTCCCCCCCGTCCCGTGTCGCCGACTTCCCGTGCGAGTGCAGCTCGCCTCCCGGTAACGCCGGCCTCCCTCCTGTCCGATCGTGGACGACGACAGTGCCTCCCCCGTTTCTGCCCGGTGTCACTCTGGTGGATCCCATGTCCCTTCTCCGCCAGGTGTGACTCTGGTGGATCCCGTGGTAGAGAGATCCTCCACGCCGTTCTTTGAGTGACCTTGGGTAACGACTCTCTCCACGTTAGCGCGATTCCTTCTTTCCTTTTACGAGTTTTTGTTGTTGTAAGTGGTGGATGAGGCCGGGTGTTGCCTTCGAAGCTTTGATTTGAATCCTTGGTATTTTCCAGAATCGAATGAATTTTGTCGCTCAAATTTGTTGGTTGTTTGTTAAGGGTTAGTTCATCTCTATTGTGTCGCTTCTTGTTGGGAGTGAATCCGACTTCTTTCTGAATCACTTCAGATTTCTTTTGGTGGATGTTGTGAATGTGGAATTGGTTGAGAGCTGATTTCTATTATGGTTGCGTTGCGTAATTTGTGTGTCAAAATTCGGCTTCCGTTGAGTGAATCACCGTTGTAACCCCCGCACGTTCATCGGACGCATAAACCCGCATCACCAACGCAACTGACTAAGGTCAATTCAAAGTTCGTTTGCTCAGAAAGTTAGGTCGGGGTCATCACAAAGCTGATTTCAACCCGAGTTGGCTGACTTAGCTATTACACATTGAAATGAGGTGTAAATGGTGCCACTGGGTTCATATTGATCTCAAGAGGGCACTGCCATTATCCGGGAGCGATTCCGTGATTTACTCAAATATCTATGTCAAGTCATCGGAGTTCAGAACTGATATTAACAAAAGGGAGGTTGAGTCACAGTTCACTGTGACCCTTATTAAGCTCTTCCAGGATTTCAATTGAACCGACTAGGCCCCTTATCAAAGTTGGGATATTACAACCCTAGCCTTACAAGTCCTATCGCTCGATGGAAGTGGTGCGGAGATTTAGAAAATCCCTTTGGCTTGGAGAATGCGGTGAGGAGAATTGCGGAGGAGATGGATGTGACGATTCGAAGACCTAAAGGTCCGTCGGGGAGAACATCTGAGCGAGGTTTGTTTTTCGGAACCGAGTTATTTGAGTTGGTGAGCTGGAGATCTAATTGCGGAGCGAGAGTTTTGAGTGGACGGTAAATATTAATATTTTGTTGTTATCATTGAAATGAACAAACAAATTTCTGTGATAAGTTTTTGAGACATTGCACAGATATGATTTTCGGATCAAAAAAGTTATTAATAAGATGGCATAATATATATAAAAAATACAATATAATGTAGGACTTCGCAAGAAGAAGATCAATGAGAAAAAAATATATTATTTCCTGTACTTCATCATTTTTAATGGAGGAAGGATATACCTGTTGAAGATGCTCCCGAGGAACAATTTACAGGAAGGAGGCTTTATATACTGCCTTATTGGGGAGGAGATGAGGCTAGAGACCTAGATGGGATCAACTTTCTTTGCCTTAGATTGTGACGATGTTCTCAGATAAGGAGCTTTCTTTGCCAGAGAGGAGGCAAATTGAGTAGAGCAGGAACCCGATGGCCTGACGGGGATGAAGATGTTTGTTGGAGCCAAAATTGTTACCAACTCTCCGCGCGCTATCCCTGAAATGGGTGTTTGGCAGAGGAAAGAGAGGTTCGCAAGCCATCGATTACTAGCCCTGCGAATGGTTAAAGCGAGTAAATGGAGCGTAGAAAGGATATGTCGTTGAGAGCGGCAGACACCAGATTTGACCCGCCGCGGCGAATGCCTTCCTTGCGACGGGTCTCTTGATTAACTATAAAGTGGTTACAAGCGAACTCGAGCGAGTACAAGTGGGGTAGAAGAGAGAAGGCTGAATGGACTTAGTATCCACACCAACAACTAGGAAGGTTCTGGGCTAAGCCCGCGTGTCCCATCCAAGCATTCCTGGTCCATATTTATACTTGGGGGTAGACTGCTCCGACAGTTCACGACCCGACAGGATTTTACCGCTTCATTAAACATGACATTAAATGCGCAACCGCCCGAGGTACACGAAAAGTCGGGCGGCGTGGGTTGAGAGAAGAGACCGCACGTAACTGCACGACGCCACTAGGAGCTCCTCCTCGAAGACCGCCACGCCTGAGGGAAACCTCCGAGCGGTGATAGACCCGGTGAGAGGGCCCGTCATTTGAAATGCTGCTGGGGAAGAGGTGTTGACAAAGGCTTCGTCCCTCCCACGGGTGCCCGTAGAAATGATCGCCACGGGTAGTGCGTCGGAAACTGACAGCTTGGCGCTCTACGCCTCCGAGGGAATGATTTCTCGCACGACATTTGAAGAAGCCGACAAGAACCAGGAGGGTGCCATGGTGAAGGCCCGTCTATGGATAGCGCAGCTGGAGGAAGAGGCCGCTAGGATGCCTGCAGAGAATAAGGGAGTGCCAAGGGCCATACCTGATGACGAATCATCGTCGAAGCCGGCGACGCTGGCAGGGGTCGCTGACGGACAGGGTTTGGTGAGGAGGCGACCGACATGAGGCCGCGCGGACGCCCTTGCCCATCGGCCGAATCAACCATCATTCCCCCTGTGGTAGGGGCGAGTCCCGGCGTGCTGCCACAGACACACGCGCAACTGCAGGTTGCCCGTAGGCGCAGAGAGCTTTTGCGGAGGGCTTACCTCAAGCACACGGATCCTGAGGTGGATAAGCGCCCCGTCTTTGGTTCCGCGTGGGCATTAGCCCCACCGTGGATTGACTTTCAAGCCTTTTGCTCTTCCGGGGGTCGCAACCACACGTCCCGTCCGTGAACGCTCGCGACCACCCTGATCAACGCCTTCAGAGATGAAGTCGCGGAAGCTGAGGAACCGTCGTCCACGACGAGGGGTACGTTCTTGCAAAACACTTCATGATATTTATGTAACCAAAAACTTACTCTTTACTTACCTGCGTAGTGCCTTCTCACAAGGATGAAATGCTCGTGGCGAACTTACGCGTCATGCAGGACTTCTTGACGCGGGCTCAAGCGCGTATCGCTTGACTGGAGGTGGAGTTCGCCGAGTTGAGAGCGAGGATCGATCGTCCCGACGGGCGATTGTAACCGTGTTTCACTATACCTCTTTGTTTTTCCTTTCATCTGTAACCGTCAGTATTATAATAATAAACATATTTTACTTCTTGGTGCTCCTTTGCCCACTACGAATGGTCTTTCACGAATCACCGTCTGACGATACGTGGTCGCACGGCCGAAGAGTTTTTGGGAGCGTGAATGCGACCGAACAACCCTTGAAGAGAGGTTTGCTGGCGTCACTTCACCAGTTTCACTAAGGCTATAAATAGAGGATCCCACCAGATTTTTTCTTTATTCCAAAAACGCGAGTCATCCCTAAAATGGCGCGAGATCCCCTCCTCCCAAATCTCAGTTCGCGATTCCCTTCTTGAGAGACAATCCGCCCTGCCCGGCACTGGACCGCGTGAGCTTGGCGGTCTTTCTGCCGAGATTCCAGCTAGGCAGGGGTCTGTCCGCGCGAGCTCCAAAAAAAGAGGAGAGGGTAAATTCGGTTTTCGAGGCCGAACTCGCGATCCCCCTCGACCACTTCGAGGCAGGATGGACTCTTCCTGTCTTCCCCGAGGTTGCAGAGATAATGAATTATTTTGGAATCGTTCCCGCTCAATTGTTGCCGATCTCCGTCGCGTCCATAATGTCTTTCGTGACATACCTGAGGTTGTATCGAATATCCTTCTCCCTGGAGGTGTTCCGCTCCCTATTTTGCCCGAAAGCTCTTAAGTGCGGTCAACGTCTCTTCAGCTCCGACAAAATGCGCATTTTGCATACGATGGGCATCCCTGCGGGCTGGCGATCACGCTCGCCTTCTTCAAGGGAGACTTGGACGAGTTTAGTGTCATGCCCGCCCTTCGTGCGGAAGAGGTATTCTATCCTCCTGCTCTTTCCGACGTTACCTTGCGGATCACTCGGTACTTGGAAAAGGAGTATTTGGACACATGGTACTATATCCGCTGGGTGAAAGAAGCAGAAAACGCATCTGTGAAAGAATGTAAGTCCTTCCAAAAAATTATGAATACCAGCGCGTACCTGGTCTGAGGCTTTCGTATTTTGCAGTTGTTCTAATGGTGCCAGACTCTAAACCGCAAACACTGCCTAGCGACATCAAGCAGGCCGCTGAGAAGCAGCTCGTCCACCAGAGAGCGGACGCCAGCACGTCCGGCCTCCCGCCTCTGGAATTGAGTCCGCGTTTCGAATTAATTGTTCCACCAATCATCCGAGGCCCTGAGTTCATCAAGATCACAACCCAACTGCCTTCCTGGAGGGAGACCGCGTGAGTTCATCGCCATGCACTGGCAGTCGCGGGGGAGACTTGTGGTTCAGCCGATCGCAGGGAGAAAGAGACCATCCCCGCGGGGGACTTATCCTCAAAGGCCGCCGCGACGAATTTGCGGGCTCTTGCCCACAACAACGCGGCCTGGAGTCTCCTCGATGACGCATTGGAGACCAATGCCCGCCTGCGAGAGAAGTTGAAGCTAAAGGTTAATTATGAACTCTACCTCCCCTTTCTTACGTGTATGGGAAGTCTCATCCTCCCGCAAACTCTTGCTGTCACAGGAGAAAAGGGCGGTAGAGGAACCTAGATTTCGTCGGGAGTTGGGCTGGCTCAGTAGGCGTTCGGCGGAGACAACGATCCGCATCCTGAAGGAGAATGACGCCTTGAAGCCGGAGTTCGTCGACGTCGACTATGAGACCCTCTTCACAGGTCATCTAGATGCAGTGTCTCCGAGCTCAGGGGAGGACTCTTCGTAGCATTATCCACGGTTCAAACGAACACTCCAGCTTGGAGCTCACTGTCGGGCATCTTTTCTTATTGTTTTCTTTTGTCTTTGTAATTGATGTTAGAAATACTATGTAATTGTATGAAAGGACTTGATTCTAGTTATTATTTCAAATCCTTTTTAACATGCAATGCTTGCTAGCTTCGGCATAGGGAAACAGACGACTGCATTCTGAGCGTCCGCCTACCAAGATTAAAAAACCTGGGCGACCTCATCCTGAATGTCTGTCCATTAGAAAGCCTAGGCAGCCTTATTTCAAGTGCCCCTATTAAGATTAGAAGACCCAGGCGGCCTCATTACCGAGTGCCCGCCTATTAGAAAAACCCAGGCGGCCCCATTACAGGGTGTTCGTCTATTAACTATTAAGATTAGAATACCCAGACGACCTCATTACCGAGTGCCCGCCTATTATAAAATCCCAGGTGGCCCAATTACCGGGTGTCTGCCTATTAAGATTAGAAGACCCATGCTACCTCATTACCGAGTGCCCACATATTAGAAAAACCCAGGCGGCCCCATTACTGAATGTACGCCTATTAAGATTAGAGGACCCAGGCGGCCTCATTATCGGGTGCCCAGGCCAGACAGTTCGAGCGTGTGGTCTCGTGTCGAATAATTCCTGGCCAGGCGCTGCGAATTGTCGAGCGGGCGTCGAAGTGTTGCGAATTGTCGAGCGAACGCTTACTGGGCAGATCTTGGCGGAGTGTTGCAAATTGCCGAGCGAACACTTGCCACGGGAGACAAAAGGGACCACTCAAGCTCCTATTGAGGAGTTGTCCACAACTCCATTGGGTCCGTTTTTCAGAGATTAAGGATTTCAGTCGGGCATAGGGCATCCATAGGGTTCTTGTCCACAAGCAATGTCAAATAACGTTGGAGGGGAATAAACACCTATAGCTCGGAGCTTGTCCTCAAAAAAGAAGCAATAACAATAATAATGCCTCGATCAATACGCGACTGGTCAACACATCCGGACCTGCCACATATGTTGCTCGGGAGTATCTCCAACGATGACAATTATCACGGTCTTATGATAGGAGAAGTGACTCACATCGACAGGAGGGTTGGAGGCCTGATGGCCCAGGTTCAAGACGTCCGGATACTTCCGAAGGAGTCCAAGCAGGCACCGGTAACCACACATGGGCGCCAATCCCAGATCTGTTTCGATTTATCTCCAAGGTTAGGTACCCCAGGAGAGTTTATATCTTGCATGACCTGAAAAAACTCATATATTATGCAGATGTTAGACTTTTAAGATAAGCAAACGCGCAAAAAAAAAATCTTTCAATAACAGTAGAAAAAGGAGGCGCATAAAGGAAAGAGGGCATCGTGAAGGTTCTTGGCTTGCCCTGCCAGATACTAGACAAACGAATTGACTTGTCTGTCACCCTTAGCCGGAAGTGGGACGTACTCTTCCGTTGCATAGGCAACCCAGGTATCTTTAACCGGAAGCGGAACGTACTCCTCTACTGCACTTGTAAGCTGGATGTCCCCAACATGAAGCGGGACGTATTCCTCCACCGTTGGCTTGGAAGTTGTCCAAGAGGGGCCTATCGTAGATCGCATTGTAACTGTTGAGCGCGTCAATGACCAAGAAAGACTCCTGTCGGGCTATCCCGCATAGGATGATGGCCAGGTCCATGCTTCCCTCAACTTCTTTCTTCTCCCCTGTGAAGCCATAGAGCGGGCCATCACAGGCTTTCAACGGCTCACTCTTCTTCATCACCTCATAGGCGGCCTTGAAGAGGACGTTGACAGAACTGTCCGTATCTACTAGGATTCGGGCCACAATATAATCCTCCAGAACGGCCTTGATGATGTTCACGTCGTGATAAGGGTTGGCGACTAAGGGAAGATCCTCTTCCTTGAACGTTACCATCCCGCGAGGATGCGGAGCCAGCGATGCTGAAGCTACTCCTCTCCCTTGCAGATTCCTTAGACTCCCTTTGCGGGAGGACTTCACTCCAGCTCCGTCGTGTATATAGTTGATACACCATAGCGGGCCGACTTCCTTTACCTCTACACACTCTTCCCCCGTACTTTTTACTTGCTCTATGACGTTGTACCTCGGGGCACTCGGACCCTCCCCAACCTTTTCTTTCCATTTCTGCTATGAGGCCTCTCTGGCCTTCTCTGTCTGCCTTTCTACAAGCAGGTATTCCAGCTTTCCTTCCCTCGGTAGTTTCTCCACCATGTTGCGGAGGACTCAACAATTCTCGATATCATGTCCCACATCCCGGTGGAACTTGCAGTAGAGGCTCGAGTTCCTACTTTCAAACCCTCCTTTCATAGGCTTCGAGGGACGGAAATCTGGCTGCTGCTGGAGGATCTCTACAACCTCCTCCATTGGTACTCCCATGTCAATGTACTCTTGCGCCTCACTCCACTGCTCCGAGAATGCTCCAAGTAGCAATGGTGGATTATCATTGCCTTCTTACTGTGAATGGGAGTGCCCCAACCTCATCTACTGGAAGGTTCAGGGGCCTCGACGACGAAAGTTATGCCCTTGCGAGTTAGGGGATCGATACTCCTGGCAGATAAAATTGCTCTTTTGAGGTAGAACCGAAGGGCGGCTGGAAGAATTAAGTGGGCGCTTGCCCCCCAGGTTGGAGAGACCTGCGATGAACTCTTCATTATTAAACTCTCCTTCAATGATATGGTTTGCCCTTTCGATCTGCTCTGCGTACGTCTTCGGTTTCTTTTCATTGATCATGAACAGCCTAGTCTGGAGGCCATTAGTGAAGGCAACCTTGTAGACCTGAGGGTCTATATCTGGAACTTCCATAATAAGACTCTGGAAGTAATTGACGTACTGTCCCAAAGTTTCCTTTGGTCCTTGTAAGATCTGGAATAGAGCGTCAACATCCGCCCTTCGCCGTTTGGAGGTGGCAAACCTTTGCAAGAAATTTGTTCTCAACTCTCTGAAGAAGGTGATCGAGCTGGGAGGGAGACTATAGAACCACTCCCTCGCCTTCCTATCGAAGGTGGTGGAAAGCAGCTTACAGTGTCGACCTTCGGTGTGCGGCTACAGAGATACTGTGGCATCAAATGCCTGCAAGTGAGAAGTGAGATCCTCCTTCCCCGAGAAGCGAGGAAGTCGTCGCTCCCTAAAGCCATTGGGGGCTGTTTCCCCTGCGATCCCTGGGACAAACGACGAATAAACCTCTGCTCACATGACTGACTCTTGGTCCTCAAAGTCCAGGACCCTTCCTGTATGGTCCCGGGCGGCTTACCGTAAAAGTTGACGGCGGTCGCTGGCTACCTCCTCTTGCGGTTGGAGCCGGGGCGGATTCCTTGGCGGCGTAGGCGGTAGATGAGTGAGGGTTATGGGCTCCCCCGGATGCTCGGCGACCTGAGCCCGCCGCTCCCCCTGGGCGACTTGTTGATTAACTAAGTCGAGCAGTCATTCGAACTCGGCGCGGGTGACGGCCAGCTGTTCGCGATCTAGCGATTGCCCGCCTGCCATGGAATGGATTCACTGGCTGGATGGAATCTGAAGGTCGCGAGGGCGAGCACTATCACTATTATTCGACGACGAGGGTTGTTAGGTGCAACGTTCCTTCACTTGACTCGTGATGCTTTGCTACTTTAAGGGAAAAATGTAGCACCCTTTCCATCAGTCCATCCTTTTGGAACAGTTGGGTAAGCGCTTGCTCCTACAAGTAGTACTAGAGGGAGGTTACATGTTCAAGACTCGGGGGGGGGGGGGGGGGGTGTTGATTTATCTCGATTTAATTGCCTCTCTACCTGTGTGGGTCCGACCATGTGGTGCGCCACCTTTGCGCCGGTCAGGCGACCGCGGTCATGTGGCAACCTTGTCTCTGAGCCTTGTGGGACCCACCTTTGAGCTGGCGGGGCGTGCTGGATGCTGGGGAGGGGGGGGGGTGTTGGGTCCAACGTTCCTTCACTTGACTCGTTACCCTTTGCTACTTTCTTAAGGGAAAATGTAGCGCTCTTTCCATCAGTCCGGACTTTTGGAACAGTTGGGTACACGCTTAATCCTACAAAGGCGATTTCACCAATTGCTTGGTTTCACACTCACCACACCAAATTTTGTTGGAGCCAAAATTGTCACCAACTTTCCGCACGCTATCCTCGGAATGGGTGGTCGGCAGAGGAAAGAGAGGTTCGCAAGTGATCGGTTACTAGCCCCGCGAATGGTTAAAGCGAGTAAATGGAGCATAGAAAGGAGATACTGCTGAAAGCAGCAAACATTAGATTTGATACGCCGCGTCGAATACCTTCCTTGCGACGGGACGAGCCTCTTGATTAACTATAGAGTGGTTACAGACGAACTCGAGCGAGTACAAGTGGGGAGAAGAGAGAAAACTGGATTGATTTAGTATCTGCACCAACAACTAGGCAGATTTTGGGGTAAGTCCGTGTGTCCCATCCAAGCACCCCTGCTCTCTATTTATACTCGAGGGTAGACTGCTCAGATGGTTCGCTAACCAACGGGCTTTTAACGCCTTATTAAACACGACATTAAATGTGCATTCACCTGAGGTACACGAAGATTCATGCGGCGGGGGTTGAGAGAAGAGACCGCAAGTAACCGCGCGGCGCCACCGAGGTTGATGCTGAACAGACGAGTCCGCGCAGACTCCAGAAGAAGTGCCCGCCGCGTCCTCTAGTTGGATTCGCCGAGCTGCTCTGTGAGAGACCGCCTGTCAAATTCCCATGCCGGGGTTGCTTGAAGAGTGTCCATACCGAATACCGCCGTGCCCAAGCCACGGTTCGAGGAAAGACCGCGGACAACCGGAGTGGCCACCTGGCGAGCCCGCAAACACCAGTAATGGAGACCTAACAAGTTGTCCCTGCGTGTCTGATTCTCGCCTCCACTGTTGCCGGATTTGGGTAAACAAAGTTGGAGTTGTGTGAATCTTCAAAAGCTGACGGAGCAGCTTGAAGAGAATCCATGGAGAAGAAGGCGAAGGTGAGCCCCAGGGTCGACAAAACCCTAGCGGAAGGCTCTGGTTTGGAGACCTTCGAGTTTGGTGGAAATGTTTTCCAGGAAGGTATTCAAGAAAGAGCAGGCATGCATAATCAGAGGATCGTGGCCGGCGAAGCGTTGGACGGGGTTGCAGATAAACTTGGCCAGCGATTCCAGAAGCGTGGGTGTTGACAGAGAATCCAGAAGAACCCTTGGGTGATTATCGTTCCTGAACCCTTGGGTGTTTGTGGCCTGCGAACCCTTGAGCGATGTTCGTCTCTAGCCTCTGAAGCCTTGTGCCGAAGAAGACAGGGAACATTGTCGAGGGAACGAAGGGAACCGGTTCCATGGTTTTCTTTTGATCTGATACTGTTTTGTTTGAGTAATTAAGGAACCAGAATTAAGGGTCATTAGATTGTAAGGCCGAGATTGAAAGTACGGCATTAGCGGAACAATATCTATATTGTCTTTTGATACAGTATATATACCTTTCTGAATATTTTCGTTCCAGGGAGTTCTGTTGTATGGGCCGCCTGGAACCGGAAAAACTTTGCTTGCAAGGGCGGTTGCACATCATACAGATTGCACCTTCATTCGAGTTTCTGGCTCTGAATTGGTTCAGAAATACATTGGAGAGGGCTCAAGAATGGTTCGAGAGCTTTTTGTTATGGCAAGGTATACTTCGTTTTTTATTAGTTACTTTATACTTTAGCGTATTATTATTATATATAATATATGTATATAAATAAACAACACTGTATCATTTCACTGAAGAATGCGGCTCTGGGTTATTCATGTTTATATATTCATTGCAGGATAAAGAAAAACATAAAATGTAGTCAGAGGGAAATCTTTGAATACATAAAACCTGGCATTTGATTTCTTGCATTGCAAAATTTCAGGGAACATGCTCCGTCTATCATCTTCATGGATGAAATTGATAGCATTGGATCCACTAGAATGGAATCCGGATCCGGCAATGGTGATAGTGAGGTGCAGAGGACCATGCTCGAGCTTCTAAATCAGCTCGATGGCTTTGAAGCTTCAAATAAGATTAAAGTTGCTACCTTTCTTTTTCTTAAAATTTTTTCTCTTACATGCCTTGGCACACTGGTTAAGGTGTCGTCGTGTGACCTCAAGGTCACACGACTATGCTTTGTGTTTGAGTCCTGGAAGCAGCCTCTTGCAAAAATGTAGGGTAAGGTTTGCCTACATTTCACTCTTGTGGTGGGACCCTTCCCCCGAGCCTCACAGCGCGGGGATGCTTTGTGCACCGGGCTGCCCTTTTTTACATGTCTTGCAATTTCTCAGCCCTTTCTGTTGACAGGTTCTGATGGCTACTAACAGGATCGATATTTTGGATCAAGCTCTGCTCAGGCCCGGCCGTATTGATAGAAAGATCGAGTTTCCTAATCCCAACGAAGAGGTATGCATGCTCTAACCTCAGAAATTATCTCAGTCGCCCCAAAAAAAAAACAGTTTTTAAGGTTCCATCTACAGTCCCGGTGGGATATTCTGAAAATTCATTCGAGGAGGATGAACTTGATGCGGGGGATTGATCTGAAGAAGATCGCTGCGAAGATGAACGGAGCATCCGGTGCCGAGCTTAAGGTAGCATTCCACACCTCAATTCATGGTTGGAGGCTTGGAGCCTTGTCGATATCTCGTTGATTGTTGGTTGATGCAGGCTGTTTGCACCGAAGCGGGGATGTTTGCGCTGAGAGAGCGGAGAGTTCACGTCACCCAGGAGGATTTCGAGATGGCGGTTGGCAAGGTCATGAAGAAGGAGACCGAGAAGAACATGTCGCTCAGGAAGTTGTGGAAATAATCATTCATCATCACCAACTACTTATATATCGTGCAAACCACATTGCTTTTCGAGTAATCACACGATTTTTAGCGGGTTTTACATGGCCCAGGTGGATGTTTTTTCAGAGACAGTGAGGTTGTTTTAACTTTTAACTATGATTTTGTCGAAGGACTTTTAGTATGGCCCAAATATGTTTCTTAGGGTCGTTTACTAGGACTTTCCCTATAAGTACACTAAATTACAAGTTGCAGTCCTCTATCTTTTGAAATTGCAAAAATATTTCGTGTAAGTTTACGTTTTATAACGTTCATGCACAAAAATACCCTCCTAGAGGGGAGACCAGGGCATATTTTTGTGCATGTATGTATGAAATGTAAACTTATTGGAGAGGTTTTTGTAATTAATACTATGTTTTTATCTATATACAATGGTTGTACATAAAACAGGAAAACCTAGACCTTAAAAATGTACCACACCTTTTCACCTCGCGCACCATTAGAAACCTTTAAAACTCTTACATATTTGTAAGTTTTTCAATTTGCACTCCTTTAACCCTTTAAACACTTGACTTTGTTAATTGCTGAGAAGCCACGCAATTATCACACTATACACATTCAATATTCTCCTCATACGAACCTTAATTTAAATAGCGTTCTACACCGATGTGTACACTATCTATACTCGCAGTATGCGGAAATATCTTTAGCCGTTAGTGCATCATCAACATTCCCATTATTTCTACCTTTAAACCGTATGTATAATCAAATAATTGGTATTATTAGGACCTTTAAACTGCATGTATAAATTGATGTATGTTGAATGCTGTTCAAAGTTTGCAACAATGAAATGAATAGAAGCTGAGAGCTACATTTCTGAACCTAAACTAATTTTATTTATGAGCGAGCCCAAACATTTTTTAAATTTTGAGAATTCTAGGTGTGTGTAGAGATTCTTGGAATAGTGTAGAATTTTGTAAAAGTAAGATTTATTTTAGAATACTCTAAAATAATGTGAAAGTTTGCAACTAGTCATCATATGAGTATAGAAGAATTTATGAGTCTAGAGTATAGTGTTTCCCAAGTCTTCTCTTATTTGAAGTGATAATTTCTTGAAGCATATAAAAAGGAGGATGTGTATTTATTTGTGAACAAGCAATCCTTGAAGCACTCCAAATAATCCAATAAGCATTGTAAGCAAGTAATTAGGGTTCCAAAATTCAAACCAGAACACGAATGATTCCGTCTGGTTCTTTGCAGTTCCGATTCAGTTTACGGCGTTCGGTTTTAAGTGACAACTTTAGCTACCCGTGCCTCCTACATTACATTTATGATTGTTAACCGCAACCTGTTATTTTGTTAGGCGCACCCCAAAATCTCCCAATTTTCACGCCTTTTTGAAATACGCCTTGTACATTCAATATCAGGAAAAGTGTTCAACACAAAAGTTGTAGATATTGACGAGATCTACAACTTTCGTGTTGATCACTTTTCCTAAAAATGAACAAGGCGTACTTTGTAAATATGCCCAGGTTTTGCGCCTTTTCAAAATACGCCTTGTACATGCAATTTCAGGAAAATTGTTCATCACGAAAGTTGTAGATCTCGTCGATATCTACAACTTTCGTGTTGAACACTTTTCTTGAAATTGCATGTAAAAGGCGTATTTCGAAAAGACGCGAAAAATTGAGAAATTTTAGGGTGCGACTAGCAGATTACGGATTGCGGTTAAAGCCTATTTCATACGAACGGAATGCAAAAGTACCTACATGTTATTTTGCAAGCGTGGATTCCCGGAATTCCATCAAAGTAGGGCTGAGCATATTATTCGAAACTAGAAAGTCGCTCGAAAATCGTTCCAAAATTGAGCCGAATCGAAATCGGTTAAATCGACTCAATTTGAGTCGATTCAATTTGACGTGAATCTGATTTCGAGTCGATTTCGAGCCAGCCCTGAATCACTCGAAATATGATTCGAATCAACTCGTATTAATTAAAAAAATTATGTATTTATTAATATATTCATATTTTAAGAATAAAAATAAAAAATTTAAATCTAAATAAAAAATGAAGACTTTAAGTGTTTCATTTGCTAAATTTATACTTTTCTCAATATAATTTTGAGCAAATTAGAAATAAAACGAAAAATTGCTCAATGTCGAGCCGATTTGATTTGGTTTCGAGCTGATCCGATTAGATTTCGAGCCGACTCGATTAGATTTCGAGCCGACTCGGTTTTATTTCGAGCCGACTCGATTCGATTTCGAGCCGACTCGGAATCGAGTCATTTCGAGTCGAGCTGACTCGACTCGAAATCAATTTCGATTTTGAGTCGATTTCGAGCCGAGTTCGAGTCGAAAATTTCGATTTTGAGCCGAGCCAAAATCGCTCGAACTCAACTCGATATCAGCCCTACATCAAAGAATCTTCCCCCATTAAATTTTATTTTTAAAGGAGAAGATAAAAAATCACGTGTCCGTCATTTTCCCCTCCCAATCGCTGGCCGGCTCATTCTAATAATATTCCAAAAATTATATATAACAAGTTTCCCTCCATCGGCGGACAACAGAGATCTACGCCCTTCATTTAGAATATCTGTCGTTTAATCCTGGCCGTCCGTTTTCCACTACAAAAATCCACCCATATCTCCCCACAACTCATTCTCCCCCACAAATCAACCCACCATTCCTCCCCGTGTGTCCGATTTGCGTGCATAGTCTCCTCGTCGCCTAAACCCCTGCCTGCAGTGGTGGATCCAGGGGGCAAGGGGGGCCCGCCCCCCCCCCCCCCTGAATTTTGAAGTTTAAGTTTTATTATGTATTATTTATCTACATTACTTAAAGAAACGTAAAAAAAGTCACATGTCAACTTAGCAAAAACAAAAAAAAATAACAAAAAAAGGCTGAAAATCGAATGCTTGCTGAATCATTTCTGCCCTTTTTCTGCGCAGTTGTGCTAAACCTAGCCGCCGCCCGACATTCCCGCCGCTCTCCTTCCCCCGTGACCCGGCGCCGCGCCTCCGCTCTCCTTCCCCCGTGACCCGGCGCCGCGCCGCCGGCGGTACTGCGCCGCGCCACCGACGGTACTGCGCCACGCCGCCGGCGGTACTGCGCCTTCTTCCTCTTCGTCTTCCTCTTCCTCTGCTTCTTCTTCTTCTTCTTCTTCTTCCGAGTCACTAAGAGTTTTGCCATTCTTGGCTATCAGACTCTTCTTTGTCCACTTCTTATTGTATGAAGACTTCTTTTTTTCTCTCTTTCCACCCTCCTTCTTGTGGGGGCAGTCAGCAATGACATGACCTGACTTATTACAGCAATAACAAACGATATCAGTAGAAACATGTTTGTTCGGTTTAGAAGTATACCTGTCATGGCTGCTTGAACCTTTTCGGTGTCGATCACCAACATGTTTTTTTTCGTCGAGCTCGACATTTTTCGTCGAGCGCGAAAAATGTCGAGCTCGACATTCTTCGTCGAGCACTCGAGCGTCGAAAAATGTCGAGCTCGACGAAAAATGTTGAGCCTGACATTCTTCGTCGAGGATCGAGCTCGACGAAAAATGTCGAGCTCGACATTCTTCGTTGAGGACCGAGCTTTCGTCGAGCTCGACATTTTTCATCGAGCGTCGAAAAATATCGAGCTCGACATTTTTCTTCGACGACGGAGGACCGAGCTTCTTCTTCTTCTTCTGGAGGACCGAGCTTCTTCTTCTTCTTCTTCTGGAGGAGTAGGACCGAGCTTCTTCTTCTTCTCTTCTTCTTCTGGAGGACCGAGCTTCTTCTTCTTCTCTTCTTCTTCTGGAGGATCGAGCTTCTTCTTCTTCTTCTTCTTCTTCCGATTTGTACTATTGCTGATTCAGACTATTCCTAATTCCCGAGCTTCTGCTTCTTCAGTTTGATTTGGACTATTGCTGATTCTTCAGTTAATTTGGACTATTTCTGATTTGGATTTAGACTATTTCTGATTTGGACAGATTCAGACTATTTCTGAGCTTCTGCTTCTTCATATTTCAGGTACTCATTGGATTTGGACTATTTCTGATTTGCCACATTGTTGTACAGATCTTTGCATCATAATTTCCGAACTTCAGTTTTTTCTCCATGGTTTGATGGTGTCACGTAAATACAGAATCACAATTTGCCAACTGCAGGCGGGTGAAGCAGAAAGTAGTCTGTACTCGGAGCGACTCTTGTTTCCGGTGGATCAGTGGATACCGTAGTTTGTGACTCACCTCCAACGACGTTAACAGCGGGTTGGGTAACGAATTCCTCTACCTCCTTTTGTGTGATTTTCTTCTATACTTAATAGCTTGTTGGAGTTGTGGAGAGATTTAGGTGTGGCCTTACCGCTTTGGAAACGTTTGGGTGAATCACCTCGCATTTCGTTCGGACCGTGTGAGTCCTTTTCGCTTGAGCGGACATTGGCATATAGTCCTTATTCAATCTCTAGAGGTGTAGCGAACCTTTGTTTTATTTGTTTTTTATGAACTACCGGGTCGATTGTGTCCGTCCCCGGCATGATACTTGCATTAGAAGCCCGAGCGCATTTCCAGGTTAGATATGCTGTGTGAAGCTTATTCATGTCATTGACACGGATCGGTGATGTTGTTTGCATTTAGATTATTGTATGCATGTGTTATGACGGTCATAGTGCCGTTATAATGCCAAAATTTTATGCGATTTAGTGGCCGAATATTAGGTTTCCAAGGGTGCTAATACACTTTAATTTTAGGTCTCATGAAGAAGATGAAAACTATTAACTCATTTTTCAATAAAAAGTTATCAACTAAAGGCGAGACATCTACATCAACAGAACCAATTATTGTGGATTCTTCTTTAGTGAATGTTGATTCGTGTTTAGTTGTTAATACACCTCTCATATTCGAGCATGATCCTGGATTACGTCCTCAAATTTGGGAATATCCAGTAAATGAACAAGATGAAAAGCGTCGATCGTATCTCAAAGCCGGACCTTATCAACACAAACTTCAAGAGTATCCTTGTTCTGGTGAACATAAACGTAGATTTCAGTATTCTTGGTTTGAAAAGTTCACATGGTTGGAGTATTCACCTGCAAAAGATGTTGCATATTGTTTACCGTGCTATATTTTCAATAAATCAAGTATTGCTCGCTTTGGATCAAACTCATTCACAATTAAAGGATTTAGAAATTGGAAGAAAGTCTATGGAAAGCATTGCATTTTTTTAACTCATGTAAGGAAGGATCATGGTTCTCCACATAGCATTGCTGTCAAAAGTTGTGCAAATTTTATGTCTCAATACGAACACATAGATAATGTGATGGAAAGACAGACTTGTCAACAAGTATTAATGAACCAGTTGAGTGTTGGAACTTCCATTGATGCATTATGGTATTGTGTTTTTCAAGAAATTACTTTTCGAGGCCACGATGAAACTCCGAAATCTGTTAATCATGGTAATTTCATCCAGATGATTAAGTTGCTAAGAAATTATAACAAAGAAGTTGATGCAGTTGTATTAGAAAATTCCCCAGGAAATTCTATGTACATAACACCTAATATTCAGAAGGATCTTCTATCTACTATGTCAAGATTAGTGCAATGTGTTATTCGTAAAGAAATTGGCGATTCCAAATACTGCATTATAGTTGATGAAGCTCGGGATGAGTGTAAAAGAGAACAAATGTCTATAGTTATTCGATTTGTAGATGATCGTGGTTTTGTGCAGGAAAGATTTTTAGATCTTATTCATGTCAAAGATACAAGTGCGTTAACTCTTAAAAATGAAATTTCTGCAGTTCTATATCATCATAATTCGAATATTCAAGATATGCGAGGACAAGATTATGATGGTGCAAGTAACATGCATGGTGAATGGAAAGGGCTAAAAACTTTGTTCCTTAACGAATGTTTACAAGCTTATTATGTTCATTGTTTTGTACATAAACTACAACTAGTTCTGTTTGCAACATCAAGGGAAGTGAAAGTAGTGCATAGTTTTTTCAATGAATTGTTGTATGTTATTAACACGGTTGGTGCTTCCACCAAACACAATGATCAATTGCGGGCTGCTCAAAAGGAATATTTTGATTACATGATTGCACTTGGTGAAATTGAAACTGGTACGTGAGCCAATCAGATAGGTTCGCTACAAAAACATGGCGACACCAGATGATCGTCTCATCTAAATTCTGTCTGTAGTGTTATTAATATGTATAGTGTAACTTGCTCTGTATTGCTTGATATTAGTGATAATGGAGGGACATCTACACAATGAGGGGATGCTGAAGCGGTTTTTAAAAAGATCAATTTGAATTTATATTTATCTTGCATTTGATGTAATAAATATTGGGAATCAGTGACGTTCTATGCAAAATATTGCAACATCAAAATCAAGAGATATTAAATGCTATAAGTTTAGTTTTAACAACGAAGACTCTCATTCAAAAATTACGTGCATCTAGCTGGGAAAAGTACTTACAAGTTGTGAAATTATTTTGTGAAAAAAATGAAGTCGAAATTCCGGAAATGAATGCTAGATACAGTGATTGTCGGTTTCGAACTTCTCGTGATATCATTACAGTGGAACATCATTTTAGAGTTGACATATTTAACGCCATAATAGATTGTGTGTTGCAAGAGCTGAACTCTAGATTCAATGAAAATTCTATGAAGTTGCTTCGTCTAAGTATGACTTTAGATCCAAGTAGAGGTGTCCTAAAAAATCGGGCCCACCGGGCCGGACCGGCCCGACCCGGTGAAAAGCCCGACAGGCCCGGTCCCGGGCCAAGCCCACCTCGGGCCGAGGCCGGGCCATGAGGCCCTTCCGGGCCCTATTGTATGGCAAATGCCCGGCCCGGTGCCCGGCCCAGGCTGGGCCGGGCCGGGCAAAGCTCGGTTACTGGGCTTAGCCCGGGCCTAGAAAAGCCCGGGCTAAGCTCGGGCTGGCTCTTAGAGCCGTTGGCTGCCAGCATGCCACATGGGCATGCTGGCAGCCATTATTTTATTAAAAAAATAAAATAATTTTTTTAATTTTTTTTTTAAAAAATCTATAAACCCCCCCTTCTTTCCCTCTTCTACCCCCTCATCCCCCACACTCTCTCTCTAATCTCTATTCTCTCGAATATGTCGTCAACGCAAGCATCTTTTTCATCATCCGTCGCTCACGAAGTGGTGGAGCACAAGCGTACGACACCAGTTTGGGAATATTTCGACTTAGTGCAAGTCGACGCGGAGCAAAAGGCGAGGTGCAAACAGTGCACAAAATTACTTTCGATCGCTGGCAACTCGACACTCGCAAGACACGTTAAGTCTTGCGCAGCCAAACAAGCTCCTCCCGAGTCGACCCAGACGCAATTATCGGCATCCGGACAAATCTGGACGTACGATCAAGGTCGGCAGCGGGAGCTGCAGGTGAAGAACATCATCAGACGTGGGTTGCCGTTCAGCCATTACGACAACGAAGAAGAAACCGAGTACATCCACTAAGGGCTACAACCCAAATATCACCAAGTAAGTCAATCTTTAATTAGGCGCGACGCACTTAAATATTATTTAGAAGCAAAACAAACTTTAATTAATTTTTTTGAAAAAATTGAGGGTCGAGTGAGTTTAACGAGCGACGTTTGGACAAGTAGTATAAAATTAGGATTATCCTATATGTCTATAACGTGTCACTGAGTCGATCCTGTTTCCTGGGACCTAAATAAGCGAATAATTTGTTTTGAAAGTTTCGAAGTCCCGCACACCGGTGAGGCGATTTATCAAATAATTTCAAAATGGGTGCGCGAATTTAAAATAAAAGATAAAATTATGAGTATTTCTTTCGATAACGCCACAAATAATACCACCTCAATTGAGTGGTTAAAACGTGATTTGAAACCTATGTTAAACGGCGCTTTTTTCATACTCGTTGCGCGTGTCACGTTTTAAATTTAGTAGTACAAGATAATTTGTCGTATTGGAACTATACACTAATAAAATACGTTTAATGTTACAATTTATTTATAGTTATAAACAACGACGTCAAGATTTTTAAAATTCGTAACCGGGCAAAGTCAAAAATTTTTGAAACCTCTGTTTGACATGTCAATTAGATGGAACTCTACGTATATAATGTTAAAACGAGCGATTCGCCAAAAAACACTACTAATGGAATTTTATACTTTGTTAGGTCAACATGAATTAATCGAGTCCGATTGGACAATTTTAGAACATTACATGGATTTATTAGAATTTTTTATACGGCGACAAATAGTTTATCGGGCGTATATTATCATACTAGCCCGCTAGTTATTAAAAATATTGTTAATATTTCACAAAAATTAATTATTTTAAACAACACGCCGGATGGAGCGAATTAATAAAAATAATGGAAAGAAATTTTTAAAATATTATAGAGAAATCTCAGTTATGTTTTCATGCGCCGCCGCTTTGAATCCTCTTTTCGGCGTAGACGGCGTAGAAAATTTTATTGAAGAAATAAATAACAATATAGCCATAAATCTAAGTGATTCAGATTTAGATAATCTGAGTATTTTAAATTTTAACACTATTTTTACTGAATGTTATAATTATTACGATAATTTATACGGATCGCGGCCCCGAGAGGATGTGTCGCAACCAAAAACATCTAGTAGTTTTAAAATTAAAATGTTAGAGTTAGCCTCTAGGAAAAAATGCGCACAACATCTAGTAGTTTAAATGAATTAGGGTTGTACACAAAAACACAATTTCGTGATTTTATGTCCACGGACGAATTAGAAAATTTCGATATTTTAAAATGGTGGAAAGGTAAAGTAAATACCTATCATATTATGGCATATATGGCCCGAGATTTACTAACGATCCAAGCTAGCACGGTAGCTTCAGAGTCTGCTTTTTCTCTTAGTGACAGGGTTTTGAACGAGCGGAGAAGTCGACTAAGCGAAGAATCGCTCGAGATCTGCATATGCTACAAGGACCACCTGGATGCGATGAAGAGGAAGCAGCATATTTCAGCGATCGAGGATAGCTCGTCGGACATGGAAGACGAGATGGACGCGATCAACTTAAACTAGACAACTTCTTGTATTTTTGTCATTTGTAATTTTGTAATTTTTAATAATTTAGAATTTTTGTCATTTGTAATTTTTTATAATTTAGAATTTCCAAATTTTTGTATATTTGCACATTTCCAAATTTGTATAATTTCGTTACATTAATAAAAATTTTATTTTTCAATATTGCGATGTTGTGTTTTTTTAATTTTTTTTGTAAATCAAAAACTTGATTTTTTTATTTTTTTTTAAAAATCAAAACTTGATTTTTTTTATGAATTAAAAAAAACAATTTTTTTTTTAAAAATAACTGGGCCGGGCTTAGCCTGGGCCCGGCCCGGGCCGGCCTGGGCTGCCTTACCAGGCCCCCCCAGGGAGCATAGCCCTGCCCTGCCCGGCCCGGTTACATTGTTAAGCCCGGCCCGGGCCCGGTTCGGAAAAGCCCGAGCCCTGCAGGCCCGGGCCAAACCCGGGCCCGCCGGGCTTTATGCACACCACTAGATCCAAGTGCTAGATATAAATATTTTAATATTGAAGATATATGTGCTCTTGCAAGAATTTTTTACCCTCAAGATTTCAGTGAGCAAGATATTTATGTGTTGAATACTCAACTGTAACATTATCAGTTAGACGTTCTTTCTCATTCAGATTTAAAGAACTTGCCAACAATTTCTAAACTTTGTGAGAAATTGGCCAAAATGAAGTAATCAAGTACCTATTATCTTGTTGACAAGCTAATTCGGCTAATTTTGACACTTTCGGTCTCAACAGCAACTACAGAACGATCATTTTCTGCTATGAAACTTATTAAAACAAGACTGCACAACAAAATGGAGAATGAATTTCTGGCAAATTGTATGACTCTCTACATTAAATGAGAAATAACAGAGAAGATCGAGAAAGATGTGATCATTGATGAATTCTATGAGTTGAAAAAACGACGTGCACAACTAAAATAAGGTAACATCCATATTGTAATTTTTCTTTTATTGTTAATGCTAAAATTTCAAATTAGAAAATTTTTTGCTTATTATATTTTGATTCATAATTTTTTTGGACCCCCCTTACTTCGAATCCTGGATCCGCCCCTGCCTGTCTGCTGATTGTGCACCGACTGCTGCCGGCATCAGGCCGCCTCACTCTCAGCATGCGGCGCCCTTGCGCCGCAATGCTCCCGCCACGTTGTTGAACGCCTACTTAAGCCCTGCCAAACACCGAAGCAAAAAGCATGCAAATTAATCTCCACTCATCATTCGCTCCTGCGTTTTCGGCAATGGCTCCCACCACCACCGGCTGCCGGATCAAGAAAGGAGTTTTTCCTTTGATGGCCGGTGGTGAAGAGGTTGCCATGGATTTTGCCGGCTTACACTGCCGTTGTTTGCCGTTTGAGTGTGATGATGGAGACGGAGATGATGACGATGATGATGATAGTGACTAAGACTGTGCTCCTGCTGCTTAAGTAAATTATCCTTTCCTTCTAAGGAATTTTCACATCATGAATTATTATATATATATATATATATATATATATATATATAATAATAATAATAATAATAATAATGAGATTTACGTTATTATTTTTTAGGGTTTAGGTTCCCATTGACATTGAGAAAATTTTTTCGAGGTCCTCTCCGGTTTAAATGAACCACTATCTAGTTCATCATCCTACGACCTCAAATAAAAAAAATCTCAAAAATCGGTTTGCCAACTCAGCTTGCCATCTCGTGTCGCCATAGAATTAGGGAGAGGAAATCAGGATCATGAATTTGGCAGTATCCAGTTCATTTGGACTGAAGAGGATCCTGGTTCACAGATAACATAGTGTAATATATATCAAAAATATGGCTGGATTTTTTATACGGACGTGAGATTGATGGTCTTGCGATTGAAATTAATTTCATATCATATAGATTACTGTGAATTACTCGTACAAAAAAATTGCTCTCGTTGATGAGGTAGACTTGTAAACTCAAATCTCAATTTAAAAATGAGTGATGATGTGAAATTATATTATAATAAATATAATAAACTCACCAATTTCATATAATCTATTTTTGATATATGCCACTTATTAGATTGAAATTGCGTCTAAGGCTCGGTTTGAGAGGATTTATTTTCATCGATCAAGCAGTTACGGCCGCATGAACTGGACCTTAACCGCTTGACCGGTGAAAATAAGTCCCCCCAAACGGGGCCTAAATAACTGAGGATCTCTTCAAATTTCATGATTTTCACGGTTATAAATTCAAACACGGTTTAAGTTATACTTTTGTTCATTACTACCGTGCATGATTAATAGAATTGAAAGGCAAATATATAATTTCGCCCTCTTCTCGTCTCCTTAATAAAGAAACTTCAATCTCTATTCCTTCTTTAGGATTTTGATGTAGAGGAGGATAAGTAGAGAGAGGTAGAGAGAAGACCAAACTCTTTTGATTCTCACAAATGTATGAGGAGTTGACGACCTACATCATGTTAAATTTATGATTGTGATGAAAATCACCAAATTCAAATATCTTAAATTATTTAGATGCAAGGAATATATAATAATTTCTTATATTATTATTATTATTATTTTGAAATTTGATCATCCATTTATGTGCATGGAGAGCAATTCTGTAATGCTGGTTAACTTATGTTTGTTGTAAGCTTTAGCTTTGAAGAAGATAGTTTTGAATCTTATTAATTATGTCACTTATGTGATTGCATGCATTTTTTTTATTGGATATAAAAAACAATTAATATGTTACTCCAAATGTTGATTTATCAATATTTCTACACTGGGAGACTTGTTAAATTATTATTATTTGCACTTCACTATAAATTGAATACAGATTTTATTTATTTTTTATTATTATAAAAAAGGAATTTGTTAGAATATGATTCACACACACCTATGCGATTGCATGCATTTTATATTGGATATATAAAATTATGAATAATTATTATTTTTAGTTGTGTTACTCCAACTGTTGGTTTATCAGTCCTACATTAAATAAGGTCTATCCAAATTCATCAATGTTAATTAGTTTGGATTTAGAGTTTGGGTGAGCAAAGACGAGCTTGGACGAGCAGAGGTGAGCTTGGGCGAGCATAAGTAAGCTTGAGCAAGCTGAGCAATTAGAATTGCATTAAATATGATCCTATTTAAGTTACTAGCATAAAGCACATATTGCATGCATCAATAAGAAAATGGCGTGAAGACAACCATCAAAATAATGTACCTTTGGCCAATAAATTTGATAAAAAAAAACTCTAAAACATGACATTTTATTGGAATATGAGCGATGCATAGTGTTTTCTTATGTAAATCTTAATTATGTATAATAATATTTAAATATGACATTTTATTGGAATATGAGCGATGCTAAATAATAATTAAAAAAATGGAGGAGAGATGGCTAAGATGAAGTGGGGGAGGCTTTGGCATTATTGGATTATTTATATATATATATATATATATATATATATATATATATATATATATATATATATATATATATATATATATATATATATATATATATATATATATATATATATAGTATAGAGATGCTCTTTATATCATATATATACAAATTGACATATTTCAACATTATTTCTATATAATATTTCATGAGATATATATCTAAATGTAGTATTTTAAATTTCAAGTTGGGCATTATTGTTGTAAATGTTACAAGTGTTACATTTATTTATGTATAATTATTTGTCTTAATTAAATTCCTTATGATGAGACCATGTGACTTAGGGATATAGAGTCGAGAATATGATGAAAGGATATTGATGTATATATTATTACATTAGTAATAATAATTTAAAACATGCAATTGATAAAATAAAAAATTGAAAAAGTCTATGAAGTGTGAAGCGTATATGAGAAATATCATTGCTCTACGAGAATTATGCTGCTCATCTTGCACTATATGTATAGGCGCTACTCTTTCAAGATTTTACTTGTTATTAGCTCGATCTCATGCTTCATAATGTTGCCCGACCAACTCAATTGCATAGAACCCCAAAATGCTAGTTGTATATATGAAGCTGACAGCAACAAGAAAAATAGCAAAAATTTAGCATAAAAGCATTTACTAAGAGAGCATTCAGTAGCCCAAGAGCATTTGAGGTCCATGGTCCATCTAATAACATATTCAACAGAAGTTACAATTAATGTAAAAATACGTATGTGCATGTACGTGCGTATGCATGTATGCGCGCAAGCACTCACATGTGTGTATGTGTGTACACTCGTGCGCGGACAAGAAGTAAGAGTACGATACATTTATTGTTAAAAAAATAATAGCCCTCAACCCCATAAAAGTGACCAATAAAGAGAAAAATAAGTAACAAATATTTTTTTCATTCAATTTCATCCTCATTAGTGCAAATTTAACTCACTAATAAAGTGTGAACATTAAGGATGCATTGAATTAGATCCTTTTAATAACCAGGCAAAATATGCACACACACATAAAATTAGTATTTGGTTGGATTATTATATAGGTGTGTGAATTATGGCCACATACCCTTCTCTTAATTTTCATAAAATATCTAAGATTCAGCCAAAATCTCATATATCTCAATGTAGGTGATGCCTTAAGAGATATATTTTGACAGGACATCTTATAAAAATATATCTTTAATATACCATCAACGATAATAATAGACAAAATTATCAAATTGGTCCCTAAATTTTGGGAACTTTTTCAAATCAGTTTCTAAACTTTCAAATGATTCAAATAAGTCCTTAAACTATTAAAACCAGTACAATGAGCCTACCCTCATAGGGACCAATTTGAGATTACTTTGAACTGGTTTTAATAGTCTAGGGACTTATTTGAATCATTTGAAAGTTTAGGGACCAAAGATCCCAAAGTTTAGGGACCAATTTGATAATTTTGCCATAATAATAACATTATATACAACAACATGTGTGACACATCAATGTACGGGGAGACAAAATTCAAGTGAACTTCTCTAGTTATGTAGTGTTTCACTAGGTATCAACAATAATTTCATCTTTACATATTGAACCTAATTTCAATATATATATATATATATATATATATATATATATATATATATATATATATATAGAACCTAATTTCAAAATTCAAGTGAACTTCTCTAGTTATATAATAATATCATTATATAAGGGAGCATTGAAGAATGCTGGGTAGGTTGCAGGAGCTAGGCTTAGCATGTGGCGGTGGAGCACTGAAGAATCTTTGAAGGACATTAAAAGGGAAGGAGTAACCACTGTAGGACCTCCGATAATTGTATCAAGTAGGTGGCTGCTTGATGCTTTAGTGAGGGCATTAGAGGTGTTTGAGGGCAAAGACGAGAGTATGGTGGGCTTGAAAGAGTTGATGAATGGCTTGAGAGGCTGAGAAGAGAAAGGGAGGTTGTAGTTGGGTCGGGATGGGTCATTGGGTACTTCTTGCGAGGTCGTTGGAGTCACCGTTGGGTGGACATGGAGGCGTATGTGACTAGGAGGAGTTCGATAACAAATTGGGGGAAATTGTCAAGCTGTTGTTGGGAATGTGAGGAAGAAAGATGTTGGATCTGCTAGTGCAGTCTACGATGGTGGCTCCCTAAATTCATACCAAAAGGGGAAGGGATGGAAACCCACGACGCAGACTATTGAGAAAAATCCTTATGATTACCTTTATAAATTATTTTATGAGTGATTTTACATCCTAGGTTTATTACCCATGATGTATAGAGATGGTTAAATGATCTTTGAAGTCCTAAGATGTCAGTGGAGTAAAGGATATGAGGACACACTGAATCTTAGAGGAAAGTCAAGAAAAGCAACCATGCGCCGACTAGAAGTCGACATAACTTTGACTTAATATCGATGTTACTTTGATTAACAGTCAGAGCAACATAATAAGATTAGTCAAAATTACTTCAACGTTTATAGCGACACATACTTCGATATGTTGTCGACGTAACATCGATTATAAAGTAAAGTCGACAGTCCATCAGAATGAAGCCAGAGTTCGACGCAACTACTATATGAAATCGACGTTACGTCAATTAAAGTTCTGAACGAGAATTTTTCTGAGGATTAATTCAGACTTTATTCAAGAAAGATTTAAATTGAATAACCATTTCTTGAAGATGCTGGGAGACGATGTTAATAGAAAGTCATTTGGAAGTTTTGAATTGATAGAGAAGATTAGGTAGACGATCATTCATCTGCTGCAACAGAAGTTCTTCCCAAAATCAGTCGATCATCATCCTGTTCTTGAATCTGAATAGAGAGCCAGTTTTTCTTCTTCTCTAGGGCTCATCAAGTGTTGCAACAAATTCAGTGGAGAATAAGAAATCATCTAGATTAAAGAGCTTATAATCCTTGAAAGTTTCTCTATTAAGGATTCATTAAAATTTTAGGGATCAATTCACTTAGTACCATAAAAGTCCTCAGAAATTTCTGCTGAGAGGACTTATCAAGAAGTTCATCTCATCTATATATCTCATACGAATTTCCGTTTATTTCACTTTTTTTGTTTGTAAAAAGAGTTTTGAGAACTCCTCTTCAAAAGATTCAGTTTAAGGTTTTGAGAGTCTGCTTGTGAAAAGAATTAGGCTATATTGGTTCAAGATCTCCTTATCAAAAGATCTAGAGATTGGTTCTGAGAGTCACTTTATCAAAAAACTCAGGCATAGTGATAGTGAATTCCTACCAAGGGGTAGAAGAGTGAATGTACCCAAATTTTAAGGAACCACTATATTTCTTGTATTTTCTGTGATTGTTCATTTTTTGTGATTGTTTATTTACTGTGATGTGATTATAATTGTTAGGCTTAAAATTCTGGTGAAAAATCTATGTGAACGCAAATTCAGTGAAAAGTATAGTTAAGATAAATATATTTTTTAATCTCTATTCACCCCCCTCTAGAGAAAACTTTGAGAATTTTGTTAACTGTTCTTCCTTTCATTTGGTATCAGGGCTAGATTAATCAAGAAAAGGTTAACCTAGAGAAAATTAATCAAGAAAAGGTTAACACCTCAATTATAAAGATCTGAACAATTATACTTGTATATATTAATCTATTTTCAAAATGTCTTATAATACTTTCAAAGGATTTGCATCCACAAGGTCTCCAACATATAATTTTGAAAAGTTTACACTCTGAAAAACCAGAACCAAGTTATATATGAATTCTATTAATGAATGTATTTTTGATTCAATTTTTACAGGACCACCTATGCCTTACAAAAAGAATGTATCTGTTAATATCACTTCAGAAATAGTGTCTAAACATGAGTGTTCAGATGAGGAAAAAGAATAAAAGACTAGAATGCTAAAGCTATGAATATATTAGTTTCAACAATATTTGATGATGTATTTTAGAAAGTCGCAAAGTGTCAGTCAGCAAAAGAAACTTGAGAATCATTATCAATGATTGTTGATGGGAGTTCTGATGAGAGAAAAGACAGAATATCACTTCTAATTTCTCAGTATAAAAATTTTCAAAAGAAAGCTGATGAATCTGTGACTAAAATGTATGACAGATTCAATAGAATCATTAATGAACTTAAAAGATTAGACAATGATATATCACTCACTGAGATAAATGATAAGTTACTTATGTGCTTTCCAAGTATATGAGATTCTATAATATGGGCTATTAGAGAATCTAGATGTCACAATGAAATTACTACTGATGCCCTGTTATGCAAACTTAAATCTTATGAACTACAACTTAAAAGTAGAGCGGAATCAAAAGCAAGGAAAAATATCACTACATTTAGGGACAAATCTATTGCTTTCAAAGCTACTGATGATGAATCCTCTATTACAGAACAGGAATTGTTCAATCTCTTATCCAAGAGATTCAGAAAATAGGCTAAGACAGCCAATTTCAGAAGAAGAGACATGAATTTGAATAAGCCAAAGTTTGATAAGACTCCAAATAAAGCAGATAATATATTTTGTTAGCAGAAATCTTAGACACATAACAACTGAATGTCTAGAATAATAGAGGGACAAATCAAACAAAAAGAATCAGAAGAAGAAATATCTAAAGAGAAGGAATACGAAAAAAAGGAAAAGGATTCGTTGTTGAAACCTAGAGTGATACTAGTTCAGAATCAAGTTCTTCATTAAGTAGTGAAGAAGAAGAAGCTGTTGCTGAAGAAGCTTGCTTGATGACTTTAGAAACTCATTTAGATAATGAAAAAAAAATAAGGTAAGTTACTTTGATGATATTGATTTTTCTTCAGAAAAATTTTAGATATGTTTTAAAAATTTTTTGTAAAGATCAATTAGAAACAAAAAAGTAAATAAAACTATTTAAAAAGAATTAGATGAAGTAAGGATGAAAGTCATTATTATAAAAACTATAATTCCAAGATTGGACTAGGTAAATTAGAAAACCAAAAAATATGTTTAATTGTAGAAATTAGAATAATATATGTTAAACTAGCAAAAGAAAAAACCTTTGAGGACATCTTAAAGGGAAGAAGTCAGAAGCACAAACACATAATCAAGAATTTTACAGTGAAGGTCAATCAATTTGGTTTGGGTGTTGAACCAATTAACTCAGATAAAGTTTACAGTATTCCTGCATGTATAAACTCAAAACCTTTGTTAAAAACAAAGATAGTCAACCCATAGTTAGAAAAGATAATGATCGTGAAAAAAATTATTATGTTTAACAAATTAATTTCATCTAATAATAATAAGAGCATTATGAAAAAGAAATTTATAAAATATGATACCTTAGAATACAATCTTCCATACTGGAAATATACGCCAACTAAATATTGACGCAACTTAACAAATACTCGACACAAGTTTGGGAATATGCTGACTTCAAGTCAACATAACCAAAAAGTTGCATCGAGACCTTGCCAAAGCAAATTCCTAGTATACAACTCCAATAAGTCTAATTCAATTATGATTTTTGACTATCATACCTATGAATATAAATGTACAAATTACTTAATAAAAGGTCACGATACTAGAAGTTGTTGGATTGATATACCAATACTATGTCATTCAAAATGGTATTATAACAAACCTTCATATACTTTTATTACTCTGTTTAATGGTAAAAAAGTAATGGACCCAAGATAACCTGGGTTCGAATTAACTTTTGAATTGATTGTGTAGGATGGATTATCTAGGATAGTCTGACTAATGAAAGGTTCTAAAACATACCAATTGCTACTAAAATACAATTGCTGGGGAAAATCCTTATGAGATCTCAAAAATTCAATAGTATATTTAGTATTATTTTGAATATAAGTCGACGGAGCATCAATTTCATCTTTACATTATATTTAGGGATGATGATTATGAAGAGTTACAATTTTCTCGACGCAACGTCGATATGAATCAACAAACGCGGCGATGAAAAGTCTGATATAAAAAGCTTATGGCTACGTCGAGTCATAGTCGACTTAACATCGACAAACACGCAGTGGTTATTTCTATTCCAAAATACGTCGAGTAAAAGTCGACGTTACGATGACTAAAGAAACACACGCTGCAACTGTTGCCCTAACTTGTCGATGTTCTGTTTACTTATATATCAGACTCAATTAAGTAAAATATTCAAAACTCTTCATCTTCCCCGATCATTACTTTTGCTTCCACCACCACTTTTGTTTTTTAAGAATTCTTGTAGGTATTATAATGACGCTAAAGACAAATTCAGGATTTAGCATAAATCTGGAGTCTTTTGGTGCTGCAGCTGAAAAGTTCCAAAGAATCCTCAAATTATTCACTGATTTCGGCCTCAATAAACTTATCTCGACACGATGTAGATTATACAAGTCTGAGCTTACTGAATTCATTTCAAATGTTAGATGTGAGGATGATGGATCATTGAATGGAGTTATTGCTGCACAAAAGGTTCATATAACTACAGAAATGATACAGAAGACTTTCGATCTCTTGCTGAGATTTGATACTGCAAAACTATCTGAAGAAGAAAAAGAGGTGCTAAGAATCATGAACTTTTTAAAGAATAAGGCCATCGAGATTAATAAGATTGATCTATTAGAAGAATATCAATTTCTAGCAGATATTACGAGAAAGATGTTGATATGCAAAATCTCAGAGCATGACACAATCCCTAAAGTTCAACTACACTTAATGCGGATTCTGGTGCTAGGGAAAAAAATTAGGTGATTGTTAACCGTAACCCGTTATTTTGATAGTCGCACCCCAAAATCTCCTAATGTTTCGCGCCTTTTCGAAATACGTCTTGTACATGCAATATCAGGAAAAGTGTTTAACATGAAAGTTGTAGATATCGATAAGCTCTACAACTTTCGTGTAGATCACTTTTCCTAAAAATGTGTGTACAAGGTATACTTTGGAAATATGCTCAGGTTTTGCGCCTTTTCGAAATACGCCTTGTACATGCAATTTCAGGAAACGTGTTCAACAAGAAAGTTGTAGATCTCGTCGTTATCTACAACTTTCGTGTTGAACACTTTTCCTGAAATTGCATGTACAAGGCGTATTTCGAAAAGACGCGAAAAATTGGAAAATTTTGGGGTGCGACTAGCCAATTACGGGTTGCGGTTAACAACCACCAAAAATTAACTGGGAGAGTGTTTGATAACAGGGGAAGAGTGCTTACATAACTATAATGAGCCAGTTCTGTTGCATCTCTTTCAACATCTATGCACTTTTAAGGGGATACCAATTCCTCCTGGAAAGAAGCTGTAAATAGCCCTCGTCTCAAAATGGAAATGAAAATATTTTGGTTGTGGCTTGAGTTTGGGCGGGAAGGGAAGAGCGAACAACGAGAAAGCCTTTGGAGTTTTGAGTTTATAAGTTCCGATTCCCCCTTCCTGATCCTTCCTTGAACTCTGCATCTGTGCTGTTTTCGTCTTCCCTCGTTGCAACAATGAATCGAACATCTGGATTCAGCGGAGACATTGGAGACCGGACTGCAGCAGATTCTTCTTCGGCCATTTCCGGTACCGTGGTTATTCTTCCCTGTACCTCCCATTATTCCCCCACCATCGGCGATATAGGTTGATCGGGGCTCATAGAATATATACGAACCCTAATTTCTTCAATTTAGTGTAAGCTTTGCCTTCACGATTGATTGTTTTTGCTGGAAGGAATGAATGTCGTCTATTTTGCCATTAGCCGGATTTTTGCTTCTGAATCGACCTCCATGGTTTTGGTCATATAACAATATGAATTTAGAGTAGGATATGTGCTCAAATCTCTTGCTAATAGAGAAGTACTGATCTAGTATTGAGGACTTATAGATAGTTAGATCTTTTTAATTAGTGTGTTAAAAATTGATGTGCTTCTTAGCACTGCTCAACTTGATTGTTGTTCAACTGTTTGGTAAAATATTTGGGATTGAAGTATAAATTGTTGCTTCTTAATTGTTTTAACCACTTTATTTTTGTTTAGTTCATCGTGTATATTTTATTCAGAGTATATTGCGTTCAATTGGGGATAGAAATACCTAAAGAGAGGTCAAAGGTGGATATCTTCTTCTGGGTGGATTTTAGCTTGAATTTGGTTCATGAGAGAAGACATTAATGAGATGCAGATGGAGAGAAGGGGGTATAACTGATACAGAGGACGAACGAGTGAGCATTGCGAGGTATTACTGTGAAGAAAAGGATAAACGAGCAAGTAATTGAGGCAAAAAGTGCGATGCAGAGATAAAGATTAGTAGGGAGGGAAAAGCAGTAGGAAAAAGTAAGGGTGCAAGACCCAGCTGATGAGCAGGAGTTTGTGAATGAATGAGGACACGGAGAGGGAGAAACTAGATGGAGACAGAGGAAGAGGTATATATGGTGATATCAAAAAATTTGAGAGGCAAGAAAAAAACAAAGAGAGGTTGAAATTGGAGGTGCTGTGGATCATGATGGGTCGAGGAAGGAAGACCCCAATGGAAAGAGTGGATAGGCTTCTTAATCTTCTTCTCTGCGAATGAATTTGGCTTACTTGTTAACTATAATTTTTTCTTTAATTGATTCTATATTTAGAATTCTGTGATTTTGTGGAAGAATTGAGTATGGAATTATTTGAGCATTTGCAACAATTTCAGATCATACTGTTATGCTTGCTCATGTGCTTAATACGGTGATTGTCGTAATCTAGTTTCTTCCCTATATTGATTTTAAACTAGTGATTACTACTGGAAGTCTAGAACCATTCTATGCCAATTACCTGATGGTTAATTAATTGTTGTTTATCAAGTTAGGATCTCTGCTGGAATATAATTTTTGCTGTAACGCTAGTCTTAAAGTTGGTGATTTCATGATTTTTAAGATAGACATTGAAGAAGGCAATCACTATGATTTATGAAATTCTCTGGCCATTCCCTCTGCCAGTTTCCACCCACTTCTCAAGTGGAGGGGATCCTTAGGTGACCTTCCCTTCTGCACATCTAACAATCATACATTGGAGGGGATAATGTAAATTGCTTGGAATTGAAACCGAACAAGGGTGCTAGGCAGGAGAGGTAGCATCAACATCTTCATTCATGCTGAGATAATTGTGGAAGCACTATCACCAAACTTAAAGGTCATCATCTAGATTCTTGGCATGACACTAGTGATCCCACTGACCCCTTTTAGGCTTCAAACCATAACAATGTTAATGCAATATCCATCAATATCAGAATCTTCATGTTACCATCCACCTTAATGGATGCGATATTGTGTTGTCTTTTCAAGCTTCTCTAAGGAACATTCACATCCCATTCAAGAGATCCTCCAATTTTTTTTAAAACGAAAAACTGTAGTAGTCATGTTATCTCGTGTGTTCTCTTCTGTACTCTACCTAGTTGTTGTTTGTTGTGTAAGAAATTGAGAGAGAGAGAGAGAGGGAGGGAGAGAGGTACGAGAGATTACTAGAAATGTAATGCATTGCTTTGTTCTCAATCTCCAAAATCGAGGAAGCAATGCGTTATGCACACACCCATGCGGACCCCCTCGCATCACCAACACAATGTGCAGTGCGCCGTGTCTACAAAAAACCACACTCTCGGAGAGCTGCTAGAGCACATTCAGAAACTGCATTGAATGTTGATATGATAATATGTAATTTAGTAATTAAATAGTTTATATTAATTAAATATTATTATTGTTGATTATATTAATTAATATATTAATGTTCCTTTTAGACTTACCCTCTCTCATCTATTTAAGGAGAAGGGGTAGGAATATTTTAGTATCCTTGGATTAATTGTCTTTTGGCTCTTTTAGAGAGGGACTCTTTGGAGGACCTAGTTTTCTAAAGTGGGTTGAAGCTTATCTCTAGATTTTATCACGTATGTTTGTTACCATTTATTGCAATTTTCTTTGAGCCTCTCTTTTCTCGAATGTGCCTTGAGTGTTCTCTCATCTCTCTCGGGATGTAGTTCATGAGCAACACCATTCTATTTCTCTCCTGATCACGATCAACTTCACTGTTGGTAACAATGATCCAACCTACCGTTGAAAACCAACCCCAAGATCCACACATTCACCCTCTGCCAACAAATCCAGACCACTCTCGCAGACCTCAAGTACAAACTCGATCAACGTGACTAGCTCGATCGAATCGCTATGAGGTTTCCTTCTATCAGTGTACTATCCCCAGCATCTGTGGTTTCCACCATGGTTGCACCTCCGCCATCCCCCAAGACTTCTCTATCGATCCCTCTACCCATGTTATCGACAGGAAAGGAGCATAACAACACACCCAGTCCATGCTCTAGGACACTCTCCTTGTCCCCGAATTCACAGTGCCCAGACATGCGGTGGTTCTCGCAGCAGAACCACTCAACCACCTGTGCAGAAACACCCACCGGAGGGCAAGCAGATGACACAACTGAGCCCCATTGTCAAGAGAATGCATGCCCCGACCCACCAGGCACTAGACGACATCATCTGCTCTAGGTCCGCCCTTGGAGACCACTTGCGGCCATCCCCATGTCACAACATAAACCCTAATGCAAATGCAAATGATTCAATCATGTACAAATGTTTTCTAACGTTTAATTAATTAAATATCATTAATTTAAAACCCCGCATAAATGTCACAATTGATCACAAACATTCCTAATTAAGTAAAGAAGTAATAATTGCATATTAAGTGAAAGTTCTAAGATTTAATGCATGGGAGAATAGAGCATACATACTGGAATTGAAAGATTCAAATTAGTGCAAAATGTCATTAAGAATAAGGGTACATTTATACAATTTGGGAAATGAAACTAAAGTAAGAACTCACCAAGTGGATGTATTCGGTGTGAGAGGATGTTGGATGCCGGGTAGGTTGCAAGATGCTAGATATGCGGTGGTGGAGCGTTGAAGAATCTTTGAAGGATACTGGAAGGGAAGGAGGAACCACTGTTGGACCTCCAATGGATGTAGCGTGTAGGTGGTTGCTTGAGGATCTAGTGAGGTCATCAGAAGTGTTTGAGGGCAGAGGCGAGAGGATGGGTGGACTCGAGAGGGTTGGCGGATGACTGTAGAGGCTGAGAAGAGGGAGAGAGTTGTAGTTGGGTTGGGCGGGGTCATAGGATAGTTCTGGCGAGGTCGTCAGAGGCACCCGTCCGTGGACATGGAGGTGTGTGTGGCTGGTAAGAGTCAAACAACAAGCTGGGGGAAGCTGTCAAGTTGTTGTTGGGAATGCGCGAAAGAAGGATGCGAGCTCTACTGGTGGAGTCGTCGGCGGTGGCTCCCTAAATTCACACCGGGAGGGGAAGGGATGGAAACCCACGACATCGACATTGTGGGTCTCAACTTCGCACCAAGAGGACCAGCCTCTTATTACGTGATAGCCAAAGTCTCAATGCCCTAGCTTGTAACATGATAAGGATTTATATAGTGGAGCTTTAGGTTAAGTGTATCTGGCGGCTTTGATCATCTGAATTTATAAATTAGCCTTACTCTCAAAATAAAGCTCAAAATAGATCAAAAATACAAAAAAATTGAGCTGATCGCAATCACGATCTTCGATTGCCGGTCCCACGATCAAAAGATGTCAATATAAAAAAACCATTCAAATGCGGAGCGATTGATCCTCATCGATTGGCTTTATTTGGCTGATGGGTGGGGATCCGTTGTTGTAGAAAAAAAGGGGTAGTAGGGCTCCATTGCTGTGGGAAAGGCTGGGGCGGCGGGGCTCCATTGTGGGGGAAAGGCAAGGTGGTGGGATTGGAGCTCCTCCTATGTGGTGGGAAAGAAATCCCCAATGCAGATTTTTTCCTTTTGCACCGGAGGAGAACTGACAGGTGGGAAAGGGATTGTAGGGTGCTTCCCTTTCTCGCCGTTTCGGTGGGAAAAAGAAGCCCCGCCGCCCACCCAAACAAAACCTTATGCTCAAATGACAGGAAAAGATTACGGTTCAATTATCCATTAGTAGCAAAAGAATAGCCTCAAGCCTCCTTTGGGTTGCTGTTGCGGAACCTAACCATTGTTGAGGACATGGCCAAAATGCTCAATATGAAAATCTTTAGTTTACCTTAAAGGTGCAATAAATATGCATCCCTAGGAAGCAAGCTAAAGTTGCGTCTTCAAGTTCTTAGAAAAATTCCAGCCATGGTAACTAGGGATTTTTAAAGCAATCCTAACTGAAACAAGAACCAATAATTCATGTCACAAAGAATTAGTTTAATATGATTTTAAAGGAATAATTTGCTAAATCATTGTGAGATTTGAAGGGTCATCCTAACAAAATTGAGCTCCTTGATCTCATTGGTAAAATTTAAATGTAATGCATAATATTCATTCGACAGTGCATGTAGCACAGCCAAATCATCGGAGAGATTGTCCTAATGTTTATTCATTCTTGTAGAAAGAGCCCAAAACTTATGTATATTGATTGAGTATGTAAATACAATGAGAGAATACAAATATAAAGGAGATAGTGAGAGAAAATAAATCCTATACAAGATGTGGGACTAAAGGAGAAGAAGCATAAATGAGCCAAAACATGAGCCCAATACAAGGGTTATTCTAACACTCCCCCGCAAGCTGGAGCGTACAAATCGTATGCACCAAGCTTGGACAAGCATTGATAGAAGGATGCTTTGGGAAGAGCCTTTGTGAGGACATACACAACTTGTTCCGTACCTGGAACATGCTTTAAATCGAGCTTCTTCATTTGAACTTTCTCTCGAACGAAGTGGCAATCGACTTCAATGTGCTTCGTTCTTTCGTGGAAGACTGGGTTCTTGGCGATATGTATAGCCGCTTGGATATCACAAAGAAGGAGAGCAGGAGAAGGTAATTTTACACCCAGATCAGTGAGAAGACTTTCAAGCCATGTTAGTTCTGATACAACAGATACCATTGCGCGGTATTCTGCCTCAGCCGATGAGCGAGCAACGACCGCTTGTTTCTTGCTTCTCCATGTAACCAAATGTCCTCCAAAGTATGTGCAAAAACCACTAGTAGACCGCCGGTCATCAAGAGAGTCCGCATAGTCCGCATCAGAGTATGCCACTAAGGTAGGAGCAGACGAGGAAGTCCGGTACACAAGTCCTTCACCCGAGGCTGTTTTTAAGTACCTCAGAATGCGTTCAACCGCCAGAAGATGAGACTTGCGAGGAGAGTGCATGTAGCGACTGACAAGACCAACAACAAAGGAAATATTTGGTCTGGTAACAGTAAGATAGATCAACTTTCCAACAAGTCGTCAATAATATTCAGGGTTCTGGAGAAGAAGATCCGAGTCAGAAGCCTGAGCACATAGCTTGTGGTTTACATCCATGGGGGTATCACATGACTTACACCCTAAGAGACCAACATCATGAAGAAGATCAATACAGTACTTTCGTTGAGATAGAATAAGGCCGTCCGGTCGCCTGACAACCTCAAGACCCAGAAAGTATCGCAGCGTTCCCAGATCCTTTGTCTGAAAGACCGAGTTTAGATGAACTTTGACGACATGTATCCCTTGTAAGTCATCTCCTGTGATGATGATGTGTCAACATATACTAACAGAAGGACCGTCCCTGATGGTCGGTGTCGAGTGAACAGCGAGAAGTCAGCCGAGCTTCGAGTAAAACCGACATCTCGAAGGACCTTACTGAATTTCTCAAACCAGGCCCGTGGAGATTGTTTGAGACCATACAGAGTCTTAAGAAGGAGGCAAACCTGAGACTCCCCCGTGGTCTCAAACCCGATCGGTTGTTGCATGTAGACCGTCTCCTGGAGATCTCCATTTAAGAAAACATTCTTGATATCGAGCTGAAAGAGAGGCCACTGACGATGAACAGTGACAGAGAGGAGGACCCGAACGGTATTGAGCTTGGCGACCGGAGAAAAGGTTTCCTCATAGTCGAGCCCCTGTTGCTGGGTGAAGCCGCGAGCTACAAGGCGAGCCTTCAGACGATCGATCGTCCCATCAGTAGCATGTTTGATGACAAAGACCCACTTGCACCCCACCGGTTTCTGACCCGGAGGGAGGGGGACAACGGTCCATGTCTGGTTAGCCCAGAGAGCAGACATCTCCTCTTCCATGGCTGCCCACCAGCCAGGATGTTGAAGCGCCTCTTGCACAGAGTTAGGAACAAAAATCGAAAAGAGAGAAGTAGCAAAGGTGTGCAGAGGTGGAGAAAGACGATGAAGAGAGACGTAGGCTTCCAGAGGATGGGCAGTGGAAGACGTTACCTGATCAGAGGGACGCGAAGTGTCCATGACAGAGGTCGGCGGCAGAGAGGCAACGGAGCTGGGAGGGCGACGAGTGTAGACACGGATAACGGGTGGTTTGGTGGTAGAAGTAGCGGGGGGAGGGGAGAGTGGTGGTTGTGGTGGAGTAGCAGGAATAACGGGACGGGGTAAGGACGGCGGAAGAGGAGTCGGTGGTAGCGCAGTTGGGGACGGAGCAGGAAAGAACTGTTCGTCTTCCCTAAAGGTAACGTCAGCAGAAACGGTGACTTTGCAGGTAGCAGGTGAGTAACAAACATAGCCCTTCTGGGTGCGGGAGTAGCCAACAAAGATGTGTTTCGCCGCCCTGGATCCAATTTATCTGAGAAGGGCCCGAGGCAGTGGACATAGCAGGTGCTTCCGAAGATACGGGGCGAGAGAGGGAAAGTCGGAGTGGAGGGAAACAATATGCTGAAAGGAGTCGCATAATTGAGGACAGAGGAAGGGAGGCGATTGATGAGAAAGCATGCAGTGGAGACCACAAAGTTCCAGTATGTCTTAGGAACATGCATTTGGACCATGAGGGAGCGGACAACATCCAGTAAATGGCGGTTCTTGCGTTCGGCATCCCCATTTTGTTGCGGGGTATAAGCGCAAAAGGTTTGATGAAGAATTTCGTATTCCGAACATAAGGTGGTAAAGTCGTGGCTGGTGTATTCACGTGCATTATCAGTACGGAGAGTTTTGAGTGTGGTATGGAATTGCGTCCGGGTCTCGAGGACAAATGCCCGAAACACCCGGGGAAGGTCGGAGCGTTCGCGAAGTAAGTAGAGCCACGTGGTGCGTGAATGATCATCAATAAAGGTGAGAAAATAACGAAAACCACATATACTAGGAATCCGAAATGGTCCCCAAATATCCGAATGAACAAGATCAAAGGGAGCCACACTCCGACTACAATGCGAAGGAAACGAAGAACGTGGCTGTTTGCCGAGAATACATGAATCACACTGAAAAGAAGTAAAAGAAAGGTCTGGAAGAGCCCGCCGGAGAACTGACAGAGGGGCATGACCAAGTCGGCGATGCCAGGCAGTGGAGGAGACGAAAGACAGAGCGATGGGAGAGTCATCGAGAAGGTAGAGCCCATTCCGCAGCCGGCCTTTACCAATGGTAGTCCGCGTCCGCCGATCCTGTATAATAAATGAAGAGGAAGTGAATATAACAGAACAATCCAGGTCACTTGTAAGACGCCCAACAGAGAGTAAGTTAAAAGGTGAACTCGGAACATGAAGAGCCGAGCGAAGAGGGAGGGATGGGCGGGTAGAAAGATCGGCCGAGCCGGAGACAGGAACCAGCGCCCCATTGGCCACGGTGATAGACTTCGGATAAGGAGAATCCGAGTACTGGGCAGGCCGTTGCGAAGTGATGTGATGAGTGGCGCCAGAGTCCACAATCCAACCCGGGCTGTGGGAGAGACAAGCAGTACCTGTGTGGGAGACGGAGGCGACGGAGGCCGGGGGGGGGGGGGGTTGAGCAGACCCTGGAGATGCTGGAGCTGAAGACGGACGGTCTCGAGATCCGGAGGAGTAGCTTCAGTAACAGCAGAAGCCGTCGGGCGAGGGGGGTAGCCGAGTTTCTTGTAACACTCAAGATGACCATCTTTCCCGCAGAAGGAGCACTTTGGCCGGCCACGGCCTCCACGGCTACGGCCCCGCGAGCCCGACCGTCCCCCCCGAGTAGAAGTGGGAGGAGATGGTAAGAGCGGAGGGGCATGCTGAAGAAGAGCCGGTGGAGAAGGAGCAGGAGGATCTGGAGGAGGGGAGACCCGGAGAATCATGGAGCAGACATCCGAGAACGAGGGTGTAGTGGGAGCGGCCAGGACCTGAGCACGAAGACTTTGAAGATGAGAAGGAAGGCGAGCCATAAGGATGGCAATGCAAGCAACTTCCTTCTGAGCCCGCTGAGCAGCATGATCATTGTTGGGCGGCTGGTGCTGGATCCAGGCTTCAACAAGAGTTTTAGCCCGAGCGACAAACGAGGTCATATCTGAGGCGCCGCCAGTGTCGAGAGTGAAGAGATCAGTGAGGATGTCATAAAGATGCTGGAGGCTGTCGCGGCCAGAATACAAGGAATGAAGCTCATCCCACATAGCCTTGGCGGTGTCGTGGTACATAGCCATTTGATACGGCTCACCATCCAAGGAGTTCAGAATCCAAGTCTGAACACGACCGTCATTACGAAGCCAGTCATCCGTAAGTGGAGAAGGAGGTGTCTGAGTAAGGTGCGACAGAAGGCCCTTAGCCTGAAGAACCCGCCGAACAGAATGCACCCAAGGAATAAAGTTCTTCTTGCCAGAAAGAGAGATGGTAGTTATCCGGAGCTCGTCACGGAGTTCGACAGAACAGGCCGGGCGGTCTGGAGGACAGGCCGGATGGACAGGGGGCGGGCTGGCCGCCGAGCTGGGAGAAGTGCCAGAGGAAGTCATGGAGACAGGCCGCAGCCCGTAGACGACCAGGGAAGACTGCCGCGGATGGAGCAAGAGACCGCGCGACAAGGCCGCGTCGAGGAGGACAGGAGACCGCGACCAAGAGAGCGGGAAGGGAAAAGAACAAGGCCGCACGATCACAATGGCACCAGCGAGCAGTCAGAGCGCGACTGATATGCGGAGAGAAGTGGTCGCAACGGATAAGAGACCGCCCGGTCAAGATGTAAAAACACAAGCGGCTGGATGAGGCCGCGACCAAAAGGCGGAGCGACCAGGAGAAGCGTCGGGCAGAAACAAGTCGCGCCGGACTGAGACAAGTCGTAGCGGGCAGAGACAGAGGCGGGCGAGCAGGAGAAGTGCAGGAGACCGCGACCAAGATGCAGGCGAGAAGGAGACAGCCCGCACGGTCAGGCAGATCTCAGCAGCGAACAGAGAAAGAGGCCGCGACGAGTATAGAGGCTGCAGCGGACAGAAAAGAGGCCGCAGGCAAGGCAGGCCGCGAATAAGCAAAGAGCAAAGGGGCGGACTGACGAGAGGCCGCAACGAGTAGAGAGGCCGCAACGGACAGATAAGAGGGTGGTCCCACGAATTAGGAGGGGGAAAAGACTATAAAAGCAAGAGGGGGGGGTGTTGAAGGTGGATCCACGGAGAGGAGAAAAAGATGTAGCAGAAAGAAGCGGACTGAGAGGGTAGGCCGCAGGGGAAAGGAACAGTCCGCGAAGAACAAGCCGCGGGAGGTAGACCGCGCGAGAAATTACAGAGCGCGGTCAGACGTCGGCAGACCGCGAGAATCGTAACCCGGCTCTGATACCATGTAGAAAGTGCCCAAAACTTATGTATATTGATTGAGTATGTAAATACAATGAGAGAATACAAATATATAAGAGAGAGAGAGAGAAAACAAATCCTATACAAGATGTGGGACTAAAGGAGAAAAAGCATAAATGAGCCAAAACATGAGCCCAATACAAGAGTTATTCTAACAATTCTCTTGAAAGTAGAAGATGCATTCTTTAGGTCGAAAAGCATGCCACAGAATTTTTAATGGTTGAGGTTGCTTCGAATATAGTTTTTTAAATGGCGGTGGAATTGAGTTCGCAATAAAGACTTGTGACTTTTCTTATAAATTAGCACGACGACTGTCGAAATAGTCTAATGCTAGTTTAAATTATGTTACTGGGGAGTGGGGAACATAGCGGTCAATTGTTGTTGCGGTTTCCAACTTTGGAAGTGGGTGTAATAGTAGGGGTGAGTATTAATGTGATTGGAGTTGGATTGAAAGTGGATGTGGCGGTCGTAAGGGAGAGTTGGACGAAGGCCATGAGGTTTGGGGAATAGAAGGTGTAACTTGGTGAAAAGGTAGACTACTTCAAGATGTAAATTTTGCGTTTTACTTGGTAAGGATGGTTTGCGCTTGACAACAACAAGTGTTTGGATATTAGCACTATGTGAAAGCACATGATCAAATCATTTAGAAATAATGAGAAGCAAATAGAATATTTGAACACAAAATTTACATGGAAAGCTCTCTAGTAACCATGGGTGACGTCGATCAATAAAATTCCACTCTAAAGGGGGGTGTCGAACAAATCCTCTTAGTAATGATGAGGACAAAGAAAAAAAGTCTCAAATCTCTCTCAGAGTGGAATTTGATGAGCTAGCTGATGCGGAGCAGAGATGAGGACGCGCTTTGGTCCCGTTCGGGGCTGATTTGGTAACTTTACATATATGGCGTGCCAGGATCGACGATCAGACTCCGCGATTGCGTCTGGAGCGTCGCCGTGAGTCAAAATCTTATATTACTTTATTTTTTTTGGACTTTTATTTCATGTATTTTGAGGCATCTCCCGCCGACCAATCATAGCCGTCGAATGGGATGCCCTAGTACTTATTTTATTATAAATAAGAGTGGTAGGGGGCTGAATTCAGGGCATTGCAGATTTTGGAGACATTGAACCCCGGAATCCCACGATCCCTCCCTGGTGCTGACGCCGTGGAACCCTAGGTGACGACTTATAGGCCTCCAAACTCCTCCCCAAGGTAATCCCTACCCCCACCTTCATTTTCCACGCCTCAAACCTTCGTTTCACCCGCTGCAACCCTCGAGTCCAGCCCCCCAAAACAACCGGCCTGCTGTTCTCTTGCCGCCGCCCAGCCCACCTTCTCCTCTCCAACCCGCCGCCTCTCCACTGCCGCTGCAGGGCCACTGGCCCCCCTTGTCCCCTCCCCACTCCAGCCGACCTGTCCTCACCTTTACCCACCTCCGGCCACCTCCTTAAAGTTGCCCTAACAGGCCTCCGACCTCTACCTCCCCCTTCTCCCCATTCCTCACATCCCCCTTTCTATGGATCCATTACCAAATAGCCTCTATTCTCTAGATCACGGTAGATCTGAGAATTTCAGTGCTCGTTCCGACATTTGCCTCCACCCTTATTACCATTTTTGTCCGGATCCGCTCTTACACATCGGATCTACCTTCCCCCGGCCCGGATCTACTTATACGTGGCCGGATCCATCGTTTTATTGTCCGTTTTCACCATTTACCGCTGAGGACACCCGCCGCCGCCATCGCCTTGCCACTGGTTCCATCTCCGATCGCCGATCTACATATCCGGACCTCCAATTCTTCAGTGACTCGGTTCAGCCCTCTACTTTGTGAGCTTTTGTAGTACTGTATTATTTGATTTGACATTGTCCATCTAGTGATTTGCTATATTTTGCTGCGATTCTTGTTTGTGAAAATTTGTTTTGGTGCACTAATAATTTGCAGGAGGAAACATTCGCCGCGTGCTTCGCTTTGACCCTCCGAGCGGAGGAAGCCTTTATAATTTGCCCAAAGTAAATATTTGTTTTTATTTAAATATCCGCGTGGTGCTGAAATTACATTGCTTTAATTTATTCGTCAAAACATCGCTCATTACATTGCTTATAGATTTGGATTAGTGTGTCACCCTTGCACTACCACCTAGCGTCGTAGGTTTTGTGCACCCGTAGCCTACCCCTACATCACTAGCACTCATGTAATAAGGAGAAAGTGAGTTGGTTTGATGATGATCAACATCATTCATAGTGGTGCCTTTTATAGCTAAACAATTGCACATTTTTTCACCCACTAACCATGCATTAATTTGATTGATGGGAATTTGCACACATTTTTCTTCATCCGCCAACCATGCATTAAAATGGTTGGCAGGTGTTGCAACTTTTGACTATCAAGAATCTCCTTTTGAATGAAATGATGAGAAATTTAAGTGTCTGAATTTTGAGCCACAGTTTATAACCTAACAGTCTCTACCTCAGCTCGAATTCGATAACTTACTCATTGTCTCCAAAATCCTTATAAGGCAGCCAAGTGTTGTAAAGACCAACCGTGTACGAGCAGTGTTGGAACTTGTCACTCGGAAGTGGTTTAGTTAGCATGTCTGCTAGATTGTTAGACTTGTGAACAATTTTCACCAAAAAATCACCAAGATAATATTATCTCAGATAAAATGATGTTTCACGTCAGTAGGTTTGGTCTTGTCATGATAAAGACTATTTTTTGATCAAATGAATAGCAATCTATCACAAAATACAACAAGAATATTTTGTGTTGGACGAAATTCATTAATCAAACCTCAAAGCTAAAGAGTCTCTTTCCACCCTCTGACACTACAATATATTCAGCTTCAGTCGACAATGCAACAATGAGTTGAAGTGTAGCTTTCCAACTTATGACACAATTACAGAGAGTGAATACATTACCAAAAAGAGATCTTCTATTAAGATTACCGCCATAATCAGAATCAACAAAATCTACAACATCATTGGATGCACATCTATCAAATACTAAGCCAATATCAAAAGTACCTTTTAGATATCAAAAATTTATTTTGCAACATTTCAATGATCCTTACCAGGAGTGTGCATATACCAATTCACCATGCTGATGGCATATGGTAAGTCAGGTCTAGTGCACACTAACATACTGTTACGCCCCCGGACGAGACCCGACTATTTGGCCGACAATACCGACAGCGGCAGAGGCGCGACGGAGGCGACAACGGGGCTGAACCAGTTGGTTCAGCCCCCTCTTCATAAGAATCGGCCAAAGGGCGGCTGAACCAAGTGGGTTCAGCCCCCATTGGGGCCGGCCGGCCCTGGGTCCGGGTATAAGTACTCCGGACCCCCCTCTTTGGAGACATGCAAGTATTATTTCAGGTATCTCTTCTTCTCTCAAACCCGAATTTATCTAGCCGTCTTAGATTTCTCTCTCGATTCCCCCTCTTCTCCCTCTTCTTCCTATCATTTGGTATCAGAGGATTCTTTCATCCATCATGGTTGCTACGCGTTCGCAAGAGAAGACCGGCCGATTGGAAAACCTAGAAGAGAATTTGGCGGGGTTGACCGATTCGGTGGCCGCTATCGAAGCAAATGTGAAAACATCGACGCAAAGATTGGAAGAACGGATGGATGGTCGCTTGGATGAAATCATGGCGTTATTGACGCAAAATTTAAAGGGAAAGACGGCGGTTGAGGAGGAACCAGACGGATCTTCAATTTCAAGGCCCGATTTGCAACGAAATGTTGGAAACGGAGGAAGGGGGGCCTTGGAGGGGGCAGCTAGGGTTGCGGATTCCGGATCGGGCGACATTGGGGCTGGCGGCTTCGACGGAATGGGCGGCGGCTGGTATGGGCCGGCTGGATCGGCCGCTGGGGGCTCGGCTAGTGCTGCGGAGCCCGGATAGGGGGGCGGCAACGCCGCCGGATTCGGATCGGGGGGCGCGACTATGGGGGGCTTCGACGATGCATGCGGATTGGGGGCTGGCTGGGGTGCTCTAGTCGGACCGGCCGCAGGGCTGGCTTGCGGGTTCGGTCAGGTAGAGGGAGGGGGGGCTTTGGTGGTCCGGGGGGTGGAAATGGCTTGTTGCCTCCTCCTAATGGAAGAGGGATGCCGTGGGGACAATTTTGACACCTTCCGGGCATGCATGTTGAACGTGATGAACCCCGAAGACAAGATGACGGTTGGCGTGGGCAGGTTGGTCATCGGCCGTACATGCCGCCAAAATTGACACAGATGAATTTCCCTCGTTACAGCGGGGGATATGCATTGGAATGGGTGCAGAAAGCAGAATTATTCTTTAGCTATCAGGAGGTACCGAAAGAACAGTGGGTGCAACTGACATCCTTCCACTTGGAGGATGACGCTTTTCAATGGACCCAGTGGTTCCTACGGGGACGGAATTACGTGCCTTTGGTGGAATTTGTTGATGGCTTCACTGCTCAATTCGGGCCTTTGGAGTTCAAGGATTTTGAGGCTCTCTTGCAAAAACTACGTCAGAAGGGCTCAATGACGGAGTGCAGGACCGACTTCGAGAGGTTGGCGAACTGGGTACACTGGGAGGAAAAAACGCTCCTCAGCTGTTTTGTGTCGGGACTGAAGGAGAACTTGCGCGATGAGGTGCATGCCTACATGCCACGTAGCCTGAACCACGCGATCAGCTTGACGCGCATTCAGGAGGAACGGTTTAACAGGCAGCGAGCTCGCAACACAGTGAAACCGGCGTATACGTCGGGCACGGTGAAGAAAGATCCGCCAGTGGGTGGACGGCCGACAGTGACACGGCTGTCATGGAGCGAGTTACAAGCAAGGAAGGAAAATGGATTCTGTTTCAACTGTGATGAGAAGTTTACAGCGGGACATAAATGTCAGAAGATCCAGGTCTTCATGTTACATCAGGAGGTGGATGACGAGTTGAGCCCAGAAGAGCTGGATTTTGGCGTTGACTTGGACCTGATCGAGCTGGGGGTCTCTCTGCATGCTATGGAGGGGTGTAACCCCCCTCCGCTCACTATTCGGCTTGTGGGACGGCTCTGACAGGAGAAGGTGACCATTCTGGTGGACAGCGGGAGTACACACAATTTCATCCATCCAGATGTGGCACAGAAGATTGGACATTCAATTGACACTGGGGCTACCTTCCAGGTTATGGTGGCCGATGGCAGCAAATTGCAGTGCCAGGGTGTGCTGAAGAGTGTGGAGGTTCGGATGCAGGGCTACATCGGGCGCACAGATGTTTATCTTTTACCCATTCGGGATTCTGACATGGTGCTGGGAGTTCAGTGGCTGCAGCAGTTGAGGAGGGTTACCTTTGATTGGGATCAGATGACAATGAAGTTCTTGCAGAGTGGGAAACAGTTCTGTTTGCGGGGTCTCACCTCGTCGCCAGTCAAGGAAATTTCTCTCCGCAGTCTACAGCAGCTCGAGAGGGCGGGAAGTTTGATGGCGGTGCTTTTGGGGGTGAGGACAGATGAAGCCGGGTCAGTTGAAGTGCCTACGCAGATGCAAGCCCTGGTTGAGCAGTACGCCGACATTTTTCAGGAGCTACGTACGCTTCCGCCTTCACGGTTTCGAGATCATCAGATTGTACTCAAGACAGGGACGGTTCCTCCCAATATCCGACCCTACCGGTACCCGCACATGCAGAAGGCCGAGATTGAGCGCAACGTACGAGAGATGCTTGATGCGGGCATCATACGACCGAGCACGAGCTCCTTTTCGGCTCCGATCATTTTCGTCAAGAAAAAGGATGGGTCTTGGCGGTTTTGTGTGGACTACTGCGCCCTGAACAGTGCCACACTGAAGGATAAATTTCTGATTCCATTGATAGAGGAGCTGTTGGACGAGCTACATGGGGCGACACGGTTCACCAAGCTTGATTTACGGTCCGGATATTACCAGATCCTCATGAAGGAGGAAGACATCCATAAGACAACATTCAGAACTCATGACGGTCATTATGAGTTTTTGGTGATGACCAACGGATTGACGGGTGGACCGTCCACCTTCCAGGCGAATATGAACGATATTTTCAGGGACCTGCTTCGTCACTTCGTGCTCATCTTCTTTGATGATATCCTTATTTACAGTGCTACTTGGGAGGACCATTTGCGACATGTTGACCCGGTTTTTTCCATTTTACGCCAGCACCAGTTGTATGCTAAGAGATCAAAGTGTTCGTTTGGTCAAGAGGAATTGGAGTATTTGGGGTACTTGGTCTCGGCTGCAGGGGTGAAAGCCGATCCTCGGAAGATTGCGAGCATGGTCTCGTGGCCGCTGCCCAGACCATTCGGGCTCTGCAGGGCTTCTTGGGCCTCACCGACTACTATCGACGGTTCGTGCGTGATTACAGGAAGATTGCCAGGCCTTTGACACAACTGTTACAGAAGGACGCTTTTGCTTGGCAGGATGAGGCTGAGTCAGCTTTTCAGGCACTCAAGCAGGCTGTGATGACGACTCCAGTCTTAGCCCTCCCGGATTTCACCAAGGAGTTCGTCGTGGAAACGGACGCCTCCGGGGTGGGATTGGGTGTCGTGTTGATGCAGGAAGGGCGGCCGATTGCCTTTTACAGCAAGGCACTGGCTCCAAAGACATTGAGATTATCCGCCTATGAGAAAGAGATGCTGGCCGTCATCCATGCCGTGGCCCTCTGGCGGCCGTATCTGCTGGGACGTCATTTCAAGATTAGGACAGATCATCAGAGCCTGAAGCACTTCTTGGAACAGCGGGTTTCCTCTCCCCTCCAACAGAAGTGCGTCACCAAGCTTTTGGGGTACGACTACGAGATCGTTTACCGACAAGGGAAGGACAATCAGGTTGCTGATGCTTTGTCTCGCTTGCCAGAGGGCGCTCTAGCCCACATTTCTACGCCCCAACTAGATGCTATCAATGAGATTCAGGAGAAGGTCCTGCGAGACCCCGAGCTGCAGGCTATTGTGCAGGATCTACGACAGGTGTGTGAGACAGCTCCAGGCTATCATCTACAAAATGACCGGCTCTACTATCGGGGTCGGGTGGTCATACCCCCTCAATCGGCTTGGAGGACGGTCATGATGCATGAGTTCCACTCGTCCCCGACGGGCGGCCGCGCCGGTGTTCTCCGCACTCTTCAACGGGCGTGGGCCAATGTGTTTTGGAAGGGCATGCGACGGGATATCCAACTATTTGTTCAGCAGTGTGATGTGTGCCAGCGGCAGAAGTATGAGACCACCTCCCCAGCTGGGGTCCTTACGCGCTTGGAGATTCCGCACCAGATTTGGGATACAGTGTCCATGAATTTCATCGATGGCTTGCCCCGGTCTAAAGGTAAAACGATCATTTTGGTAGTGGTTGATAAGTTGTCCAAATACGGTCATTTCCTTGCCCTGAGCCATCCCTATACCGGTGAGTCGGTTGCTGCTCTTTTCGCTCGCGACATTGTTCGGCTTCATGGCATTCCTCGGGCGATCATCTCGGATCGCGATCCCACCTTTGTTGGCAACTTTTGGAGGGAGCTCTTTCATTTACAAGGGACCACTCTGCGCTTCAGCACGGCTCACCACCCGCAGACCGACGGCCAGACGAAGGTATTGAATCAGAGCATCGAGACCTACCTCTGATGCTTTGTCATGGACGAGCCGCGCACTTGAACGAGTTGGTTGCATTGGGCTGAATTCTGCTTCAACACTTCCTATCATTCCGCCATTAAGCTGACTCCCTTTGAGGTGGTCTACGGGCGCCCGCCTCCTTCTCTGAGTAGTTATGAGCCGGGTGGCTCGGCAGTGACAGCAGTTGACCGGGCCATCCGTGATCGTGACCGCACACTCGCTACCTTGCGCGAGAATCTTCAGACGACACATGATCATATGAAGGCACAGACAGACAGACATCGCACAGAGCAAAAATTTCAGGTGGGGGATGAGGTTTTCCTCAAACTCCGCTCCTATCGGCAGTTGTCCATCGCACAGCGGACGAATCAGAAGTTGACACCCCGTTATTATGGTCCATTTCGGATCACTCGACGCGTGAGACCAGTTGCTTATACATTGGCGCTGCCCGAGGGGTTCAGGATACACCCCACTTTTCACGTCTCCTTGTTGAAGCAAAAGATTGGCGACCCTGTCCAGGTCAGCCCTTGTTTGCCAGAAGCTACTAGCGGGGGCGAGTTGCGCCCGATTCCTGAAGATGTACTTTTGATCAAGTGGAAGCGCCGCGACACGACGTATTGTCCTGAGCTATTGGTCAAGTGGAAGAATCTGGCTGCCGAGCACAACACTTGGGTGGATTTGCTAGAGTTTCGGGAGCTTTACCCCGATTACCACCTTTGGGACAAGTTGGTTTTTGATGGGGAGAAGAATGTTACGCCCCCGGACGAGGCCCGACTATTTGGCCGACAATACAGACAGCGGCAGAGGCGCGACTGAGACGACAACGGGGCTGAACCAGTTGGTTCAGCCCCCTCTTCATAAGAATCGGCCCAAGGGGGGCTGAACCAAGTGGGTTCAGCCCCCATTGAGGCCGGCCGGCCCTGGGTCCGGGTATAAGTACTCCGGACCCCCCTCTTTGGAGACATGCAAGTATAATTTCAGGTATCTCTTCTTCTCTCAAACCCTAATTTCTCTAGCCGTCTTAGATTTCTCTCTCGATTCCCCCTCTTCTCCCTCTTCTTCCTATCACATACATAAGACCATCAATTGGATTAGCATAAGGAACGTGTCATATACTTTCCCTCTTCCTCTTTCTGTGGGCTAAGGTTTGAAGATAACTTAAAATGTGTAACAAGTGGAGTAGAATGAGGTTTGTGGTCACTCGTATTGAACTTGCCAAGCACTTTCTCTATATTTTTTTTAGACAAATAGTTTGCCATTTTGACGATTCCTATGAATCCTCATACCAAGAATTTGCTTAACTACACCTAATTCTCTCATTTCAAACTCATTTCTGAGTTGGATTTTCAACTTTCTGATTAAAGCCTTATCACATGATGTAATCAACATATCATTAACATAAATTAATGAATATATAAAATATCCATCTGAACATTATAAAAAATAAATGTGGTCATTAAATTGACTTCTAGAATAACCATGCTCAATCATAAAGGAATCAATCCTCTTATGCCACTATCGGGAGCTTTCTTAAGATCATATAAAGTTTTCTTCAACTCACAACCAAGTTGCTCCTTTCTAGGAACAATAAATCCCTCGGACTGCTCCGTGTAAATTTCTTCTTCCAATTCTTCATATAGAAAGGCGTCTTAACATCAAGTTGCTCTAATTCCAAATCAAATAAAGCAACAAAATTAAGCAAAACACTAATGAAGGTATGCCAAAGAATAGGTGAGAAAATCTCATTAAATGCAATCCTTCAACCCCAGGGATACCATATTTCTTCTTGTAAACCCATTTACATCTCATTCGGCGCTTACTTTTAGGAAAATGCCAAATCCCAAGTACCATTTTTGTAAAGACTTTCCATTTCTTCATTCATATCTATTAAACGGGAAAAGAAAAAAATAGAATTATTGTATTTGTAGAAAGTAATGGGCAAACCTTGTAGATCCTTCTTCATGTGTAAAATACAAAAGAGAGTACAAATATATAAGAGAAGAGAGGGAGAAATAATCCAATACAAGAGATGTGAGACTAAAGAAGAGGAAGGAATTGAGCCTATAAATGTGCATTTACATCAATATTTACTATATCATCTAACACTCCCCCGCAAGCTGGAGCGTACAAGTCGTAGGCACCAAGCTTGGACAAGAAATGGTAATATAATTTGCGAGTTAAAGCCTTGGTGAGGATATCAGCAACTTGCCCAGACGCAGGAACATGTTCAAGCTTCAGCTCTTCTGCTTGGACTTTTTCCCGAATAAAGTGACAATTAACCTCAATATGTTTTATTCGCTCATGGAACACATAATTCTTTGAAATGTGTATTGCAGCTTGACTGTCACAAAACAAGGTTGAAGGTGAGGTCAATTTAACTCCCAAATCCACTAGGAGACTTTCAAGCCAGGTTAGTTTAGAAGTAACAGCCGCCATTACACGGTACTCAGCCTCAGCAGACGAGCGGACAACTACAGTCTGCTTTTTTACTCCGCCATGTGACGAGATTTCCTCCAAAGTATGTACAGAACCCAGTAGTAGACCACCGATCATCCAACGAGCCCGCATAATCGACATCCGAGTATGCAATAAGAGAAAGGGAGGAAGATGGCTTATACACAAGTCCTTGCCCAGGAGAAGTCTTCAGATATCTTAGAATGTGCTTCACAACCTGGAGGTGAGAGATACGTGGGGTATGCATAAATCAGCTGACCACTCCAACCGCAAATGATATATCTGGTCTTGTAACTGTTAAGTAGACCAACTTTCCCACAAGATGACGATAATATTCTGGATTCGGGAGTAGAGAATCCTCCTCAGATTCCTGAGCACGAAACATGTGGTTTACCTCCATCGGGGTATCCACAGGTTTACAACCCGCGAGGCCAACATCATGCAGAAGGTCAATGCAATACTTGCGCTGAGACAAGACTAAGCCATCGGTTCGTCGTGCTACTTCTAGTCCAAGAAAGTATCGAAGATTTCCCAGATCTTTGATTTGAAAGATAGAGTTTAGGTGTTGTTTCACATGTTGTATCCCAGTGGAGTCATCATCAGTGATCAGAATATCGTCCACATAAACCACAAGTATTATGGTCCCTGTTGATTGACTACGAGTGAAGAGAGAGGAATCTGCCAAGCTTTGTTTGAAGCCAACCTCACGAACGACCTTGCTGAATTTCCCAAACCATGCCCGAGGAGACTGTTTGAGACCATAAATAGATTTGCGAAGCAAGCATACACGAGACTCCCCCATGGTCTCAAACCCGGATGGCTGAAGCATGTAAACTGTTTCAAGAAGATCGCCGTTCAAGAAAGCATTCTTGACATCCAGCTGATGGAGGGGCCACTGACGATGAACAACTAAAGAGAGAAAGATCCGAACCGAATTCAATTTGGCGACCGGGGAGAAAGTTTCATCATAATCAAGACCATACTGTTGAGTAAAACCCCGAGCCACTAGCCGAGCTTTCAAGCGGTCAACTGTCCCATCCGCAGCATGTTTGATAGAGAAGATCCACTTGCAGCTAACACAGCTGTGACTAGGAGGAAGAGACACAAGATTCCAAGTGTGATTACCCCACAGAGCCGTCATTTGTTCATCCATGGCGGCCCGCCACCGCGGATGCCGGAGGGCGTCCTGCACAAAGGTAGGTATAGAAATAGAGGAGAGAGAGAACAAAGGTAAGTAGAGGCGGAGAAAGCCGATGTAGAGGGACATAGTTGGCCATGAGATGTGCTGTCGAGGAGGAGGCCGAATCAACAAGCCGCGAGATTATACCGGTAGAGGGAGGCTGCTGCAGGGCATCTGGACGAGAAGGATGACGAGTGTAGACTTGAATGACAGGAGGTTTGGAGGGGACTGGTGGTGGGGAAACTGGGATGAGAGGAGATGTCGACTGATATTGCAGAGGGGTGGGGAGAAGTGGGGGAAGTGGAGACGTGACAGGTATGATGGGTCGAGGTAGCGGAGGAGGAAGAAGGGGATCAAAAGGGCTGATGTGATATGGTTGGTCTTTTTGAAATGAGACATCAACAGACACAACCATCTTACCAGTGGTAGGATAAAAGCAGACATACCCCTTCTGGGTGCGGGAGTACCCAACAAACATAGCTTTGGTAGAACGAGGGGCTAGCTTGTCATTAGAAGGACCAAGGTGATAGGCATAACAGGTACACCCAAACACACGAGGTGTGAAAGAGAAGAGAGTTATGGATGGGTAAAAGAGAGTAATGGGCGCCACAAAATTGAGGACAGACGAAGGAATGCAATTGATGAGATGACAAACAGTAGAGATGACAAAGTTCCAGTAGAGGGGAGGAACCTGCATTTGGATCATAAAAGAGCGAGGCACATCAAGAAGGTGGCGATTTTTCCGTTCCGCTACGTCATTCTGTTAAGCCGTATAAGCACACGAAGTCTGATGTATAATACCGAACTCAGCGCACAGGTTGGAGAAGGTGCGACCAGTATATTCTCGAGCATTGTCCGTACGAAGAGTTTTGACACAGGTAGAAAACTGAGTGCGTGTTTCGGTAAGAAACGCACGGAACGTAGTCATGAATTCGGTACGATCACGAAGGAAATAAATCAGGTAACCCGCGAGTAATCATCTATAAAGGTAACAATGTACCGATGCCCCAAGTCACTCGGAACCTCATAAGGCCCCCAAATATTAGAATGCACTAGGGAGAAAGGAGAATCGCTTCGAGTGCATGAAGGAGAAAAGGAGACGCGGTATTGTTTACCGAAGATACAAGATTCACAAAGGAACTCCTGTAGAGAGAGAGTAGGAAGAACTTTCTTGAGAATTGGGACAGGGCATGCCCATGACGGCGATGCCAATCAGTGGTGGAGACAGAGGTGAGAGCAGTGAGAGGAACGTCGAGAAGATATGACCCATTAGACAGACGCCCTCGACCAAGTATAGTCCGCGTCAGTCGATCCTGCACCACAAAGGAAGAGCGTAAGAAAATAACACAACAATCAAGGTCGTGCGTAAGACGGCTAACAAAAAGAAGGTTAAAAGGAGAGCCCGAAACATGAAGAACCAAGGATAAAGAAAGAGAAGGAGTAAGGGACAGATTAGCAGCACCGGAAACCGGGAGCGTGTCACCATTGGCCACAGTGATGTGCTTGGGGTAAGCAGTATCCAAATAGTTGAGTGGCTGCTGCGGAGAGAGATGGTGTGTAGCACCTGAGTCCACAATCCAGTGAGAGCTGTGTGAGTGACACGAGATACCTTCCTGGAAGATTGAGGCCACAGAGCCATAGGGGAGTCTAACCACCCCTTTAAGCTGATGGAGTTGAGCACGCAACACAGCAATATCATCAGCAGTGTGCAAGGCGGATGCCATAATCCTGAGCAACGGCTAGGCACAGAAACAAGGCGACAAGGATGTATGCGGCTTGCCGGACAGAACCAGCAGTTACAACTAAGGGAGCACAGAGAACTGCGAGCAACTGCGAGAAGAGGCAGGCCGCAGCCAGAAGCAGAGGCTACCGCGAGAAACAGGCCGCAACAGCCAATAACAGTGGACTGAAGCAAGAGCCCGCTGGGAAGAGGGCGAGCAAGGACCGAAGGGTAGGCTGTGGCGACTAGAGCAAAATGCAAGGAGCAACAGTTCACAGCGAGCTGGAGCAGGCCGCAACAATTAGAAAGGGCAAGCCGCAAGGTCTGGGTGATAAGCCACCAGCGGCAAGAAGCCGCGACCATGATGCTAAGCCCGGAGCGATTAACCGACCACAATGTGAAGCCGGACACAAGAAGTCCGCACGGTCAAAGTGAGTACACCAGCGGCAAGGGAAGATGCCACGACCAAGTGCGGAAACCGTCGCGGGTAGAGAAACCACGGGAAGAGAGAAAGCTGCGCGGTTAGAAAGAAGCTGCTGCGAGGGAAAGGAATCATGAGTAGAAGAGGTCGCCGCGAGTAGATGAACCACGCGAGTAGAAGAGGAAGCCGCGCGAGTAGAAGAGGTCGCGAAGGGAGGGAAAGCCACACGAATAAAAGAGATCACAACGACTAACCACGAGGAGAAGGAGGTCACGCGAGTAGAGCAACCCGTGAAGAGAAGGTGGCCGCCGCGGGAGAAAGAAGTTGTCGCGGGTAGAGGAAGCCGCGCAGGAGAAGCTGAAGAAAGCAACAGGGAGAGGCCGCGAGGTTTGCGGCGAGAAGAGAAACAAGCCGTGTGGGTAGGGAGGAAACCGTGCAGGTAGAGAAGAAGGGGGAGAGGGCCCCACTAGAGAGAGAACTCCTATAAAGGATACAGAGTAGAGAGAAAGAAGGTGAAGGCCACGGGATAGGAGGGGAAGAGAGAGAGAGGCGTATAGAGATAACATAGCCGCGCGGATAGGAGAGGGGAAGGCCGCCCAGTTAGAAAAACGAGACCGCGCCTAGCAGAGGAAGGTCGGGCGGGTAGCAGAGATCTAGCCGCAGGGAGTGAGTGAGTCCCTCTGATACCATGTAGAAAGTAATGGGTAAACCTTGTAGATCCTTCTTCATGTATAAAATACAAAAGAGAGTACAAATATATAGGAGAAGAGAGGGAGAAATAATCCTATACAAGAGATATGAGACTAATGAAGAGGAAGGAATTGGGCCTATAAATGGGCGTTTACATCAATATTTCCTATATCATCTAACAATATTGAAAAAGAAAACCCATATATATATTTATATATAGGGTAATACAAATATTAGCTAACACTCTCCCTCAAGTTGGGCATGTAATGTTCTTCATGCCTAACTTGCTAATAATCGATGCAAATGTTTTCTCACTGAATGCCTTTCAATTTTTGTGAACAAAAGGGGTACATACGATCTCTTTCACAATATTTTCTTTAATGAAGTGTAGGTCAATTTTAACATGCTTGGTGCGGTCATGATGGATAGGGTTCTGAGCAATGCTGATTGCAGCCTTATTGTCACAATACAATTTGAAAGGCCCAGTTTCCAATAAACCAATATCATTCAAGAGGGAACAAAACTACATCCCCTCACATATCCCATGTTCCATGGCTCTAAACTCAGTCTCTGCACTAGAGCGAGCCACTACATGTTTCTTGCTTCTCCACGTGACCAGATTAGCCCCAACAAAAGAACAATATCCTGTGATAGATCTTTTATCATCAACTGATCCGACCCAGTCAACATCAATATATATTTCAATTTTTCAGTGATCACTAGGGGAGAATAACATTTCCCTACCAGGTGAGGTCTTCAAATATCTCAAAATTCTGTGCACAACATCAAGATGTCGGACTTTAGGGGAATACATGTATTGAATTACCACTCCTACTGCATATGAGATGTCTGGACGTGTATGAGATAGGTAGATCAGTTTACCAACCAACTTCTAATAACCTGAAATATCTTCCACTAACTCCCCATCATCACGTCCAAGTTTGTGGTTCACTTCAATAGGAGTATCAACAGACTTGTAATCACTCATTCATGTCTGTTTTAACAAATCAAAGACATACTTCTGCTGAGAAATATAAATACCATATTTTGATCTGACAACCTCAATTGCTAGAAAATATTTCTACTTACCCAAGTTTTTCACTTAAAATTCAGTAGAAAGTTTGAGTTTCAAGGCACAGAACTCATCCATGTCATCACCTGTAATAACCATATCATCAACATATACAATCAGGATAGTCACCTTTATCTCTTTTCATCTGATAAATAAAGTGTGATCAGCGTGGCTTTGGGTATACCTCAATGAAATCATGACTTTGTGAAGCCTCCCAAACCAAGCTCTCGGAGATTGTTTTAACCCATATAGATCTTTTTTCAATTTACACACTTTCCCTTCAGAGCCGATAAGGAGACCGGGAGGCATCGATATGTACACTTCCTCTTCCAATTCGCTATGAAGAAAAACATTCTTTACATCTAGCTGTTGAAGGCCCCACCCTTTACATGCGGCACATGATAATAGGACCCGTATTGTATTCATTTTTGCCACTGGAGCAAAAGTCTCTTGGTAGTCAATACCATGAGTTTGGATGTAGCCTCTTGTCACCAATCGTGCCTTGAATCTCTCCACAATACCTTCAGAGTTCTGCTTTACTGTAAAAATCCATCGACAACCAACTGTCCTCTTGCCAGGAGGGAGATCGACCAGTTCCCATGTGTGGTTCTTTTCTAGAGCCTACATTTCCTCCGTCATCGTCTTTGTCCATTTTGGGCAACCAAGTGCTTCCTGCCATGTACTGGGAACAAACACAGAAAAAAGAAAAACAACAAAGGCTTTGTGGGAAGAGGATAAAAAGACATATAACACATAGTTAGATAACAGATGTTGAGTGAATGGGCGTATACCTTTTCAGAGGGCAATAGGTAACTCCAAGACTATTGTAGACAAATCCAGTGGCGGCTCTGGTATTATGGGATGCGATTGAGTGTTTGATCTTTTGCTTCTCCGAGTGTACACCTGCAATTTCTTTTCTTTGGGAATATCCTCACTCTCCCCCTGAGTGGTAATGTATGGAGGAGGAATAGGAAGAGGAAGAGTAGGAGCACTCACTTCCAAGTATGAAAACTCCCCCTGAAGTGAGGACTCATAATAGGAGGTACTTTCATGAAACGTAACATCCATGGAGACAAAAGTTTTCCTTCTTGGAGGATGATAACATTTGTACCCTTTATGTGTAGGGGAATAACCAATGAACACACAACAAAGGGCACGAGGATCAATTTTTATTCGAGTAGTGTTATGAATATGAACAAAATATAAACACCCAAACACACGAGGTACAAAGGTAGTAAGAGGTATACCAAGGGTATGAAGAGGAGTACGCTTGTCCAAATGACGGGACGACATACAATTGATGAGTTAAATCGCAGTGAGAAGGGCATCACCCCAATAATATTTTGGAAGAGACATCTAAATAACAAACATCGTGTCTTTTCAAGAAGAGGACGATTTTTTCGTTCAACACACCATTTTGTGCAGAAGAATGTATACAAGTGGTTTGATGAATGATACCATAAGAACTCAAATAGTTTTCAAATTTGATATCCATATATTCACGCCCATTATCACTGCAAAGAATTTTAATAATGACACCAAATTGAGTCGAAATCATTTTATGATTTTTTTGGAAAAGACAGAACACTTCATTTTTACTATGCATCAAATAAACCCATGTGGTACGAGAAAATAATTAATGAAAAAAACAAACCAATGATAACCAGAGATCAAAGCAACAGGACCAGGGCCCTATACATCATTATGAATAGTATATGGTACAAAATAAGGCTTAGACACATGATTGAAAGAGACACGTTTATACTTAACAAGTTCACAAGCATCACACATAAAAGTTTTAAAAACAGAAGATGAAAAACTAGGAAATAACGTCTGCATAGTAAAACTAGAGGGGTGGCCCAAGCGACGATGCCAGGTAGCCAACTGAGGAAGATGGTGAGCATGAAAGGCCTAAGGAACAGTAACATCAAACACGTACAATCCATCACACATTCTACCAGAGCCAATCACCTTCTTCGTCTACAGGTCCTGAAAGACACAATAAGAAGGAAAGAAAGTGATGGAGCAGTTCATGGAATTTGTAATATGACTAACAGATAAGAGGTTGCGAGTAAAAGAAGGGACGTAAAAGACAGAAGCCAAGGTAAGAGAAGAGCAAGTGATAGAGTATTTTACTGCAATAGAGGAAAGAGTTCCATCAATAATGCTTACCTTGTCTCTGCCAGATAATGGTGAATGAGAAACAAAACCTGACGATGACCCAGTCATATGATTTGTGGCTCCAGAATCAATAATCCAATGAGTGGCAGGTGGTACAGCAACAGAGTGAGCACTTGGACTACCTGAATGAGCAAAGGATTAGGATGTACCAGAAGTGGGCTCCGAGGATAACCCTTGCATCATGTGACAGGGAGTCATCATATCATCAACAAAAAAGACCCCAGGTAGAGATAGGGGCTCTGAGATTTGGGCACTGGAAGTACTATCATCAATGAACTCAGTCAGATGAGAAGAGCGGGGAGAGCAAAAGAGAAAAATCCTAAGAACTCAGTCAGATATCTGAGGGTCGGGGCCTAAAGTCCCGAGAAGTGGTGCCCACAGAATGAGAAGCTGCAAGTGCAGAACCACTAGAAAGACCCTCTGAACTCCAAGACTGACGACAATCATATTCCTGCTGGACAATGCTATAGGTTTATGACAATGAAGGGACTGGCATGCGGCCAAAGATCTGAACAATAATCTGATCAAAGTCCCGATGTAAATCATGTAGAAACTCAAACACCCTATTCCGATCTTCGTGAGCACGAACAAGAAGAACATCAGCAGTGAAAACAAGGTCGATGAATGTAAAATGGTCATACTCCTGATATAACTATGTGAACTCCAAATAATAAGCGGACGATGGTCGATCCCTCTGTCGAAGGAGAAATATCTTTCGTCGTAGCTGAAAGATCTGAGCAGTGTTGCTTTTCTAGGAATATGTAGATTCAACACGACTCCAAATATCTACTGCGGTATCCAAGAATAGGTAATTTCGTGCAATAGTCTCTTGCATGGAATTAATCAACCATGACATAACCAAAGAGTTCTCTGATTCTCATTGAGCCCATGTAGATAAGGTACGCGTTGGCTTCGTAATAGTCCTGTTAACATAGCCAAACAAACGGCGACTTTTAAGGGCCAAGGCAATAGATCGAGACCATGATAGGTAATTTGTTGTATCAAGACGAATCGTGGTGATCTGAGATGTCATATGCTCATGCCCAACCCGGGTAGATCCAGCGGGTTGTGATACGTCAGGAGAATCCACCACGTCAGACGTAATGAAATCAGAGAACAAAGATGTGCCGACAGTAGAAAAAATTCCAAGAAGAAAAAACTAGCCTCCACGAGATCGCCAAAAAAAGGGCAATAGCAGAAAAAATGTCAGACACCACCAATAGAACAGCCTCGGATCCTAGAACAATAGATTCTTGAGTGTTGAAGTCAAAGGAGGCTTGAATGAGGAGGTAAAAGGCTTTTCATGAGAGAAAGCAAAAGAGAAAAATCCCAAGATTTATGATATAGGGAGATCCGATGGAGAGATTACTTGATCCCCTTAGTACGAGGTAGAGGGATGAAAAGCGAAACTTTCCTGAGAAAAATGGGAAAAATCAGACGGTTGCCGGAGCGGCGGCCATCCGGGGAGCTGATCGGCGGGTTACGTGGGTACTCGCGACAGACGGATGTTTGAGAAATAAGAGAGGGAGAAGGGAGGAGGTGGAGGGGAGAAGGGTGGCCGACGGTGGAGTTCGCTGGGCTGCGGAGCGGCGAGTGGCGATTAGGGTTTTTTTTCTTCGCGTAGCTCTGATACCATGTTAAACGGGAAAAATAAAATTATTGTATTGAAAAAGAAAACCCCCCTATATATATATCCCCTATATATATTTATATATAGGGTAATACAAATATTAGCTAACAATATCCATTAGCCACTTCGAAGAATCAACAATAGAAACAGATTCTGTATAGTTGGTAGGTCCAAAGCCATCATTTATCTCGTGTAATAGACAATGCAACAGTCGTTAAATTATCATTGTCAATATATCTAGCTGACTTTTTAATGTCTTTTCGTCTTTCATGGGCAATTGAATAAAGATCTTGTTGTGTATGGACATGAGAGGTTGTATTTGAATTATGATCAGATCCACCACCATGATCATCAAAACTGAATTCCTTTGTTGATGATGGAACATCAAGATTAGAAGCTGAAGGATTTAATTTCAACTCTACCTTCTCACTAATACCCTGCAAATTATTTGTACTAGTAGATGAAGATGCATAAGTTTATTTTTCAGATGATAATTGTTACGGAATTGGGAGAAAAATACTGAGTACCTCATATGGAGGTCTCACCCTTTATTTATATTAAAGTGGAGAACATAACATTAGCGATACATAGTGTGGGACAAATGTAAATGCTTCTAATAACACTCCCCCTCAAGTTGGATCGTGGGAACTTCTCAGACCCAACTTGTTACATATGTAGTTCATTCTAGTCCCCGTAACCCCTTTCATAAAAATGTCTGCAACTTGGTCACCGGTCTTCACATGCTTTAGAGAAATAAGGCCTTCTTCATACTTCTCTCTAACAAAGTGGCAGTCGATCTCTATGTGCTTCGTGCGTTCATGAAACACGGGATTAGTGGCTATCTGGATTGTAGCTTGATTGTCACACCATAAAGGAGTGGGATCTTGAACTTGATACCCGATTTCACAGAGAATCTGCCTCACCCACTTGATCTCAGCAACAGTGTGGGCCATGACACGATATTCTGCCTCAACACTAGATCTGACAACTGTGGTTTGTTTCTTGCTCTTCCAGGAGATGAGATTACCGCCCATGAAGACCGTGAATCCCGTGGTTGACTTTCGAGTTGCTAAGCATCCTGCCCAGTCAGAATCACTGTATGCCTCTAGATTGGAATGACCTCGACTCTTGTATGCAATTCCCAAACCAGGATCCTTCTTCACATATCTGACAATCCGAAGAACAGAGTCCCACTGAGACATAGTTGGCGTCGCCATGAACTGACTGACCTTACTTACCGCGAAGCAATGTTAGGACGAGTCATGGTAAGATAGTTTAAATTTCCAACTATTCGACGGTACTTTTCTGGTGAATCAAATAGTTTGCTTTCGGCATGAAGACTCTTTTCTCCTGGTTCCAGTGGGGAATCCACATGGCCACAGTTAGCCATCCCAAGATCAGATATAAGATCAAGAGCATATTTGCGTTGGCAAATAAAGAGAGAGTGGTCATCTTGAGTCACCTCAATTCCAAGGAAATACCGCAATGTGCCTAGATCTTTTGTTCGGAAATTAGAGTGTAAGAATGCTTTGAGATTTGATATTCCGTCAGAGTTGCTGCCTGTGATAACAATATCATCAACATATACCAGTAGCAGAATAGTACTAGCCGAGGAGTTTTGATAGAAGAGAGAGGAGTCTTTAGTACTCTTGGTAAGCCCGAACTGGGTAACAACGGCTCGGAACCGAGCAAACCAAGCCCGAGGGGATTGCTTCAATCCATATAGGGAGGCGAGGAGACGACACACCTTGGTACGCTCCCCCTCAGCAACGAACCCAGGTGGTTGTTCCATATACACTTCTTCATCCAGGAGCCCATGGAGAAAAGCATTCTTGATATCCAACTGGTGTAAAGTCCACTGGTGGAAGACGGCGAGAGAAAGGAGGATGCGAAGAGAGGACATCTTTGCAACCGAAGCGAATGTTTCATCATAATCCACGCCATAAGTCTGAGCATAACCTTTGGCAACCAACCGAGCTTTCAGGTGGTCCAGAGAACCGTCCGCATGCACCTTGACAGAGTAGACCCATTTGCATCCAATTGCCTTCTTACCGGAAGGTAAGGGAACCAGATCCCATGTATGATTCTGTTGGAGAGCATTCAATTCATCATGCATGGCTGCCACCCATCCCGGATCGGCCTTAGCCTCCGCCATAGTGGAGGGTAGACGATAGCGATCAAGAGTCGAGTGCAGCGCAATATGAGAAGCAGACAAGCCCTGGTACAAGCTAACATAGAGTGGTTGTTCCCGACACGCCCGAACTCCTTTTCGGAGTGCAATAGGAACCTCTGGGCTGGCTGGCGTAACCGAAGGGGGAACAGGAGCAGGGTCTTCCGGAGGAACAGTCGGCGTATCATCGGTAACCGAGGTAGGCTGAGGTGGTGGCACCACTGTACTATCAGAAGAGCGACGAGAGTAAACTTTCCCCCATAGAGGGGAGAACAGATCAGTCTGTGAAAGGATAACAGTGTCAGGCCTAGGGACCAAGAGAGTATAAAGAGAATGATCAGGATGGGAGGATCCAGGAAAGAGATATGAGTCGGTCTCCCGGAAGACGACATCAGCGGAAATAATGTATCAGCGGAGATCAGGAGAGTAACACCGATATCCTTTGGTGGTCCGAGAGTAGCCGAGGAAGATGCATTTCAGGGCGCGAGAATCATGCTTGGAGACAGAGGGACGAGCGTCCCGAACGTAGCAAACACACCCAAAGACCTTCAAGGGAAGGGGGTGACCGTGATGGTCCGGATAAAGAGTGTGGTAGGGTGTCTCCCCCTGAAGGATGTAAGTGGGAAGATGATTAATAAGATGGGCAGCCGTGAGAATGACATCACCCCAGAAGTGGTTGGGTATGTGTCGGTGGTGAAGGATTGCCCGGGTGACCTTAAGAAGATGCCGATTTTTGCGTTCGACAACACCATTCTGTTGAGGGGTAGCCGGACAACTAGTTTGGTGGATGATGCCTTTGTCAGAAAGAAAGAGAGACATGGACCGAGACATGTATTCCCGGTCATTATCAGTACGGAGACACTTAATACGAACAAAAAATTGAGTAAATATTTCATTTCATAAATGCTGAAAAATAGAAGGTAGCTCAGAACGATTTTTCATTAGATATACCCAAGCAGTGTTGTAGATATCGACCGACATGTCCAACATGTCGGCCGACATAAAGGTTTTGGGTGCAAACCGCAACAAAACCGATTTGTTTGACAAAAATATCGTTTTGTAAAATAACAGCGATATATCCCGATGTATCGATATATCTCTAACCCGATATTTCAGTTATTATATTTAATATATAAAAAAACAAAGTTCACGGGACCCATATTTTTCTACTTCACGAGTCCATTTAACGCATTCATCATTTCTCGCTCTACCCTAAATTTTACGGGAGAGTCGCTCTAGCGGAGTGGTCGACACTCGACAGCCCCTTCTCCGATGACGAGGCAACGGATCGGCATCTCAGACGAGGACTAGACGACGACGACGGGCTTTCTACGAATTGGCATCGCAGGCGAGGACGCGAGGAGTCGATGTCGGGCTTTAGGGTTTCTGCTACTTCACTCCACTGTAAGCCCCCTTCTTCTTTTTTCTTTTTTCTGCGACAATTGATAGTTTTATTTGGAGTTATTATATTGATCAAGTCATAAAATCTAAAAGTTTTATTAAACTTGTGTTACTGTAAGATTCTTATTTATGCTATAATTAGGTTTCTTTCTTGCAATAGCTAAGTTTATAACTTTCCTTGTGTAAATATACAGTGATTTTGGTTTCTCCTGTGCTAAGAAAAACTCTCCTCCAACTTTACATAATTACATGGGCTTCTCCTTTATTTTTCAAAATTATTTCAAAGAAAATGTTATAAATACTTATTTGTCTATACATTGCTATAGTTATTTGTCTGTACATTTTTACTTATTTGCAAAAAATATGTTTATAAATAATGTAATCTTCATTTAAATATTAAAATCCGATATTGTAAAATATCCCCGATATATCCCCCGCAATCCGACATACGACATTTCAAATCCAAACCGACATGAACCCGACATCCGACATCTACAACCTTGTACCCAAGTTGTTTGGGAAAAATCATCAATGAAAGTGACATAATACTTGTGCCCTAACAATGTAGGAACATGGCACGGTCCCCAAATATTTGAATGAAGCAAATCAAAAGGTGCAAAAACACGAACATCAAGACGAGGACTGTAGCTAACTCTGTGAAGTTTAGCAAACAAACAAGACTCACAATTGCGATGAGAAACTTTCCCATGCTCAGGATACAGACGACGCATGACCTGCATAGACGGATGACCATGACGATAATGAAGATCCAGGAATTCGGTGGAGGCCGCAGAGCAAGCAAAGTGGGATACTTCCTCCAGGACATAGACACCAACACGTAACTTCCCTCTACCAATAATACGGCTTGCCGACTGTTCCTGAAAAATGCAACCAGAAGAGGTGAATATAACAATACACTTTAAATCAGCTGTAAGTTTACTAATAGACAAAAGATTGTAGGCAGATTGAGGGACAAGCGCCACCGAGGAGAGTGGCATATCAGGTGTCACATTGCAGCTACCAAACCCAACGATAGGGACAGTTGAGCCATCTGCAACAGTAATCGAGGCTCCACGATGAGGTTTGTATGAGTGTAAGATACCTGAGGAACTAGTCAGGTGATCAGAGGCGCCAGAATCAACAAGCCACTGGATCGGCCGTTGTGAGGTACAAGCAGGCTGAATGGCTTGAGCCACAACCGCACTAGGAGGCGGTGAGTCAACGTGTAGAGCTTGCAGGTGTCGATACTCATCTTCAGATATGTCAACAGTACGCGATCCCAGAGGTAGAGCAGTAGAGTCAGCCAGGTGCGCCGACCGAGGTGGAGGAGGTTTGGAGGCCCATTCTAGCCGTCCATGAATCAGCCAACATGTATCCTTTGTATGTCCCCGACGCCCGCAATGGGCACAATGTCGCGTGTCCGAGTCACGACCACGGCCAGAGCGCCCCCCCGACTAGCGCCCCGACCTCCTCCTCGTGAGGCAAGAGCCATTGACTCGCCGGAGGACGTATGTAGAGCAGACGACGAGGTACCGATAGAACCAGCCTTAGTAAGCCGATGGTACACACTAGTGGTCTGAAGAGTAGTAAGACTTGCGAGCATTTCAGTCTTCGTGGTGGAGAAGTGAGGATCCAATCCATTCAATAGTCATAGGAGCACAAGGTGTTCACGTTGAGCCTGATGCCCTTCCCTATTAGAGGGAATCTCCCAAAGATCCAAGATCTCATCGGCGAGAACTTTCCACTTGACAAAGTACTCGGTAACAGGACGCGCGCCTTGGCGTAGTTCATCGACCTTGGGGAAGAGTTCACAAAGACGAGAGAGGTTGTTGGCCTGAGAACATCATGTGAAGAGTGTCCCATAGTTCTTTGGTGCTGTTGCAGTTCTTGCACATTTGCTGGACGGAGGGATCCATAGAACTCAGGAGAAGAGCAAAGATGCGACAATCATCACTATACCAGTCGTCATGTTCGGAACTCCCTACTGCATGGGTTGGGAGACGAGTAAGATGATGTGTACGGCGGATGCCTGCAAGAGACATAGTAACCCCCTTCTTCCATAACTGAAAATTGGAGGTAAGGATCGTAGTCGCAATCCTCGCGTTAGGAGGAAAGGAGTTAAGGGAATCCCCGGAGGGAACCGGCGGTAGGGCGGCACTTGTTGCAGAGGAACCCATAGCGAAGAGCAAACAGGCAGGAGCCGGAGCCCAAGCGGGAAGACGTTAGTAGAGCAGCGAGAACATCATGAATGTCGCAGGAGTTGGCGCTGACAGACGCTACGGGAGGCTTTCGCAACAGGAGAAGCCGCAGGAGGCGGCGCGATAGCAGCAGGAGGAGCCGCAGGAGGCGGCGCTGGTAGGAGGGAAGCGGCGCTGGCAGTAGAAGCCGCAGGAGGCGGTGCTGGCAGAAGATACGGGAGGCAGCGATGTCGGTAGGTAGCGTCGTCGCATCTAGGGTAGACGACCGACATCACCTCGCCGGAGGCATGCCGCCGTCGTTACCGGGAGGTGAGCAGGAGAGCGGCGTGCGACGGCTCTCGAAGGCAAGCGGGAGCGGCGAAGGCGAGCGGGAGGGAGCGGGATGCGGGATCGAGCGAAAAAAAAACCTAATTTCTCCGCTTTGATACCATGTTACGAAATTGGGAGAAAAATACTGAGTACCTCATATGGAGGTCTCACCCTTTATTTATATTAAAGTGGAGAACATAACATTAGCGATACATAGTGTGGGACAAATGTAAATGCTTCTAATAACAATAATAATGCGTCCTCATTAAAAGTTACATCCATACTAATTACAAACAACAATAACACTCAAGCCTTTATCCCACTATAGTGGGGTCGGCTATTTGGATCCTTTGTTGTCATTGTGTCCTATCTTTAGTCATAATCTCACTACTGCCTAAGTACATCATGTCTTTCCTTATATTTTCATTCCAAGTATTTATTGGTCTACTCATCCCCCGTTTAACATGCTGAGTGACTAAACTCTCATGACACCTGTTACGGAGCTACACGACGACGGGCCTCATTTGAAAGTTTACACGCGCCGGGCGCATATATCGGGTGACCCCACAATTACCCCAGAAGATAATTTGTGATTTATTGGTTGCTTCTTTTTCTTGAGACGTTTTATTTGCTTGTGTCATTTTAAATATTTTTATATTTACTAATTTCTGAATTTCCTTTTGTATTCGCTCCTCATCGCTATAAGAGGACGCGTAAGCCCTGTATTTTTTCATCCTGTAATGAACGCGTGTTTTCCCTTTTTTCTCTAAACCCTAAATACCTCCTCTATTTCTTTCTCTCCCTCTCCTCTCCTCTTCCCTTCCCCGTAGCCGCCTTTTTTCCGACCCCCAACAACTGGTCCGACCCACCGCTCCGCCCGCCGCTGGCCGCCGGTTGATTCCGCGATCCAAGCCCACACGTCCATGACTTGTCGTTCCGCCGTTTCGCACGTCCGCGACTTACCGTTCTGTCGTTCCGCGACTTGCAGCGCCCGCGTGCGCCGTTCCGCGCGTATTCCACGCCGACTTGCCACGATCCAGCCTATGATGGGCCTGTTCCGCCGACTGCGCCTTTGTCCAATTTGGTTCGCTGCTCCGCCAATGTGCCGCCTGTTCCGCACCGTGCCTCTCCAGCGCCGTCCAGTCCACTGCCGCCAGTCCATGCCCGTCCAACCCGCGTCGCGCCACTGCTGCCGCTCGTCCTTCCGTGGCCATGGCGCCGAACACCCGCTCCACTGTCGAGGCCCCATTGGAGGACGCCAACGAGGCCCTCCTACGCCGTGTCAGTACTTAGGAGTTCATCGTGGCCTCCTTGCAGGTCTCCTTGCTCGCCATCCATACAACTTGATGCGTTGCAACCTCTGGCGGCCTCCTACGCCAGCGGATCCGCGTGCCCGACCACCAACACGTCAATCCTCGGGGCAGCACCACTTCCGCACATCAGGGACGCCACACCTTTTTTCCCCCGACCGCCCGACCCTTGCATTGGACCTCCCCACCTTCGTCGGGGTAGACCCGATTGGGTGGATCTCCAAGGCAGAACTTTACTTTGATGTCCACCTCACACCCGAGTAGGACAAGATCTCTACCGCCGTCGTGGGACTCGACGACTTCGCTCTCCACTAGGCCCGATGGCTCCGCCGGACCAACCCGACCATCTCCTGGTCGGAAATCAAGCAGGAAATGATTCGTCGCTATGACAACCGTTATTTCGGCTCCGCCATCGAAAGACTTTGTGGAGTACGACAATCCAGTGCGCTGGATGAGTACATCGATGAGTTCGTGGCCCTCGTTACCCTTGTTCCTGGCCTACCACCAGATCACTATCTTGGCTTCTTCATATAGGGCCTTCGAACCAACATTCGGTCACGGCTCCGCACCCACCACCCCCGGACGGTTTCCGAGGCCCGCGACATGGCCCGCCTTGTGGAAGCGGATTTGTCATCACGCCCCCCCCCCCCCCCCCCCCCCCCCCCCCGCCAATTCCAGGCGGGCCTCCGCCAGGCGGCCGACCATGGAGGACTACTACCCCGGATCCCCAAGCCCCTCGGCCCCCTCTGACCGCATGGCCATGCCGTCCTTCCCCGCCTCAACAGTTCTCCAACCACGAGTTCGACAATCTTCTCCGCGAAGGGTTGTGTTTCCGCTGCTGTCAGCCCTATTCTCCTACCCACGTTTGCGCGGTCAAGGAGTTTCATGCAATCATCGGCGACTTCGAGCCCGAGATAACTTTGGCGGACTTTGAAGACCTTGAGATCACGATAGAGGACACCACAGAGGCCGTCGCTGACGCATGCCTTCACCATTTGGAGCTTCCATGCTTTTCTGCAGGTGAAATTTCAGGCCCCCAAACCATGAAATTGGCGGGTAAGTTGGGCGACAACCACATTGTCATCATGGTAGACAACGGGGCGAGTCATAATTTTCTTTCATCTCATCTGGCCTAGCAGCTACGTCTTCCAATAGAACCTTCTCCAAATTTCATGTCTCTCCCTCTCCTCCTCTCTTCCTCTCTTCCCCGTAGCCGCCTTTTTTTCCGACCCCCCCAACAACGCGTAACAAGTGCTTCTAATGACCTTCTTTATACGTGACCAAACCATCATAGTCGATCTTCTCACATCTTCTCTGCATTTATGTCACTCCTGTCTTATTCTTGATATATTCATTCCTAATTTTATTCAATTTCGTGTCCATACATCCATTTAAGTATTCTCATCTCTGTTACTCCCATTTTTTGCTCATATACACAATTCACTGCCCAAACTCAACACTCAAAACTATAGAACATTGTTGGCCTAATTACAGTATGGTAAAACTTGCCTTAAATTTTAATGGTACTTTATGATCTCATCAGATCCTTGGCGCCTCTTAGGCTCTATTTGTTTGGGCGCTTCGCTGCTTCGTTTTGGGCAAACGCCGCCGGAAGGAGGGTAAACAAATGAATCTCCAGCAGCGTTTGCTCCGTTTCCACCCGCCCGCCTTGAGAAATGCCTCAAAAACCTCCGTTTGGAGCAGCCACCTCCCCCCTCCGATTCGAACACTCCGTTTCCACCCGCCGGATCAACCCGCCACCGCCGAACCAAATGGAGCCTTAACGTCAATCAACCTGCTTGGATTCTATATATCACATCTTTATCAACACCTACATCTTTCTGAACTATCGATCAAAGATATTTAAAGCACTCACTGCGGGAAATATCTTGATCACCTAACTTAATAACAAAGTCATTCGTCCTTCTTGCACTGATAAATTTAGGCTTCATTTGAGAGAGCGGTTGCAGTTGTAAAATGAGTTGTTGTAAATACAGGTTTGTAAATGAGCTGTTGGAACTGGTTGCTGTAAATGGAGATTTTCTTGGGTAGTCTGTGTTTGCAGAGCTGTTCAGAACATAGAACCGTTTGACAAAACAACGGTGACGTTTTATAAATATTTTTTAATTATTTTTTCTAATATATATATATTCTAATATATTTTAATAATTTATATATATATATATATTATTTTTTATTAAATAAATATTACTGTTAAAACTATTGAACTATACAAAATTAAAAAAAACTCCTCCGCCCCGCCTCCGCCATGACTCTGCCCTACTTTCGTCGTGACTCCGCCCTGCCTCTGCCGTGCTCCGCCGCCGCCGGCCTGCCCAGAGCCCACCGCCGGGTTCGCCGGGGTCCGGCGACCTCGCCGGTGGGCTCCGGGCAGGCCGGCGGCGGCGAAGCCACCGACTGCAACCATAAAGAAGATACGGTACGGTGGGCACCGGAGGGCGGCACGGCGCTGGGCTGGGAGGCGGCACAACAAAATTTTCCTCCCCCCAAAACGCGACAACTGGAGGTATCGCGCAGTGTTTCGTCCCGCAGAATTTAGAACCGGGAGAAACGCCGGGCGGTTCTAACTTAGAGCGGAAAAACAAATGGAATTCCTCCCTCTTGGTGTTTTGACAAAATGAACCGGAGCAAGAACATAATACCAAATGATGCCTTAAGCTCCATATACTCCTTTTCCATGCTCAACATAAACCCTTCTTTTCTAAAGTGCCTCGCCAAGATTCAAGTTGTGTGTTTACACCCTTGCGCGTCTAATCGACCAAAACGATATCATCTGCAAATAATATCCACCAAGGTATTGCTTGTTGGATATGTCCAGTAAGCTCATCTAAGATAAGGGCTTAAAGCTCGATCTTGATGTAAGCTAACAATGCCAGGAAATTCCTGTGTTAGTCCTCCAAATGTTCTCCCCCTCATCACCGTATGCATATATTTGATTATGTTAATGTATGATACATTTACACATTTCTTTTGTAATACTCTCCATATGATCTCTCTTAGAACCCTATTGTAAGCCTTCTTAAAATCGATAAACAGCATATGCAAATCTTGTTTTCTTTCTTGATAGTTGTCTATGAGTCTCCTCAAGAGATGTATAGCTTCAATGGCCGACCGCCCTGGCATGAATCCAAATTGATTCTTCGAGGTGCTAGTCTCTCGTCTTACTCTTCTTTCTATTACTCGTTCTCATAGTTTCATGACATGACTCATTAATTTAATTCCTCTGTAATTAACACAATTTTGTATATTTCCTTTTGTTCTTATACAAAGGTAGCAATATACTTTCTCTATTGGTACGAGATTCTCTTCGATTTCAGCATCTTATTGAAGAAACATGTAAGCCATAAAATTCCTTCTTTCCCGAGACATTTTCATTCTTCGATGGGTATATCGTCTGACTCAATCGTTTTTCTATTTTTCATCTTTTCTCGAACATCATTTACCTATGATACTTGAATTTTACGATAAAACGTTCTGTTTATATATAATTGATAAAAGTATCTTTTCATTGCTCTTTAATTAGGGGTGCAAACGAGTCGAGCTTGAGTCGAGCTTGGCAAAATTTCCAAGCTCGAGCTCGAGCTTTTCATTTCGAGCTCGAGCTCGAGCTCGACGCGCTCATTTTTCCCAGCACGAGCTCGAGCTCAATGACAACTTATCGAGCTCGAGCTCGAATTTCGAGCTCGCGAGTTTTTTTAGCTCATGAGCTTTATTTTCTTATTTTTTTAATATTTTTTTAATATTTTATATATATATATTTTTAAAAAAATTGGTATAAAAAGCTCGCGAGGCGGCTCGCGAGCTCATGAACATTAACATTCGAGCTCGAGCTCGACTCGTAATCGAGCTCGAGCTCGTCGAGCTCGAGCTCCACAGACTCGAGCTCGAGTCGAGCTTTTTTCGAGCCGGCTCATCGAGCTTTCGAGCCGGCTCAACTCAACTTGCACCCCTATCTTTAATTGTCACATCATTCGTCAAAACTATATCTCTTAGACCCAGTTGCATAACTGTGTAACTGAGTAATATGCACTTATCAAGGTGATTACCCTACCAAACTTCTTCTAGAATTTTGAAGTCAAATGGTGACAGTGGAGAACGATTGACTAACATGCAGCGTATACTGCCTCGGCCCCAAAATTATGTCGATGACATAAACTAGCATTTGAGAGCATACAACTTACGTTCTCAGAGAGTTTTGTTCATCTGTTCTACAACACCATTCTGTTGGGGTTTACCTGGATTGATTTTGTGTCTTGCACTCCCATGATTAGCACAAAACTCATTGAAGTCACCATCACAGAATTCTAACCATTATCTTTTTTGATCTTCTTGACCTTTCTTCCTGTCTCGATTTCAGTAACGGGTTCTCACTTAAAATGGAGAATGTTTCATTTTTGTCTCAAAAGAGAAACCCAGATTTATGAGAAAAATCATCAATAATAGACATTATATAGCGACATCCTTCATGAGAGGGAACTTTAGACTGTCCCCAAAGATCAAAGTGAATATAATAAAAAATATCTTTTGTAGGGTGAGTTGTTGAAGAGAAACTAACTCTTTTTTGTTTCCTAAAAATGCAATCTTCACAAAAGTCCAATTTGCTGATACAATGTTTACCGAGATGACCTTGCTTGCTCAGAAGATGCATACCTTTTTCACTCATATGGCTTAGGTACATGTGCCATAATTTGGTGGCATCATGATCTGGCAAAGAAGATGATACAGTTGGTGAACCTGCCACAACAGAGCCTTGCAAGACATATAAGCTACTAACTTGTTTAGCTTTTAATAAAATAAAATCACTTTTAAATACCTTTAAAACTCCACCTTCAGCTAAATACTTGCACCCAAGTGTCCGATCGAGACTTTAGTCAAACTTCTGACAATATCATCACGAGTCTTGATCGGAATAATACTTATTCTTGCAACGTTACATTGGGCATCATTGCACATTAAGATGATGCAACTATCAACATTATTAAAAATTGAGAATAAATCCCTATGAGGGCACATATGAAATGTACATCCATAATCAAGAATCCACTTAGTTTTTTTTATTATCAGAAGAACAGCTGAAAACAAAATATCACCATCAGATGCGGTTTCAATATTAGCAGTTCGGTTGTTTGTTGAGGTTTTCTTTTCTTTTTTACTTTTCTTCAAAATATAACATTAAAAAATATCATGCCCAAATTTCTTGCAGTAGCAACAAGTTTTGTTGAATTTGTGTCCCCTAGATATGGATTTTAACTTTTTATTACTATTATTCCGTCTTTCTTGAATTGTACATCTAATACTTAAACCTTCACCCTTATCCTTAGAATGAACTTCAAGATCAAATTTTTCTTTGCACAATAAATTATATTTGACATCTTCGAAAGATAAAGTATCATTGTTATCCTATAAATTTTTCTTTGAGCAAAACATCTTTATCTTCATCTTCAATTTTAATATCGATAGTTTGCAGATCCATTATAATAGTGTTAAACTCGTTAAGATGATATTCAATAGATGTGCCTTCAGCCATACAAATTGAATATAAGCGCTCCTTCAGGCGAAACTTGTTTACGAAACTCTTGGTCATATATAAATATTCCAATCTTAGCTATAATGTTACAACAGTTGTCTCATTGGCCACTTCACCAAGAACCTTTTTGGGCAAGCAAAGTTGGATTGCTGAAAATTCATTTTCATCCAACTCCTACCATTGCTTATCGGTCATGGAAGTTGGTTTTTTTGTCCTCTCATCTAAAGCTTTACTTAATCCGTTCTGGGTAATAACAACCTTCATTTGGACTATCCAAATAGAAAAACTATTCTTACCATTAACCTTCTCGAAGTCAAATTTTGTAACAGTGGACTTTTTTTAAAAGTCTAAATTGAGTACACTCGCTCGGATACCACTTGTTGGGATATTAACACTATGCAAAAGCACAAGTTTTACGGGGAAAACTCTCCAGCATAGATAGGAAAATTACGGGCTACGGCGAGCAATATTAGTCCATTATAAGGGGGATAGGACAACAAATCCTCTTAGTAATGATGACAGAAGAAAATTTCTCTCTCAAATCTTTCTCAAAGTGAAATTTGATGAGCTAGCACTCATGTAATAAGAAGAGAGTTGGTTTGATGATGCTCAACATCATTCATAGTGGTGCCTTTTATATTTAAGCTAATACTTGTTTTTTCATCCACCAACCATGCATTAATTTGGTTGGTGGGAATTTGCACTCATTTTTCTTCATCCACAAACGATGCATTAAATTGGTTGGTGGTGCGTTGCGTCTTCCTCTGCTTATGTATCCCTAAGGGGCATTGCCGTAATTTGTATGTCTCACTTCTCTATATAAGGGAATCATAGTGTCTCCAATTTTTTATCTTGAAGATACTGTGATACGGGCACGAAAGACCACATCCTTGGCAAGCTCTACGCAAGAGTTTACACGAGACGTGTGCGGGTTTTATGCGCGGCTTAAGGATGCGCCCGATTGGATCTAGGATCAATATTTTCGTTATATTTTCCTTTTATTGCATATTGCCTTTTATCTTGTATTTCCTTTTATTGGGTATTTCCTTTTTATCATGTAAGTGCCTCCCTATATATACGGAGAAGGAGAACCAATATATTCAGGCATTTTCTATCTTGAATAAGATTTGGAGGGATTACGACCCAGTGTAACCCGGCCTTGTGTTATCTATCAACTTGGTCCGACCTGCCCGAGTACGCGCCGCCAGAAATTCTTGCCCTGTGACGCCAGAAATTTCGTGAACGTCCCTTTCCGTCGGCGTATTCTTCCACGGGGCTGATCCTGTCGACCGTCGCTGCTTCCGCAGTTTTCTCCGTGCGACTTCCGCATTTTGTCGGCTTCCACCGGCGGGATACACTACTTCCGCACGTTTTTCTGCGTCAACCCCCATAGTCTTCTGCGACCTTCCACAAGGTTCCCGCAGGATCTTCGACGTCGACCTTCAGCGGCCCTTCTGCACCTCCCAGTGCCGTTGATTCCGCGCCTTCCGGCGCCGAATCCCTTCCACGTTTCCAGATCGGCCCGCCTCTCCTTTCAGATCCCAGTCGGTTCCCTCTCAAGCCCTATTAGGCCTCTTGCTCCACTCCGCGCATGCCCGTGACACGCGGGATGACTGCTCGTGACAGGGACACCCCCTCCCTCGTTTGAGGGTCTTTCCGACCGTATGGATCAAGTCGACACGACTCTCTCCGACCTTCAAGTTGCAGTCCGGGAGATTCACTCGCTCCTTTCGGCTCGACCGGCCATACCCTCACCACCACCGTCCATAACAGTTCCCTTTATTCATTCTTCCAGCAGTGTCGCCGAACCACTCAGGGTTCCTTCTCCCTTCGGCGATCCGACGGCTCCCCACCTCCGCCGACTCGACATTCTGGTGTTCGATGAGACTGATCCCATGGGCTGGTTGGCTCACACGGAGCAATACTTTGATATCCAGGGCACTCCATACGCCCAAAAGTGCCCCTGGCGACGATCTACATGGAGGGCTCAGCTCTCTATTGGGTCTGTTGGCTTCGCTAATCCACACCTACTCTCTTCTGGCTTCCCTCAAAGACGAGCTGCTTCGTCGCTACGACACACGCCATTCCGGAAATCCCTTCGAACGCCTCAACAACGTTCGGTAGACAAGCACCGTTGACGTCTACATCGATGCTTTCATAGAGGTCTCCACACATGTTCCCGGTCTGTCACCAAATCACTACTTGGGCACCTTCCTTGCCGACCTACGGTCGCACATCCGAGCCCGCCTGCGGGTGCATGATCCGACTACACTTACTCGCGCTATGGAACACGCTCTCTATGTCGAAGAGGATTTTTCCACCTTGTCCTCCAGCCCGACACTTCACTCTGCCAGTGCATCCTCGGCTACCCGCACCAGCTCGATCAGGCCATCGGCACCTCCACTTCCTCTTTCGGCCGAGCCCTCTCTTGCCCAGGGCCGGCCTCCACCGCGAACTCCTGCAGCACCGTCCCGAGCCAAGATACCGGTCCATAGGCTCTCTCAGGCCAAGATTCGGACCTCCACAACAAGGGTCTTTTCTTTTGATGCAAAGTCCCTTACTCCCCTACTCATATATGCTCGAACAAAGACTTCAAAATGCTCCTTGGGGGCGAGGATGACGACATTGGCCTGACCGACTTTGAGGCCTTAGATCTGGATGAGGACTCCTCGAACCGGCCCCAGCAGCTCTTGTCCATCGCCTCGAGGTCTCCTGTTTCTCAGTTGGAGGCATGATCAGACCATGTACCTTGAAGTTGGAGGCCTCCCTTCATGACCGTGCACTAGTACTCATGATTGACAGCGGAGCAAGCCACAATTTCATCTCCCAAGCCCTCGTGAAGGAGCTGCAGATTCCGGTGTCAGCCTCTCTGGGCTTTCATGTATGCCTCGACGACAGCCGTCCGGCTCCAACAACGGGTCGCTGCCTTGGGCTACCCCTCACAATCGGATCCTATTCGGGTGCAACGGATTTCTACGTCTTCGAACTTGGCGGACTTGATGTCATTCTTAGCGTAGCCTGGCTACGCACGCTAGGCGACATTTGACACAACTGGGATCGCATGGTCTTCGAAGCAGTGGACACCACTCGTCATCTACAGGGAGACTTGTCCACTTGGCCCGTTCCCCTGCCGCCCTGTGCTCCATCCTGCGGACGACAGACCCAGACTTCAGCGTCCTCCTGTGGCACATGGAGGCGACGACTTCCCAAGTATCGCACGTTCTGCACGCCGACGTCCAACGACTCTTGAACATGCATGGACTCCTCTTTTTTACACCGCATAGGCTTCCCCCGATACGAGCTGTTGATCACGCCATTGTCCTACAATCGGGGGGCATTGGCCGTCTTCTTCCGGCCGTATCGTTACGGCCATGATTAGAATACCGCGATGGAGGCCATGGTCGCCGAGATGCTTACGACAGGCATCATCCAACCGAGTGCGAGCTCACCATCCCCGACAAGTACCCAATTCCCTTCATCCAGGAGCTGTTGGATGAACTACAATGAGCGACCTACTTCTCCAAATTGGATCTTCGTTCGGGCTATCACCAGATTCGGGTCAGAGCCGACGATGTGCCAAAAACGGTGTTTCGCATCCATGACAACCATTATGAGTTCCTAGTCATGCCCTTCGGTCGGACTAATACCCTAGCCACGTTCTAATCCACAATGAATGACGTCTTCCGTCCACATCTATGTAAGTTCGTCTTGGTATTTTTTGATGACATTTTGGTCTTTAGCTCTTCTTCGCAGCTCCAATTGGATCACCAGGCCACCGTACTTCAACTTCTCACATAGCACCAGTTCGTGTCCCACCATAAGAAGTGCCTATTTGGGCAAACACAGATCGAATATCTTGGGCACATCATCTCAGGTGCCGACCTGACGAAGGATCCGACCAAAGTGGACGCGGTCTCACAGTGGGCGACTCTGACGAGCATTAGGGCGGTGTGCGGATTCTTGGGCCTTACCGGGTACTACCTCTGATTCATCCGCAACTACGGGGTGTTGGCGCGATCATTGATCGACCTCAAAAAGGGGGCACCATTCTCTTGGGGCTAGGCAACCCAGGAGGCCTTTCACGACCTACAACACACGCTCACATCAGCCCCAGTCCTAGGCATGCCAGGCTCTTCTCAGCCATTCGTGGTGGAATGCGATGCTTCCGGGAAGGGGGTGGGGGCGGTCCTCATGCAGGGGGGTCGTCCCATCGCCTATTTCTGCAAGGCCTTCACTAGCCGGCGGGATGCAACATCCGTTTACCAAAGCGAGCTCCGGGCACTCATCCTCTCTGTTCAGCACTGGCGCTCCTACCTTCTTGGGAGGCCCTTTTTCGTGCGCACAAATCACAACAACTTGCGCCACTTGTGTAGTCAGAAGGTCACGACGCCTGCACAACAACTGTGGATCGCAAAACTTCTTGGGTACCAGTTCTCCATCGAATACAAGACGGAGAGAACAAACATTGTCGCTGAAACCTTGCCCCGACGAGAGCACGTGGAAACCTTGGCAGTGATCTCCCAGGCTCATTGGCGGGATGCTGATGCCCTACAGGCATAGGTGTGAAGGGATACCCACTACACCTCCGTGATATAGGATTTGCAGAGAGACCCAAGTTCGCACCCTCCCTTTCGGATGATTGGAGATCAGCTTTTCTACCGAGATTGTCTCGTGGTCACAGAGTCGTCGCCCTGGATTTCCCGTCTGATTCACGAGTTTCATGCTACTTCGACATCAGGCCATTCCTGTTCCTACCCGACGTACTGACGACTGGAATCCACCCTGTTTTGGCAAGGTATGTTGCGTAACCCGACCTTGTGTTATCTATCATATTGTGAGTTTTAGGCTCTCTTGGATGAGAAAGACTCTTAGGGGGAACCAACCCTCAAGAGTTCGGGTCAAGCTTGTCTCGACAATTGTATCTCTCGTTTATGTTCAATCATTTAATTTCAGTTCTTGATGGCGTGTGACAATCAATTTGTTTGGCATGCCCTTCGTTTAGGGTTCCCGCCAAAATCCTAATTGGCTCTGGATCACTTTTCCAGCCGCACCGCCTTCCGCTCAATTCCTCCCGGTTCGATCCACTCCAGCGCATGCACCTTCATCGACCAATCGCGGCCCTTGGAACCCGCCGCCCCTCGACCCGCTCTGGTTGGGTTCCCTCCAGTACACCCCTTCGAGCCCGTCTCCCCTCCAGCGCCTACGTTGGCCCCACATCAACCCTCCAGCATCCCCGTCTGCCTCTAGTTGGCCAACCGACGTTTCCTTGTGCTTCCAGCGGCCTTCCAAATCCTACTTTCGTATTACACAGGCCCTCATGCGGCTTTTGTAGCCTTCTGGCGGCCCTCCTTCGGCTTTTGCAACCATTTGGGGGCCCTCCAGTGCCTCCAACACCTCCTCTCACACCTCTTCGGTGGCATCACACTCAGTGTCGTCTGTTTCAGCAGCCTCAACCTCGCTTCCTGCACTTAGTTGTTGCCACCGTCCCTGACCTTGCCTTTCCCTCCCACTGCCATGCCCCATTCAGCCTTTTTGGCACTCTCTATCTTCGGCCCTCATCGTTCCATGCCACAAACACGTTCAATGACCTTCCACACTGACGAGGACACCTCCTTTGCCTCCGTTGACACCTATCACATGGATCAACTCGAAGCACGACTTGAGGATCTCAATCTCCTCCTTCGAGAGCTCTCGGACACGGCGGTAAACCGCCCACCTGCCCCTCCACCACCGCCGCAACCTCTTTGGCCCGTCCCAGATTATATGGGGTTTCTCCACCCCACTACGGACATCCATCCGGCCTATCTTCGTCGGATCAAGATCTTTGTGTTCAACCGAACCGACCCCCTCGGTTGGATCACCTATGCCGAACAGTTCTTCGACCTTCAGTCCACCTCCACCAACCAGAAGGTTCCCATGGGCACTATCTATATTGAGGATTTGGTGCTACATTGGGTGTGTTGGACGCGCCAGCAGGTTCCTGATCTCTCTTAATCCACGCTGAAGGAGGAACTCCGTCACTATGACATCCGCCAGGATGGCAATGCCTACGAGTGCCTCAGCTCAGTGTACCAGTCCGACACCTTGGCCACCTACATTGACAAGTTCATTGAGGTTGTTACACACGTAGCTGACCTATCCCCTGACCATTTCCTGGGGTACTTCCTTAAGGGTCTACAACCCCACCTTTGGGCGCGCCTCTGAGTCCACAATCCGATGAATCATTTTCGTGCCATGGAGAAAGCTCGTTTCCTTGACGAGGAACTCTACACAGCCCATTCACCCTCCTCTTCCCGCACACCCCACCAAGCGCTGCCATTGCCACCGTTAACGCTGAAATCTCTGCCACCTCTTCCCTGCTTGGATTACGTACCCCCACATGGGCCCCCGCTGCTAGGCCCACCTCCGCCGCTGCCAGTTCCTTCATCGTCGCCTCCACAGACTCCCCGACGACCCCATCGCTTATCTCACAAGCAGCACCTCGAGCTTTGCCGCAGGGGTCTTTGCTTTCGCTACTAGCAGTCGTACTCGCCCACCCACATCTGCGCTTTCAAAGACTTATGCATGTTTGTTGGATCTGAAGACGATGGTTCTGACTTTGGAGACTTGGATTCTCTAACGCTCGCGGATGACTCCTATGGACCTCGACCTTGAGAACAAGGTTGTTTTTTGGGAGGGGAGTGTTGATATATAGCCCTAAAGGGCATTATTGTAGTGATAGTGTCTCTTATTTTCTTTCTTGAAGATGTTGTGATTTGTGAGTGTTAGGATTTTAGGGGGAACCAACCCTCAAGAGTTTGGGTCGAGCATGTCTCGACAATTGTATCCCTCGTTTGTGTTCAATTTTTTAATTTAAGTTCTTGATAGCGTGCAACTATCAGGGATTTGCAATTTTTTATTACCAAGAATCTCTTTTTGAATGAAATGATGAAGGATTTAAGTGTTTGAATTTTGAACCACAATTTTTTGACACAACAAGAAGAAAGCGGAAGGCGATTGAAGAGTTTGTCGGGCGAGTTTTTTTTCTTTGGCGGGCTATGAATAGTAACAGAGATGAGTTGTTAAATTCATTGTACACCAAGGACTGAGTAGGCGCTGTAAAAGAAAAAATGACAGAAGTTATAGTACAAGGTGTGACCCTAAAGGGTTATGAGACCTGGATGCAAATACCAACGATGACGACTCATGTTCTTTCTCTTAGGCTTCGTTTGCCACGGCTGTGGCAGTCATGAACACGGTGGTTATGAACCGTCATTCTTGAAAACCCGGCCTGATGGGGATCCATCAGATTATGCACCAAAAGGGGTTCGCCGCAAGGAGGGACCTACGTTCGTGTACTAGCGCAGGAGGGCTTGATCGAATCAGTGAGCCGACTCCACGGATGCGTCCGGATCCGCATCACAAATCTTTTTGATATATTACTTTTGTATTTTTTGGTTTTTATTTGATGTATTTGAGTGGCCCCACGTCCGGACAATCATAGTCGTCGATGGTGGGATGTCCTACTTGTTTTTTTATTATAAATATGTAGTTAGTGAGCTGATTTAGGTCATTGCAGAATTTGGATAACAGAATTTTCGGATTCCCGCGATCCCTCCACGGTGCCGACTCCGTGGAACCCTAGGTGACGACTACTAGGTGCGTATCTCCCTCCCCAAGCCTTCCCCTAACCCTAGTCCACTTTTCTCCCCCTCCAAACCCCTTTTTCTGCCGCCTCCCAGCCCTCTAACCAGCCGCTACTTGCTGGTTTTGCCTTTCCCCCTTCAGTCGGCCACCCCCCAGCCAACCAACCGCCGGCCGCCCCTCTAAATCCACTCCCAGCAGGTCGCTGCCAGTCCCACCTCTCCCGCTCACTGTCGCCGCCTCCTTTCCACCCATCTACAACAGCCGCCGACCACTACATCGCCCGCCCTCAAACCCTAGCCCCTCCTCTTTGCCGCCAACCCCTCCCACCTCGTGGAACCACTTCCAACAGCCTCCCCATTCAAATTTGTCCAGACTTGGACAAACCAGTCCCCGATCCGCCAATTCCCTCACTCGTTCCCTATTCCCTAGCTCAGATCTGCTCTCAAATCATCAGATGTACTCTCCCCCGCCCGAATCCACCCATACGTTGCCGAATCTACTCATTTCCAGCCCGTTTCCACCTTCCATTGCCGAGAACAGCCACCTACGTCATTTTCCACGCCTCTGATTCCACCTCGGATCGCCGTCCACTCATCTCTGATTCCGAATTCTTCAGTGTCTTGGTCAACCCACTACTTGGTGAGTGTTCGTTGTATTGGACTATTTTATTCAGCGTATTTTTATTGGATTGGTCACTATATTTGCTTGGGAATCTTGTATGTGAAAATTCGCTTCGATACGCTTATAACTTGCAGGTGAGATTTATTCGCTGCATGCTTAGCTTTAGCCCTCCGAGCGGAGGAAAACCATTAAATGTTTGTTTATTGAATGTTGTTTCTCTGTTTTAATTTATTCTTGTGTGGGTTGAAATTATTATTGCTCGTATTGATTTATCGTCTTCATCGACGGAACCATTGCATATAGATCAAGGTTAATGTGTCGAGTCTACATTTCACCCCGAGAAGTCTTGGTTTTGTGCACCCCCGTAGCCTACCCCGCATCAGTTGGTATCAGAGCCAGGTTGAGTCGTTTGCATGCTCCGTTGTGGTAGGATTTTTAGAGCAAGCATGTCAGATCAACTAGTCACTGACGACCGAGCCGCAAGCTCGAATTCGGGTGTCGCTTTTACTGAGTTTCAATGTCGTATTCTAGATCGTTTGGGCACTTTAGGTACCCAGTTTGTCGACGTGCGTCATGAGTTTGCCGAGGAGAACCTCCGTTTAGATCAGTTAGAGAATGTCAGGGACGCTCCAACGTAACACGATAACTCGCTTTAGGATGACCCTGATGCTCCTCGTCTTGACCAGTGTCTGATGGATGGTCAGCCTCCCATGGATCGTTATCGTCGTGATATTCCTCCCCAATCTCCAGCACCGCCGACGAGGCAAAATCTCGATCTTGCAATTAAGCGTAGACAAGTTCCGGCTCGTGATAGGCACCCACACCAGCGTGATGAGTATCGTTTGCTCCGTGAGACTTAGCCTGACCCCATAGATCGTGTACCCCCACACGGTCGCCGCGACCATCACCGTGACGAATATTAACCCCCGAGTCGGAGAGAGCGTGGTCCCCCACCCGCTCGATATGATTACGCCTATGATGATTATCCTGAGGATTACCTCAACCCACAGAGAGGTGGCTATGCCTACGACATTACTCGTCGTATTTGCCTCAACGCCTCTTCATTCGATGGCCGCGTAGACTCAAAAGCCTTCAATGATTGACTCCTTGACATGGACCATTATTTTGAGTGGTATGACATGAGCGACGAGCGTTGTGTTCGCTTCGTCAAAATGAAGCTGGTCGGACAGGCTAAAGTATTCTGGATTAGCGTAGAGAGTGCTGTTGAGCGGGACAACTATTATCCTATTACTCGATGGAATGATATGAAGAAAAGGTTGATAGACTAGTATCTCCCTGCCTTTTACCAAGACCAATTGTCTAATCAGTTGTAGAACTTATGAAAAGGGTCACTTACTGTCACTGAGTATATGGATCGCTTCGACGAGCTTGTCGTTAGGAGTGACATCTCGGAGGAGCCCATTACCACCGCCTCTCCCTTCAAGGCTGGCATACGTTCAGAGATTCAGAGAGTGTTGATTCCCCATCATCTCGAGACCGTCGATCAGATATTTCAGCTAGCTCTAGAGTACGAGCAGTACCTCTGATCATCTAACACGACGCAGTTTCTCTCTCAGACTAATACCTCGACTTATAGGAAACCCGCTCCGCCCCAGACCACCGTAGTTGCACCCCCACGTGTTCCCGCAGATACGAAGGGCAAGACCATCGCCACTGATGGCCAGTGATCTGGGGGTATTCTGTGTTATAGATGTTTTGACAGAAGACACGTGGCGGCGCAGTGCCCCACGTGAATCCTGCTAGTTGAGGATGAGGAGCAGGATTTAGAAGGAGATGAGGAGGTTACTAAGGAGATCACAACCATTGTTGAAGAAGGATGGGAGAGTGAGGTTGAGCGATCCTTAAAGATGGGAGTGATTAGACACCTCCTACACACCCCACGTGTCGATGAGGATTTGCGTCGCACTACCATATTCTACATGTACTTTCCTAGTGCAGGAGGTCCTTGCAAGTTAGCTATCGAGAGTGGAAGTTGTGTGAATATCGTGGCCCAAAAGGGTCCTGGTCGTATGCAGGTGAAGGTTGGGCCTCACCCACACCCTTATTGTGTCGTCTGGGTAGATAAGACAACAATCCAAGTCACCCAGCTTTGTCTTATATCGATTAACATCGTCTTATTCCAGGATCGGGTCTGGTGTGATGTCATTCCCATGGATGTCGCCCATGTGTTGATCGACCGCCCTTGGCTATTTGATCGCGACGTCACGTGTTTTGGCCCCTCGAACATATGTCTTTTATGACAATGGGCATAAGATTACATTGTCGCCAACCCAACCCAAGGAGAAGTCCAAGGGTCAGATTGAGCCTTCTATGAGCACGAGCACCTCGAGACCCCTACATATCTTGAGGCGAGGCGAGTTTCTACGAGACAGTATTGAGTCTGACATCATTTATGTTGTGGCAGCCACTATGGCTTCTGAGTGCCCCCTTGACGACCCTCCCCCAGCGGTGCGTCTCGTTTTGGATGAGTTTGCAGATATCATGCCTGATGAGCTCCCCAATGAGTTGCCCCCTCCACGGGACATTCAACACGCTATTGACTTGGTCCCCGGGGCTTCTCTTTCGAACCTGCCTCACTACCATATGCACCCTGATGAGCATGTTGAGCTCAAGAAGCAGGTTGATGAGCTTCTTCGGAAGCAATTTATTCGTGAGAGCTTGAGTCTGTGTACGATTCCTGCCCTTCTTACCCTTAAGGACGGTAGCTGACGTATGTGCATCGATAGCAGAGCTATGAATAAATTACTGTCAAGTATCGTTCTCGACTCGATGACCTATTGGATACTATGTCCGGTGCCCAATTTTTTTTCAAGATCGTTCTACGTAGTGGGTACCACCAGATTCGAGTTCGTGAGGGAGACGGGTGGAAGACAACATTCAAGACTAAGGATGGTCTGTACGAGTGGCTAGTCATTCCATTTGGGCTATCGAACTCCCCAAGTACATTCATGAGAGTCATGACGCAGGTCTTACGACACTACATAGGCAAGTTTCTGGTGGTATACTTCGACGATATACTGATCTATAGCCAGACCCAGACCGACCACCTCGATCATCTGAGGCTTCTCTTTGGCACCCTCCGCAAGGAAAAATTATATGTGAATTTGAAGAAGTGCTCATTCCTTTCTGATTTTGTTCATTTTCTGGGATTCGTTGTATCATCCAATGGAGTTTCCGTCAACCCTGAGAAGGTTAAGTACATTCGAGACTGGCATGTGTCTGTAACCATGCATGAGGCTCGCAGCTTTCACAGACTTGCCACCTTCTATAGGAGGTTTGTCCAGTGGTTCAGTACGATCATGGCCCCATTCACGAGCTGCCTTCAGAAGGGAGAGTTTCAATGGACCGCCACAGCCACCAAGTCATCTGAGGAGATTAAGGAGAGATTGACGACGGCTCCTGCCCTGAGACTACATGATTTTAGTTGTGCTTTTGAGATCGCGTGTGATGCTTCTAGTGTTGGTATCGGTGGCGTATTGAGCCAACAGAGATATCTGGTTTCTTACTTTAGTGAGAAACTGAACGAAGGCAGGAAAAATACTCGAATAATGATCGAGAATTTTTTGTTATTGTACAGTCTCTGTGCTACTGGAGGCACTATCTACTCCCTCAAGAGTTTGTGCTTTACTTTGATCATCAAGTGTTACGATATCTAGATTGGCAGCGCAAGTTGGGACACCGACATGCCAAGGGGGTCAAGTACCTCTAGGATTTCCATTACGTTCTCAAACACTGAGATGGTGTTGAGAACAAGCCGGCTGATGCGTTGAGTCGCCATGTCTCCTTGTTACAAATGATGATTGCATGCGTAAATGGGCTTGAGAGAGTGATTCTAGACTATTCGACATGCCCCGATTTTGGCGAGATTTATACCTCCATGTCCTGAGACCCCCGAACCCTATTTAGGGTTATCAGATCTTTGAGGGATATCTGTATCGGGGCACTCGCCCGTGCATACCCCAGATTTCCTACCGTGATTACTTGATTTGGGAGTTGCACGCGGGCGGGGCCACTGGGCACTTTGGGCGGGATAAGTCCATAACCATTATTGAGGATCGGCTCTACTTGCCCAGCCTTAAGAAGGATGTGACTTGCGTTGTCCGCCACTGCCTTATCTGCCAGACGGCCAAGGGCACTAAGCAGAACACAGGTCTGTACACACCTCTAACTGTCCCACACCGCCCTTGGGAGGACATCAGCATGGACTTCGTGCTCAGACTCCCCCACACTCTTCGGAGACACAATTTCATCATTGTGGTGGTCAATCGATTCTCGAAGATGGCGCACTTTATTGTGTGCTGTAAGATGACAGATGCTTCATACATAGCATCCATCTTTATGTGAGACATTTTTAGGCTGCATGGTTACCCAAGTCTATCGTGTCAGAACGTGATATGAGGTTTATGAGCTATTTTTGGAAGACCCCGTGACACAAGACTGACACCACCCTTAGGTTCTCCTCGGCTTATCATCCACAGTCAGACGGGCAAATTGGAGTAGTGAACCGTAGCTTAGGAAACCTACTGAGGGGTCTAGTGGGCGAGCATGTAGCTAGTTGGGATCTTGATCTTCCAGTCGCAGAGTTTGCGTATAATAGTTCGGTCAATAGGTCAACTGGGTTGAGTTCATTTCATGTAGTGTCAGGATATGAACCTAGGAAGCCTATTGACCTTATCCCCAGTCCCCTAGAGTCACGCCCTAGCGAGTCTGTTGAGTCATTTGTACGTCATTTGCATGAGTCGGTTCGCCGACGAATTATTACGAGCAATGAAAACAATAAAACTCATACAGATAGACAGAAGCGAGAACAAGTATTTTAGGAAGGCGAACATGTGATGATGCGAATCCATCCTGAGAGGCTCTCTTCGGGGCCTGCCAAAAAGTTAACCGACAGGCGAATGGGCCCCTACTCAGTCACAAGTCGTATTGGGACGAACGTTTACACACTCGATATACATGCGAATATGGGGATCCATCCGGTATTTAATGTTGAAGATCTGACGTCATACTACGAGCCTCGCGAGTATGTGGACTCAAGCGGTGGAGACTCCCGGCCACCACTTCCCCACTCCCATTGCCTTGCCACCCTCATAGTCCGCCCACGTTTGATGACCACCACAGTTCACCCATTGCTGACACCCACCCACCCGGGGATTCGTCTACTTTGGTTTTATCGACGGTACCGCCGATCGCACCGGGATCCACCACTCTTGAATTGAGCGATGAGAGCATTACAGAGATCAAGTCCCACCAGTTCGTTCCTACCACAGACGGGCCGCTATGTTGTTATTTAGTGCATTGGCGGGGCCGCCCAGATGCAGACTACACATGGATACTACTAGCAGAGCTCGATCGACTCGCCCCCGGATTTCGACTTCAGTACGATCGTCTTCATTCATCGGAGATGAAGTTTTTTCAGTTGGGAGGAGTTGATGGGGATCCATCAGATCATGCACCAGGAGGGGCTTGCCGCAAGGCGGGACCCACGTTCGTGTACTCGCGCAGGAGGGCTTGATCAGATCACCGATCCAACTCCGCGGATGCGTCTGGATCCACGTCGCGAATCTTTTTGATATATTACTTTAGTATTTTTTGGTTTTTATTTGTTGTATTTGAGCGGCCCCACCCCCGACCAATCATAGTCGTCAATGGTGGGATGCCCTAGTTGTTCTTTTATTATATGTGTAGTTAGTGAGTTGATTTAGGTCATTGCAGAATTTGAAGAAGAGAATTCCCGGATTCCCACGATCCCTCCACGGTGCTGACTCTGTGGAACCATAGGTGACGACTCTTAGGTGCGTATCTCCCTCCCCAAGTCTTCCCTTAACCCTAGTCCACTTTTCTCCCGTCCAAACCCCCTTTTCCGCCACCTCCCAGCCCTCTAACCAACCGCCACTTGCAGGTTTTGCCCTTCCTCCTTCAGCCTACCACCCCCCAGCCAACCAATCGCCGGTCGCCCCTCCAAATCCACTCCCAACAGGCCTTCGCCAGTCCTACCTATCCCTCTCACTGCCATCGCCTCCTTTCCACCCATCTACAACAGCCGCCTACCACCACATCACCCGTCCTCAAACCCTAGCACCTCGTCTTTGTCGCCAACCCCTCCCATCTCGTGGAACCACTTCCAACATCCTCCCCATCCAAATTTGTTCAGACCTGGACAAACCAGTTCCCGTTCCGCCAATTCCCTCCCTCGTTCCTCATTCCCTAGCCTGGATCCACTCTCAAATCATCGGATCTACCCTCCCCGCCCGGATCCACTCATACGTCGCCGAATCTACTCATTTCCGTTCCGTTTCCACCTTCAATCGCCGAGGACAGCCACCTACGTCGTTTTCCACGTCTCTGGTTCCACCTCGGATTGCCGTCCACACATCTCCGACTCTGAATTCTTCAGTGCCTTGGTCAGCCCACTACTTGGTGAGTATTCGTTGTATTAGACTATTTTATTCAAAATATTTTTATTGGGGTGGTCATTATATTTGCTTGAGAATCTTATCTGTGAAAAATCGCTTCGATACGCTTATAACTTGCAGGTGAAATTTATTCGCCGCATGCTTAGCCTTAGCCCTTCGAGCGGAGAAAAGCTGATGCGGAGCATAGACGAGCACTTGCAGTGGATGACAAGTTTTGGGCCCGTTCGGGGTCAATTAACGACTTTCCATATATGGCGTGCCCGGATCGACGATCGGATTCCGCGGATGCGTCCGGATTCGCGTTGCGAATCAATTTCATATATTAGTTTATTATATTTGCATTTATTTTGATGTATTTGGGTGACCCGACCTCCGGCCAATCATAGCTGTCAATGGTGGGATGCCCTAGCCTCCTCTTTATTATAAATAGATCATGTATGGGCTGAAAAGAGGCATTGCAAGTTTTGGAGAGATTATTCCCGGAACTCCGTGATCACCCCTCGGTGTCGATGTCGTGGAACCGTAGGTGACGACTCTTAGGCGCTCAAACTTCCCCCAAGGTACTACCCATTCGTAGCCTTCTTCTTCCCCCTCTGAAACCCTCATCTGCAGCTCCTACAGCCCCCAAATTCCAACCCACTACTGCTGGCCAGGAAACCCGGTCACTGTTCGCCGGTTACTATTCATGGGCATTGTTCATATGTTGTTGTTCACGGGTTGTTGTTCACGCCGACATTGTTCACGTTGTCACTGTTGACGCCGACCCTCCACTTCTTCCCTCCCGTGGATCCACTCCCCTTTAGCCCTAATTTCTTGGATCAATTCAGATCAAGAAATTTCAGTCCGCGATTCGCTATTTCTACCACCCGTCTAACACTCCCTAACCCCGATCCGTTACTACATGATCAGATCTACCCCCCCCCCCCCCCCCCCCCCCCCCCCCGCCCGGATCTCCACCTACGTGGCCGGATCTATCCATTTCCGGTCCATTTTTCATCCACCGCCGCCGAGGACAGCCACCTTCATTATTTCCATGCCGTCGGTTCCACTCTCGATCGCCGATCCACGCATCTGGCTCCGGAATCTTCATTGCCTTGGTCAGCTCACTATTTAGTGAGTATTGTTGTATTGGATTATTATTCTTCAGCATTTATTTATCGGATTGGACATCATATTGGTTTAGATATCTCGTATGATAGTAGTTTGTTAGATAAATATTGTGATTTGCCGGACTTTATTCGCCGTGCGCTCTAGCTTTGGCGCTTCACGCGTTGGAAAGCCTAAGCTTGCTTTTGCCTAAACAAATTATTTTATTGCTTTTGAATTATTTGCGTGAGATGATTTTATTTATTATCCAATTGTGATCTAACCGTCGGACTTTTGCATAGCATGTAGGGTTAGGTCGCAGATTTCTTGCAGCCTATAGATCCACCCTGCGTCAAAAGCCATTAAATGTTTGTTTACTAAATGTTGTTTCTCTGTTTTAATTTATTCTTGCGTGGGTTGAAATTATTATTGCTCGTATTGATTTGTCGCCATCATCGACGAAACCATTGTATATAGATCAAGGTTACTGTGTCGAGTTTACATTTCACCCCTAGAAGTCTTGGTTTTGTGCACCCTCGTAGTCTACCGACATCACGACCTCACCTAAAAAGCTCCATCCACTTTTATATTCAAAACTAGTTTTCTTCTCTTGGTGGTGGTCGTGACCGTTGTCATGCCAAACGTACATTTTATGACGGTGACATTTTTATCCAAACTCACCGCAGCAAAAATGCCGGTCCAAACTGAGCCTTAAGTCTACTCACCACCATGTTCCATTCTCAAGCTCTCTTCTTGTTCCATCCTGCTCAAAGTATATATGTGAGATAATTATGCGACAGATAGACTTTCATTCTTCAAATTTCAACACCGTCTCTAAGTTGGTTCTGTTAACATATGTTGGGAATACTTTAAATTCAGCTTGTCTATGCTTACCGGTTTTAGGCTCCGTTTGTGGGGGGGGGGGGGCGGCGTCAGGTTCCACTCCAGTATGAGGGGGAAAAAGGGGGAGGGGGGAGGGAAGAGAGAAAAAGAGGGGAAGGAGAAGAAACGAGGGAGGGGGGAGAAAGAGAGAAGGGGGAAAGGAAAAAAAAGGAAGGGAGGGAGAGATGTGGCCATGTGGGTTTTGTTTTGCGGCATCCAAATGTGAAAAAGACCCAACATGAATGTATATATATAAACTAATGCACAAACCTTGAGAGTCAATTGACATCTCTTTAATGTTTGTAAGTTTTTATTGAATATTTTTGATGTGGTATCTTCTACAAGCTCTTCTGATATGCAACCCATTCCATTATGAATTTTGTTTACACTTTATTCATTCCATCTATGTGATTTTCTGCAACGTACACCTGTTCATGATCATTAACACAATACAAAAATAAATCACCAAGTCAAATAACATGTATTTTGCTAACTATTAAAAATAATAGGATCAAACATCATTCTTGAACCACTACAAGAAAGTTGTTATACAACGACATTTTTTAATGTCTTTAATGATGATTTTTAAGCGTTGTGATAATTTTCGTGACATTTATAAAAACGTCATCAAATCGTCGTGATTGCGGACGTCGTTGTGGCTCTATGCGACGCTTTCAAAAAAATGTCATAATTGATAGTTGCTCTATCGTAACACTTTTTCAAAAAATATCATGATAAATAATTGATCTATCGTGACACTTTCTAAGAAAACGTCGAGAAAAATATTAACTATATCACGATGTTTTTTTTTACAAAATATCATCGTAGTTAAAACTCTACAATAACGCTTTTCGAAATAAACGTCACAAAATATTACATTTCAAGCAATCCTATAATTGCTAATCGCAGTCCAATAATATTCGCAGTCCATTGAATTTATTCGCAGTCCAATGTCTTTATTCGCAATCCAAAAAATTGTAAATTCAGAATAGTTTTAAAAAACATTGACAATAAAATGAAATATGTATTTTCAATTTACCACACATATATCAAAATCAGTTTTAAATGTACAGCCAGTCATGGGAGCAGGAAAAAGAAGAAGCAGAGTTCATAATTCCAAACAGACCATCACAACCCAACTAATAAAAAATCCATTAAAACATAATCAACAAACTCAAGACATGCCTGCATATTCTAGCAAGCAAATCCATTACAACTCAATTAACAAAAAAATTCATTAAAACACAACCTGAATAAGAATCAAAATGTGTTTTTGATAGTAACTCAGTCAGTAGATGTCAATGCAACTAGCCAAAATCTTGATAAAATGAAAAACTCATTCACTTTTAATTAAAGGCCAACAAGTTGCAGAAATTCAATCTCCTAGAAGCATTGGAGAGCAGAGTTGAGTTGATAAGCTTGTCAATCACATATCAGCACTTTCAGACCAACATGTTCTTTGTGTGCAAGCAATGATGGAGATTTGGGTTTTCACCCAACACCTCGTCTTGGAGATTCATGCCGCTTGCTTGGAGAAATTTGTGCTTCTGGATGGTGGCATGGAGTTCTTAGCCTGATATGCTGATGAGATTGTCATGATCTGGCTCTGATGGCATTCAAGCATGGCTTTCCACATTCTGATCAATCTGCAAACACCACATAACTTAGGCCGTGTCATCCAAAATAATGAATACAAAAGACAAGCATCTCTTAAAATGAAATATTCAATACTAGTTAATTTTAGACGTCGTGCTCTGACTAGTCCTAATTTTAATGCTTGTATAGAGTACCTATGCTTAAATAATGCTTGATCACAATTTTCAGGGTGTAACTACCCTCTAACATAGGCTCTGTTTGGCGCAACTTTTTGGCTCCGGTGTGTTTGGACAAAAACACCATCATTATAGAATGCATATTTGGCAAGAAGATTGTTATGACCATCACCAAGAAAATACAACTAGTTTTGAATATAAAAGTGAATGAAGTTTCTTAGATGAGTTCGGACATTCATGAACGGCAGTTCATAACCACCGCATTCACGACCACCGCCACCACCATGCCAATCAGAGCCATAGAATGAATCTATAACAGGCTCGTCTGATGCTAAACTTAAACCCTAACCTTCCTATAGGAAGGTGCAACCAGGCCACAGTCTAGGAAAATAACTAATGAAAACTATATATATATGCTCTGGTTCTAATACATAATAATGGTGAAAATTGCACAAAAAAAGATCAGGCAAAATATTTAAATAAAAAAAAATCCACTTCAGATGTTAATTCATAATTGATGCTTAAGCAAAGATCATATTTTGCAATACCCTCCTCTGATATACTCAAATTGCATAAGAACAATAGTGACACAAAATGTGAAAATGTAATGAATCCAAATGATCCGCGTTAAAGAAATTACTGATAGCCAAATTCGGTGCATACTAAATGAGATTTTAAAGTTGGATGCTCGGAAAAACTCAAAAGCATAGAGCGAGAAACAATAATATGAGACGTTTTTGAAAAGATATATGAACAAGACAAATAGATATAACTTGTTAGAAAAAATTATGCCAAACAAACTCACCTAGACATTCTACAGCTTCCTTGTCAGTGCCTCGATATGCCCCATCTAACCTGCCTTCATGAAGCTCTTGGTCAATCTGTTTATTCCAATTCCTTCGGTTATGGTGTCAAAAGGATTCTTGAGTCTCCTCCCTAGAGTACATCACTCCTCTAATAACTATATTGAACAGTCCAGACCCAGGTGGATCAATTAGAAAACATTTCACATTTGGTTTTTTTCCTAGAGAAAGCACAGTATGGGGGTCAAGGTAATGCCAATCAAAAAAATGGTAAATACTAAAGTTACTGGAATTTAGGATGGAAACTTAAGATATCGAGTAAGCCAAGCAACTCACAGCCAAAAACCGGAACTATTTCTCCCTCTCTATAAATGAAGAGACCTTCAATAACCAAAACAATCATACAGAGCATATAGTTTATCAGTAGAAGTTCATTTCTTTCTATTATGATCATAAAGAAAAAATTGATATAACAGAGAAGTGAGCACCTAATGCTAGCAGCTCTTTTTTGTTATCATCTTTGATCTTTTGCTTGAGTTGTCCATCGGATCGGCACCGAAATTGGTTCATCCCCAATACCCGCGCGACTCGCGCCCAGTACAAGAAACGCTTGGCTAGACTCTTCCAAGACGTTTGATCACCAGTCGCCGATTTCACATGGGAGCGCTCTGCTGGACTAGTCAACAAGTAATTGAGAAGCTCCTTCTCCGCTTGGGAAAACGGCTCCCCTGCAGATGGGTCGGGGACGGTGACCGTCAATATCTGATCCAAACCAGGCAACTGATGATCGACCATGAATGGCGGACGCAAAACAATCTCGCTGACAGCAGACGTGTTGGCCACAGCAGGTTCCTTCCCCGTCGTGATGACTGTAGAAGAGGCCGGTTGATTTGAATTCCGGGTGGTCGGAGATGCGGCTGGAACTGATAGTTCGGCCGACGGCGACGACGTAATATTTAGGGAGCCTGGATCGTCGTGCTGATGGGCCGCCTCAGAATGCGATTGCAAACGATAATGACAACCTGGTCGTGTTGATGTGGTTGATGGCGCACGCTTCTTGAGCCGTGCAGGATACTCCCAACGATTCTGGATCTCCTTGTGGGTCATCTCGACCAGATCATCACGACGGGAAGCAATGCGGGCGTACGCGGGGGCGATCACTTTGGTCCAATGAATGTCGCTGACATGCCCATCATCAATCTCTTGTTGAACCAGTCGGTCAATGATATTGTCTGATGATCCTTCAATGAGCTGTTCGGGCGCAGATTGCAGATCCGATGCACGGGATTGACGTGAACTGTGATTGGTGTCGGTTGCCAAGGTGACGACTCGAGTTGTAGTCGTCGTCACGGTCTCTGCCAACTGCAAAATGTTGAAACTGTCAATAGGGGGAGACCACAATGAAGAAATCACTCACGCGGCCTGACTCAGGGCAGTAATGATGCTTCGTTTGGGCGCTGCTCGTTGAATGTACAATCTGAATCGGGATTGGACAACCATATCCTCCAAGTGCTGCTTTAGGACTTGTTGCGATTTCGGCTGAATGAACCGTTTGAAAGCGAAATTGTGGAAGATGCAAAGATTCAATAGGGAAATCCTTCAGATTCTGGAGTTCATCGGGCAGAAGAAATTTGATGGCAATCGTTCAGAGCAAGCGACGCTCTAAGGGGTTGATCATTGGTGAAGTGCTCATGACAGCTTCCCATAGATTAAGCCCTTGTAATGCCGACTGACGTTCACTGCCCGATGCGTTGAGTCTGCGAGGTTTTTTATTGTGACTCAATGAAGAGCTGCACTCATGCGATGTTGGTCCTGGCTTGCGGCGCTTGCGATTGGACTGAATGGAATGGGGCGTGTTGCTGAATTTGACGCCAGATTCGGAGCCAATCAAAAGATCAGCGTCGTCGGCATGGTTCAGATCACCATCATCCCGCGGTGCAACATTGTCTTCTTCAACGATGCGATGATCATCGTGAGCCCGCTCGACAACAGCAGCGACAACATCAAGGGCATCGTGCACAATCGCATCAAACATGTGACTCGACCAAATTGGATTATCGGCGATTGATTCCGCGATCACTCCAAGCGATTTCAGTTGCCCTACAGGAATTACGGGGAGTTGAGGAAGGAATTGTCCAAATGCTGTCGTCAATCCAAATTCGTCGTCACAATCATCAATCGAGAGAGGCAATAAGTGAAACATCGTCGACAGAGACGTGGGCGAGGGAGTGATGCCATCAGTCGGAAACAGTGCGAGATATTGAGTGAGAATGATATGCATACCAGAGATTGACAAATACGCCCAGCGAGGATTAAATTGGAGTTCGCCTCAAAAGTTGATTTGAGCGACGACATGTAGCAGCAAGTTCCCTCCTTCCATGGATATGGTCTTCGGGCAAATAGCTCGTCCATGACGCCACAAGTTTTCATTCTTCCCCGATCCACGACGCATACTCGAATGAAAGAAGCGATCCTCGACGGTAATCAACGCGGATGCGGGAGGCGTTAAGAAATTTCTGATGTGTTTTTTCTCTGTCTCGTGGCAAAAGAGAAGTTTGCTCGTCATGATGCGCTTGGATGGAGGCACATCATTCTCGATTTCCCACTTTTTAATGCGATCCAACAGTGCATCCAATTCAGCTTCAATGATGGAGTCTTCCCGTATTGGAGCTTGTCCAGTGCCAACAATAATTTCGGCCACAGCAGCCATGAATTATTTGTGTCGAGCACGATCCGTGCTGTTCGAATTGTCCTGGTACCTTGTGATCAGGTGGTGATTGTCGAGGAGAACAATGATGTTCTCGAACTCTTCCAGCCATTCCCGATCATCGCAGCACTTGTCCAGGTACATGATGAGCATCGAAGTATCAATACTGTAAGCGTTGTACCTTCTCAACAAACCTCGACTAACAGATCGACGTTCCACATTGTCTGTCGTGCTTGTGAATTGATGGGAGAGGATTTGTTGGCGCCCGTTCATGACGGAGTGCAATCCGACAACCGGGGCGAATTTCCTGGCGTTGAACTCATCCGTTAATTTCATGCGTCCTGGCACATTGTGATGATGGTCAGCCGACAGATGAGTCCCGGTGATGGCGCCTTCCATTCGGTTGAAGAACGGGAGTTGGCGAGCAATGCAGTCGTTGACCAGGCCTGTCAGCGTTGATTCCACTGGACCGAGAGTGTCATTGTACCCATTGCAATGCTGAAAGAATTACGAAAAATCGGGAAGCACTGTCGGATCCAGAGGCGTCGACGATTGCCAGAGTGCGACATCCCTAGCGTGCATTTTCAAATACCACGACACGTGACCACAGTATAGCGCGGCTTGACGCATGTATCGAGTCGTTCGGGCACAAGGAATCACCTTGGCGGCATCAGCACTGCCGGAACGGGACGTGTACAAGTCGTATGCCATTTGAACAAGACTGACGTCGTGCGCGCTCTGTTCAAACAGCTTTACGGGATAGTTAAGAACGATGGGCGTCGGGATCAACTTCTCGGTTTTGGCCTCGTCCATGACATGGAACGTGACACCACAACCGCCTGAGCTCTGTGACTTCCTGCACACATATCGAGCACAAAGAACAAATGCAGTAGTGTCGATGCAATCGATGATTCGCGGGGCACTGAATTGCTTGCGGAAAAGAAAGCTGACTTTGTTGCAAGACGGGCATGCACCCGCTGTCACGTTGACGTCGTACTGCCGTTCTGGATCGATCACGAATATCAGTTTCAGTAGATACGCGTTCAGGTCGGGACGCTTGCTCCAGTGGCACGGGCGGATCGATTCGGATAGGAGGGCGTATGCCATCCTCGATCAGTTTCAGCTGGGTCTTGATCCAATCCTCCTGAATCTTTTTCAACGTGCCAGATTGCTTACCACAAACGCACGACTGACTAGTGGGGCGGTCGAATGCTGATGAATAGAATCGCGGCTTTTGTGTCGGAGTCGATTCCGGCTGAATTTCAGGGCAGCGGCGGACCGGTGTCTCCACCGATCGTTGTGTTTTCGCAATGTCCCGCAGCACAAGGTCAATACCATTCATTGACGATGATGACTAATTGACAGACAATCTGGTTCAAATAAAAAGAGTAACATAGTGAATTGGTTCAATGACAATAGATATCTCATGTAAACCAATGATAATAAAAGTAATCAAAATACTTATATATACCTCGAGTGCGTGAGCTTCAACCAAGCTTAAATAAATGTGTCACCGTAATATGATAAATCTATAAGCCCCAAAAACAAGAGAGTAACCTGGAAAGAAGAGAGGAGAGCTAATCAGATGAAAGCAAGCAACAGTAGAAACCATCATAAATTTTTATTGTTTGTCAATACCTCTATTATGTTATAATTTGCTCCGATCGTTTCTCTCACGAGGCTATAGAAGGTGTCAAAATTTGATACATGAAAAAAGCAACTTTCTCTCTTCAACTTCTCTTGTGATTTTGGCCCTGCTACCATCTATGTGTTCGACGATTGTTTCTTCCACACCGTATCCGCATTCAAGGAGTACATCACAGTGTGATTTTTGTCTCCGATCTTCGCTCCCACGAGGCCGTAGAAGGCATCAGAGTTAACTACATGTTGAGTGTAGTAAAATAATTAAATAACTGGGGCATAATTGTTGGCGACTGAGGGTATTTGTGCCATCGGATAACTATGTTAGTAATGTGTATTAAAACCACTGTTCAAAAATGAGTTGAATTTTATGTTTGATGTGCATTCAAAGAATTTAAGTAAATTCATGTTGATTTAGTGACGATGTTTTTTTAGTTTCTTAAAGCAAGAATGACGATTTAGTGAGATCAATTATAGGATAAATGACCTCGTTTTAGCTAAATCTTGTTTAAACTTAGCAAGACCCTAATATTGATATTCTAGAATTATATGGTCAATATGCTTACCTGCCAAGCTAGCATAAATATCAATTAGATTACTAATTTCTGGCCTAGCTGCATAATCATAGCTAATATTAGTCAAATGATCGCTTTTGGCTTTTTAAATTTTCTGATAAATCTGCTCTGCACTATCATTTAAATTAATGCGAGATGAATCAGATGGATCAGATTTACTCATTTTGTTTCTACCATCTTTTAGGCTCATTATTCTTGCTCTTGAACCACATTTGGAGAAGTTAAAATAGAGAACCAATTTTATTGGGGAGCTCAAACCCAGAGATCTTTGGAAAATTTTAAGATTGGTAGCCAAAGAATGCCCATTCAATTAATTAAAGCTCTAGCTATTTTAAAAAAATGTGCAGCCACCGTTAATGCAGAATTAGGCGAGTTGAATTTAGAAGTAGCAAAATCGTTAGATAAAGCTACTACTAGAATATTGAAAGGAGAATTTGATACTCAGTTTCCAAGAGCTACCTCATTACCCTAAACTACAATTCTAGTAAAACTAAGATGAGAAGAAGAAGAAGAGCTACCTCATTACCCTAAACCTTCACGTGGAGGAGAAGAACATTTGATCGTTTGCCGTGATGGAGAATATCTGCTGGAGTCGCCAGAGATAATCTGTGGCGGAAAAATTGGCGGAGGAGCGACTGTTTAGCGGCGTCGCGAGAACAGGAACGGGATGGAAAATTAGGGTTTACCGTCAGGAAAATGGTGGATGAACCACGGGATTCGGCCTAGCCTTCGATTCGCCGGGGAAGAGAGCCGAAGAAGAGATCTAGGGTGTCGGAGAAGAGATCCGGGGCGCCGAAGTGAGATCCGGGCGCCGGAGAAGGAGAGCGCGATTGTAGATGGATTTCCCGGAGATTAGCGGCCGCCGGAGAGGAGAACGACCGGGGGAGACGCTGAAGGCGGCGGGAGGAGGTTTTCGTAAATTTTTTTAATGCACAGGCGGGGGGGGGGGGGGGGGGGGGGGGGGATTATTCACCGGTCTGTTTCATGCGTTATCCTTTGATCTAATTGTAGTAACATTGCATTTTTGATGTTTTGATCATAAATTCAGATCGGATTAAAGAAATCAATTTGGGATTTAATTTCTTTTCTGCAGGTGGTGGAGTCTGCATGATGAGTACTTCCTGGAAAGAGGAACAGCACCCATCGTTCATTCAGTTTATTTCAGCATTCCTCAATGCAAATTCATACCGGCTCAACTTTCTTCAGATAGCCCCAGTATTCTATCTTCTCTTTCTTTTCAATTCGTGCTGTAAAAGCAGCCTCTCAAAATGACCTATGATACATAGGATTTTATTTTCAATAATGGAGGAACATCAGTGGCATTCATATTCATTACAAATTGGAATTGTGATGATCCCTCTTACGTCTTCAGCAGGTTGATCTTCGTTCATTGAAGTTCATTTAATGCGGGCCATCATGTGTGATCTTTATGTGTGATCATGTGTGGTCACTATGATCAGGCATGATCCCAATAATGCCCATGCATAATCATTATGTGATCGAGGATGAGCATAATGTGATCCACTACAATCATAATGTGATCGCTTTATCATTACGTAATGATAACGTGAGATCAATATTGTGATTGCGGATGATCATTATGATCGTGCCCAATCTCACAATGATCATGCACAAATTTCCCGGACAAAAAGAACTTCACATTTCGTTAACATTGTTCCAACAATACAGGGTTGTGAAACTGAAGAGACAGTTTAGGCATCTTTATGTTGTTCTTTCCGTCCCAACTAAGGAGCAAAACGATTCTTTTAACGTCTCATACTTCAGGTGGGTATCTCAATTTTATGCACGAAGCATCTTTGCTGTAGTTCAGATTTTGTTAAAACGTTTTATGTTGTCATGAAATCGAGCCATGGCATGGAGCTCGGTAGCCCGACGTTTGTACCGGTTCGTGATCCAGAAATGGGATTCGAGAAGATTGTGAAGATCGCTCATGCTCGTGGGGGTAAGTTTATAAAATTCCTAACTCTCAGGTTCTCATTCTCTGCTAACAATTACGTGCGAACAGTATGCCGACGGCAGGATGTCGTCTCCATGATGAAGCTTGAAGTGAGTCGAAGTTAATTTTTTGTCATTTTTATAGTTTTCTGCTGTCAAATTACTTTCTTATAAATGATGAAGTTCCTTCGTTTTCCAAGCGTAAGCAATCGGTGGAGCAAATGGAGAACTTTCTCCGAGTCATCACCTCCATTCCAGGCATAGATAACCATGACGCCAATGCGGTAATTCTTGTTATTCTACTTTCATTATATTTTGAGCACTCTCTGTTTCTATCCAGTCATCCTAAATCTCAACCGTTGAAGTTTACCACTAACAATTTTTCTGCTGGCCGATCATAGCCAGCATTTGTTGCCGAGAATCAGCGGCTGTGGTTGATTTGCATTCTCTACATTAATTAGTCGCTAGGGCGTGTTATTTGGTGCGAGGTATCCTATCCTTTGCATATCATTAATGTTAAAATCTAAACATACAACTTATTATCAATTGATGTAGGCTAAGGGGGCCGGGCTCCATGAGTTTTGGACTATATTTTCAGCATATCCTTAGATTTAGGGTCTTTAGCCTCCACTTCGCCGATTTCTTTTATTTTTAATTGGGGCACTGTAGCGTCCGTTGGGCCTAATGGCCCTAATCTTGCTTTTATACTATCTTAGAATTTTGATGTAAATTTTGAACATTTACAAATTGACTAGGCATGCTACACGATTTTTCCCATGTGAATTATATTACCAACAACTAGCTTATATAACTCTTTTGCTTATGAGTTTTCGACTGGAAACTAATTTTTTTGAGCAGTTTACATTTGGAGAAAATATTGTATTAGTAAGGCAACGAGCTTGAGTTTTAGGTCAATTTAGAGAAAATATGCTCAATTATGTTCAAATATTTTTACATAGACTCTTATGAAATGTTATCAGTAACATTTTACTTCATTCTGCTAAGTATCTCACTCATTGTGCCACATATTTTTCCTGCTGCACTGTTTATAGCTGGCAGGCGCTGTAGGCTCTATTGAGGCGATTGCCCGAGCCTCGAAGTCTTTTATTTTGGAAAATACGGACCTCTCGGTGGATAAAGCAGAGAGAATTCACAGGTTCTTCAGAGATCAAAACTACTATCTCAGTCCCAAAATCAATTAGCTGAATTCATTTTTCTTCACCAAGTCCCTCAAAATCAACTGACTGAATTCATTTTCTTGCTCATCTTCTGGTTATACATGCCCACAAAATTTTATCAGTAACATGCATTCTTCATTTTGTAGTTCCTCACTTCAACACTTCAATGATCACTTATACAATATCTTTGTTGAATCCTTGCATCTCCTTCCAATATTTTTATTGTTCATGAAACAGAAGAAATCAGAGCAGGGCTAATGACACGAAAACATAAAAGTCCCGGTTTTGCCCTGATTATAAGTTAGAACCTGATGACATTTTAGGGAATTCCCATGATCAGTTATTCTCGTGTAGGATGTGGATAGGGATAAGGTAGCTTCATAAAGTAATGACCTCAAATTAGGTTAAAGCTTAGTAGATTGTAAGAACACTAATGCGGTATCAAACACTTACCACTAATCCTTTGTTTGAGTTTTTGATGCAAATTTGAAAGTATATAGCCGCGGAAAATGTAAAATGTGCATCGATACAACTCACTACTTACGAAAACAATATTTGTGATGTTTTGCTTATGAATTAGATAGCCTTGGTTGTATGGCTTGTATGCTTTGCTTATGAAAGTTGGAAAAGGTGGTGGTTGACATGTGTGTTAATAGTAATTTGATTGCTATAAAATATAAATTTCTTGTATGATCATGTGCATACTCAACTGGTATATAAGCTTGAACTTCTGAAAATGATATTATTTTTCTCAAGTAAATAGCACAACTTGTCATGGGTTCAAGTGAGGGACGTTGGACCCCAAACATTTCTTATTCCATATTTAGATGTTAGTTTTTTCCCTTGGAATTGATTTGGCAAGTAATCTTCATGTAGAATTTAGAAAGGACATGAATGGTAATCTACTTTAAGGCTTCATTTGGTTCGGCGGTGACGGGTCAATCTGGCGGGTGGAAACGGAGTGTTCGAAATGGAGGGGGGAGGTGGCTGCTCCAAACGGAGCTTTTTGGGGTGTTTCTCAAGGCGGGCGGGTGGAAACGGAGCAAACACCACCGGATGTTCATTTGTTTACCTTTCTTCCGGCAGCGTTTGCTCCAAAAGGAGCAGCAAAATGCCGAACCAAATAGAGCCTAAGACTAAAAATGGATTATCTATAAAAGTGTGTATGTTTTATGAGTATTTATTTTATTTTGAGATGTTACAAAATGAGAAATATATATTTGAATCCAAAGCAAGATTGTTTTGCTACATCCTCTGTGATTTTTGGGATTTATTATTTTTATATCATGAAAAGGTTAAACAATTGAAAGTATTTACTATTTTCTATCGTTGTGACAATTATCACTGATTTTCTTAAGGAGATTTAAATGAGCAATTACTGGGTGACAAATTTACCTCTGATTATTTATTATTTTAGTGATTAAATTTAATATCACATCAACATTATTATTATTATTATTATAGATAAAGATAATTTACACGCTCTTATATGCTGTTGACACTAAGGAATAATGAGCGAGGTTTTATTGCCCTCAAAAAATTGAACTCACAGAAGAAATTGGAGCATATGTAAACAGTGCTAAATATGGTGAATTTTTATCGGAATATATATTTGGTTTGAAATAGTGTGCATGAGCTTGGATTCATTTTGATGATACTTTAGGTAATTAATGATGCTCTTATATATATATATATATATATATATATATATATATATATATATATATATTATATATATATATATATATATATATATATATATATATATGAGTGGGAGAACTATTAATTAATTAATACAGTTTAAAATAATCACACTATCAATTAATAAATGCAAAAATTCGTTATACATTAATTTTTAATTTTTATTTGAAAATTTTCATTTTAACACATATTATCATGTATGCTAAATCAATTTTCATAGAGTTAAGTAGTTTAATGATAATTCTTCAAAAATATTCATTTACTAGATTTTGAGGGCATGATGAACAGATACCAATCATGTAAATATTTTATGAGATCTATTTGGTAAACTTTGTTGACTCATTTATTACTAAATAGGGAATTTGGTTTTCAATGAATGTTATTAATTTAGGCGATTGTTATTAGCACTACACTTTTGGATATTCGCACAACATTTACTTCCAATTTTTCGCGCTTTTTGAAAATACTCCTTGTACATGCATTTTTAGGAAAAGTATTCAACACGAAAGTTGTAGATCTCGACGAGATCTACAACTTTCGTGTTGAACACTTTTCCTATAAATGCATGTATAAGGCGTATTTCTAAAAGGCGCGAAATCTGAGTGTATTTTCTAATGTACGTCTTGTACATGCATTTTTAGGAAAAGTGTTCAACACGAAAGGTGTAGATATCGTCGAGATCTACAACTTTCGTGTTGAACACTTTTCCTAAAAATGCATGTACAAGAAGTATTTTCAAAAGACGCAGAAACTTAAGAGTAAAAATTGTGCGAATATCCAAAAATGTAGTGCTAATAACAGTCGCCTTAATTTAAAAGGAACTCGCTTATGTGTACTTGACTCTTGTTGCGCTGGTGGTTTCTTTATGCTTGACTTGCATGTTGGTTGTGTCATGGCCTCATAGGCCATTTTGATGGGACTTGAGCTCTATTTGGGGCAGTGGTGGTTGTAAGAAAATTTTATTCCCATCTCCACTGCTCTTCTTTATGTTCTTCTTTCAAGTAGAAATCGTTAGAAAAAAAATTAAAATTCTATTTGGTTCGGCGTTTCGCTGCTCCGGTTGGGACAAATGCCGTTGGAAGATGGGTAAATGAATGAACTTCCGGCGGCGTTTGTTCCGTTTCCACCCGCCCGCCTTGAGAAACGCTCAAAAAAACTCTGTTTGGAACATTCATCCCCTTCGTTTTTAAAACACTTAACTACATATTTTTCAAATAGCCTAACTTTTTTCAAAATATTTTTTTTGAACAGTTCTAATGACACCACTGCTTTTTGCACTGCCTCTGCCACCCCCATATAGAGCCTAAAGCTATATTTGTTTAGTTGTTTTTATTTTTTGGCTGTTTGAATTGCCTCCACTCTGAACCACTAATCTCCAAAATGATGTTTCTATGAATGATTCCAATGGTGAGGAGACAACCTAACACATAGACTTCTCCGGCTAGATCCCTAAGCAGAGCCGGGGAGAAGTGCTTCCGCTAGGCGGGGGCCAAAGTAGACGGTATATTCCCACGTGGTTGCATGCGTTGTTGTTTTGTTTGCTACATTTAATATTTTTGTCAATATAAACCATAGGATGATATTTTTTTTCTATTATCAGTTTGTCACTCACTCGCAAGCCTATGAAATATGGTTGCAAAAAAAAGTGATGATGTGCAATTAAAGCTTCATTCATTTGCATTGTTTTGATGTTCTGTTTTTATTTTGAGATTTTGAAAAATAATTTTTTGAGTTTGTTAGGATATATTTTCCGCCGTTTTAGTTTTAGGTTGAAAACGGTCTGTTTTCATTTCTTTCTAAAATTGCTCCGCGACAAAACAGACCTAGCAACGTTTGTTTTGCGCGTTTTTTGAGAACAGACGGTTTGCCATTTCGTGTGGTGAGCGATACTTCCGCCGGAGCCGCCGCCGCAAAGAGTGACGAAGGGCGGCGTTTGGATTCGTAGGTGGATCGAGCTGCCTCTGTGGAAGAAGATGGTCACCGGAAAGGATTTTAGTGATGGAGGCGTTTACATTCTCAGGTGGATCGGCTTCCTACTGCTACTTCTCTTCTTCAGTGAACCATGTTAGATATATTAGAATATGTCTACACGTGTCGAGACCGACTCGAAACGGGTTATTGGGTTCGTGTCATCCTAGGGTTAGGCTCTATGCTGGAGATACTATATAATCTCTATTCCAAACTTGATAGGATTATGTGGACTATCTTGAGCCACGTCACTAGAGGGGGAAAATATTTAATTACTTTCATAGACGATTTTTCTAGATATTGTCATGTATATATGTTAAAATCGAAAGACGAAGCTTTTGAGACATTTAAGACATTTAAGTCTCGTGTATAAAATCAGTTAAATCCGAAAATTAAAAGATTTAGGAGTGATCGATGAGGAGAATACACTGTTACTGGGTTCAAGAAATTTTGTGTCTGTGAGAAAATAATTCTTGAAACCACAACTCCTTACTCACCCCAGTCAAATGGTGTTGTCGAGCGTAAGAATTGAATTTTGACAAAGATGTTGAATTCTATGCTCCTAACAGTTGACATGCATCAAATTTTTTTTTTTTTTTTTTGGGGGGGGGGGGGGGGTGGAGCAGAAGTTCATGCTGCAAACCACATTTTGAATAGAGTGCATCGTTCTCAGCTCATTTCTACCTCGTATGAGCTATGATACGGTCATCCTTATAAATATAATACTCTAAAGACTTGAGGTTGTATTGCCTATGTGCGAATACAAGACCTTAAGAGGCCAAAGAAGGGACCTAGAACAACGACATACGTCTATCTAGATAGTGCAGAAGATAGTGCAGCCGACAGATTTCTCGATCTATCCACGAATACCATGATAGAGTCTAGATATGTCATATTCTTTGAAAATAAATTTATAAAGGATCATGGTTTATCTGTCTTCGGGTCTAATGATGTGATTTTTGAATCTATCGTAGAACCTGAAGCTGGCCATTCTGACACTGCTCCTCAACCTCTAGAGGTGGAACCAGTTCCACATAGAGCATCTACAAGAGAGAGAATCCATAAGAACTTTGGTGAGAATTTTGTCACATATTACTTCGAGGATGATCCATTCTCCTACCAGGAAGCAATGAGATCTAAAGATTCGTTATTGTGGGCAGAATTCATTGATGATGAGATGACATCGCTGTTATATAACAATACTTGACATGTAGTTGACTTGCTGAAAGACGCTAAAGTCGTATGATGCAAGTGGATGTTAAAGAAGAAACTACATAGTGATGAGTCTATAGTCAGATATAAATCACATCTCGTAGCTAAAGGTTATAAACAATAAGAGGAATAGATTATTTTGATGTCTATTCACCTGTGTGCCACCCATCGACTATCTGAATTCTTCTAACTTTAGCGTCTATCGAGAAATTTATAGTTCATCAGATGGATGTGAAAACAGCCTTCTTGAATAAAGAGCTTGATGAAGAGATCTATATGGCACAATCTAAAGGTTATGTGCAAAAAGATCTAAAAGATAAAGTGTGCAAATGAGATAAATCAATCTATGCGCTCAAACAAACACCTGAGATGTGGCACATGAAGTTTGATGAGGTGGTAAAAAGTCTCAGATTTCAGTCTAGTCTCTCAGACAAATGCCTTTATCAATGCTTATTGTCGAATCAGATAGTCATCATATGTTTATATTTGGATGACATGCTGATTTTGAGCTCTAATCTTGTTATAGTTAGAGATATTAAATCCACTATGGCAGAAGTTTTTGACATGAATGACCTTGGTCCTGTGGATACCATGTTAGGTATGAAGGTTAGAGTTGATATAAGTCGGGTTACTCTTAGTCAAACTCATTATACTGAGCAACTTATTTCTACCTGGGGATATGATAACTGTAGGTCGGCTGAGACACCGTTTGATCATAATGTCAAGTTGAGTCCTAATGAAGAAACCAGCATTGATCAAGTTAAGTATTCCAAAATAATTGGTAGTCTCATGTATGCCATAAGTTGTACAAGACCAAACATTGTCTTTTCAGTTAGCATGCTGAGTCGTTTTACCAGTAATCCATGTATAGAGCATTGAGAAGCCCTAGACAGGCTGTTAAGATACCTGAGAGGTACTAAAGATTATGTTCTGTGCTACACTGGTTACCCACATACTGTGGAAGGACATTCTGATGTCTCGTGGTGTTCAGAATCCGGGAACAACAAGTCTACCAGTGAATATATATTCACCTTGGGTGGAGCTGCTATCACTTGGAAATCCAAAAGATAGACTTGTATAGCATTGTCGTCTATGAAAGCCGAGTTGTTTGTCTTACTTTCGGCTGGTGAAGAGGCAGATTGGATCGAGAACTTGACTTTAGACATTATCTTGTCTAAGTTACAAGTCAACTCGTTAAGTTTGAAATTGAACCAAGAGTTTGGAATTGAAGAGACAGATTGGATCAGGGTCTTGTCCAAATGCTCTTGGTGAAGACCATGAACAAGTTACAAGTCAACTCTTTAGACATTCCCTTGACAAGACCCCGAACTCAGCAACCAAGAGCATTTGAACTCATCAAGTTTGGAATTGAACCAATTTCCAGAAGAAGAGACAAGACAGGTCAGATTGTGTTATCAAATTTGGAATAACACTCTCCTTCAAGGCAACAACCGAATTCAGGTGAAGTTGTTAGCATCAAGTTTGGAAGGTTGATGCTCTTGGTTGTTGAGTTCGGGTCTTGTGAGTTGTTTTATTCCAAACTTGATGCTAACAACTTCACCTAGATTCTGCTGTTGCCTTGAAGGAGAGTGTTATTCCAAATTTGATAACACAATCTGACTTGGCTTGTCTCTTCTTCTGGAAATTGGTTCAATTCCAAACTTGATGAGTTTTAATTAACTCCAGAAGGGCAGTAACCACGAAATTCCATATAGGGTCATAGATATAGCTGTGGTGTCCAGAAGTTCCTAAATTATTTCGTTCGGAAACAGATAACGAATTCTGAGGTCAATCTATGAGTCTCTGTGAAGGTGTCCTCCCAGCCGATAATAATGAAATTAATACTAGGTTCTTATAAGAAATTAGATATATGTAAATTTTCAAAGGATTGAATTCATTCTAAAATGAATTTCTCTGTTGAAATTGCAGGGGCTGATGGTTCAGGAGGAGCACTGGTAGTCTGGGATCCGGATTATGATGATCTTATGGATGACGACTGTTAGAGCTTTAGTAGATTTCTTTGTTTTTGTTATCTCTATGCAGAGCATTGTTTAGCTCTTTGTGCACTTATTTGTTTGGACTGTATGATCTCTGTTTGATTTGAGACTCTAGGCGTATAGGGCTTGCGCTTTTATTGTGCCTGAGACTTTTCTATGCTGCAATTGAGTTTTTTTTACTTATGCGTGCATATTATTTGTGTTTTAAGTCTAATATGTGTGAACATGTGCTGGACACGGTTGTGAATGATTCACGTTTGGATTGAACGTTGCACAAACCACCCTTTTATCTGAAGTCAGGGTTCACGACGGACATTGGAGGAGATTGTTAGATATATTAGAAAATGTCTGCACGTGTCGAGATCGACTCAGAATAGGTTATTGGGTTCGTGTCGTCTTAGGGTTAGGCTCTACGCTGGAGATACTATATACACTACAACAAAGTCGCTATATGGTGACGTTTTTTATAACTTTTGTGACAATTTTAAAGCGTCACGATAATTTTCGTGACGTTTATAAAAACATCACTAAACCGTCATGATTGTGGCCGTCACCGTAGCTCATTATGACACTTTCAAAAAAAATGTCGTGAATGGAATGTACTATATCGTGACGTTTTTTCCAAAAAAACATCATGCTTGGCAATTGCTCTATAGTGACAGTTTTTCAAAAAAACGTCATAATTGACAGTTCTATCGCGATACTTTTTCAAAAAAAATGTCATGATTCCTCTATCGTGACACTTTCAAAAAACGTCAAAAATTAATAATTCTACCACGATTTTTATTTTTACAAAACTTCGACGCAATTAAAAATCTATTATAATTTTTTTTTAAAAAAAAACCTAATATTGCATTTTAAGGAAAGAAATTTTAAAAAATAGAAATTTATGATAATTTAAACTCTAAAAATTAATTTAGCATCTAAAATCTTAATTAAATTATAAATATTATTTTTAATATATTATTTTTCATATTTTAAATATTTTTGAGAGTAATACTAAGATATATTGAGAGAGATTTGCAACATGTCCAAATAATGAGAGCTTGAGTTCTACAAAACAAAATAATTAAAATACCTACATATTACATCATCACATCATTAAGATTGAATTGTATAAACATGCAAAAGATCATATTAATGATAAACAAACTTTTTTCAAGTAGTATAACTTGCAAAAAACATAATCATTCAATATATATATTGTTTTCAATACAAAAAAAACAACTGAAATAAAACAAACACTATGAGCCTTCAAAATTTTCTTCTTTAATCATTAGCTTCATTGACATTGAAACAAACATGATGAGCATTCAACTTCATTTGTACACCATCTCCCACATCATCTTTTCAAACTTTAAGCATAACAAATAAAATTGATCAATTGCCTGCATAACAAACAAAATTGAAACACAAGATTAAATATTTATTCTAATTGCATGTAAGGTTAACATAAATAACTTAAAAAATAGTATAATAATGTGAAGAAGAAAATATAAAGAGCCCACAATATGTATCCATAAAATACTGGCAACAGTTTTAACCAAATTGGTGGCAACAACGCTCGCAGTTTGTGCGAAACTGCTGGCAATAGTTTGTGCCAAACTGGGCACAAACTGCTGCCAGCCGTTTGTGCAAACTGCTGCCAGCAGTTTGTGCCAAACTGCTGGTCCAGCAGTTTGTGCCAGCAAGCCAAACTGCTGCCAGCAGTTTGTACCAGGTTTGGCACAAACTGCTGCCAGCAGTTTGTACCGGGCACAAACTGCTCCAGCAGTTTGCGCAAACTACTTTGCGCAAACTGCTTTGCGCAAACTGCTGCCAGCAGTTTGTCCCAGGTTTGGCACAAACTGCTGCCAGCAGTTTGTACCGGGCACAAACTGCTCCAGCAGTTTGCGCAAACTACTTTGCGCAAACTGCTGCCAGCAGTTTGCGCAAACTGCTTTGCGCAAACTACTGCCAGCAGTTTGCGCAAACTGCTGGCGCAAACTGCTGCCACCAGTTTGCCCAAACTGCTGGTCCAGCAGTTTGTGCCAACAAGCCAAATTGCTCCACTTCAACGTAAAGTTGGACTTGAAATTGTGATTGCTAGCAAGCTACTAAGATTACTTTTGGGTTGTTTGAATATCTATTATCAGACAAGATCTTTTCCAAGTTTGTATGAATTCTTGATGATTTCATTCCCCATGATCATGTGGTTCAGTGAATGAATTGGCATTTGCGATTCAAAATTAGCTTTCTAAAAGATAAAGAGACCCCCCTCCCCAACAAACAAAAAAATCTGGAATTAGAGAAGTAATAACACATCAAGGGCTTTCAATCCAAAGCACTCATGATTCATAGCAATAAAAAATCAACACACATGAGAGTAGAGGGCATCTCAGTGCACAAAACATCTCCGCGCAGCGAGGTCCGGGGACTGAATAAAATGCATAACACACAATGTAAACTGGTTTGTTAATTATTGTACTATTTTTGGACTCCACCAGTTGGTAGTAAGAATAAATTATATTTTTTTAATCTCTACGTAGCAGTTTGTAATTGGTGGGCTTACCTTAACTCTCAACCTCTTACAAACTGAGTAATCTTGTCAGAGCACACTACATGCACACAATCCCTGAGCCAACAAACTTAGTAGTTTACCAATGATTGAATTTTCAACAACCCTAAATATAACAATCTACTCTATAGACAAAGGTAATTTTGCACAACCTTAGAGTAATACATAATCTAGTTAGTCTCAATTGGATGATTTCTGACATAGTATGAGGCAATAAGGACCAACACAGATCTAATTCTTTACAAGAAATGTGGGGAGACACATAATAAATGCAAATAAAGCAAGGATTATATTAGCACCAATGTGATGCATTATAGGGGAAGGTGTATGTGGCTTCGACACCGACGAATGTTATCTTGACTAAGACTGAAGCTTTGCTCTTCTGAAGAAATCCTTGACATCCCTTCATCCCCAATAATCAATGGATTTAAATGTAGGATAATTAGGTTAAATTATACATTAGGTAGATTCATATTCATCATCTTGAACTCTAATGGCCATCTCATCCTAATTTGCTTGCAATCTAGCACTTTTGACTTTCTTTCTTTCTCGTGTCGAGTTAAGGGCCAACATAGCCGGAACTCAAAGGTTATGATTTTACGCCGCCTTTCCTCTCAACCTAATGTTGTTTTGAAACAGATTATACTCACATTCATAGTTTATTTGCAATAGTTAGATTTGATGGAGTTGATATCATTAAATATTAACTTTCCTAAAATGTTCAAAATTGATCTCAAGTGGTTGGTATTATGAAAAAATGCATCTTATTAGAATCTAGATGAATCCATCATATACAAGTATACAAAGTAAATAACAATTGAAATCAAATATTAAAATTAACAATTAACAATGCAAGATAACATTATGGAAAGAACCAATTTAAGATAAAAAAGAAGCAAAAACCTTTGCAAAGAACCCAAAAGCCTCATCAATTATACAATCAATATCAGGATAAGAAGCATCCAACAACATAATAACTCCTTATGAAAAACAACTCAGTAGTATAACGTGTAGTCAGTTGCAGAACAACCTGAAATAGAAAACAACTTAATGAGAAACAGGGAATTTAGCCAAAAAATAGTATGGATGACTGTAGTAAATGTTGTAGCCAACCAGTAGAACAACATTATGACAAATTAACGAGTACTCGGGAATTCAGACAACATGCTAAAAAGCATAATTGTATAAGGTGCAGTAGAAGGTGCAACCAACTGTGGATTGTAAAACAACCAAATAAATAATAATGAGAAACTGAGAACTCAACCAGCAAGAAGCAGGCTAGTTGAATACTGAGAAAAAGAAATAATGGGAAGAAAGGAAACCAGTCTTGGATCGGGAGTAGGAAGCCCAGAGCTACGTAAGCATGGAGAGGATGTGAGGAGAGCAAGTGGAACGGAGGCGAGCAAGTTCGATGAGGCCGCCAAAAATGGTGTTTGTTGAAGCCAAAATTTGACTTCGACAAATGTTCGCAAAATAGGGGCGTAGCCGGCACCTACTTGGCCTAAGCTCCGACCTCCGACTGGTCGTGAAGGATTAGAAAACTGGCCCAAAGCCGCAGCTGGGAGGTCCCACCGCTTACCCGGAAGGTCACAGAGAGCTTCCCCTCCAAAGCCAAAAGCTGGGCTTAGAGTTCCTCAGAAGACAGTGCCTATGATTCCCCTTGGGAGTCCAAAAAAGAGTCCCCCCTAAAGAACCCCTATGGGCTTATTTATAGATTTCAGAATCTGAACTGCCAATAATAAAACTGTACCGGTCTGAAATTACCGGAGTACCCTTGGCTGGGTCTGCCAACAGCCAAACTTCGCTGTTCTGAGGAGCTATATGCAGACCACTAAGGGTAAGAGGGTAAAAATACCCGGGGTAGAAGAGTAAAAACCCCTGTTTGACATGGAAATATAAAAAAGGCCTCTTCTCGCCCTGGCGAGTGGAAAAGCACCTGCCGGCGAGATGGACCTCACTGCCCGTCTCGCCGGCGCCTCTCGCCCTTTGCTGCGAGGTCTTCTCGCTGCTGGAGGCTCTCTCGCCCATGGAGGCCCTCTTGCCTCTGGGTGGGGTATCTTGCCCATTGGAGAGTCAATCATCTCGCCGCTTGCGAGTGGGCCCCCTGGTCCCATTTGCCCACCTCGACCTATTTGCTTCTTGAGGGCTCTTTGCGAGCCCGAGGTTGTACACAATCCCCGCTCTTTTTGAGATTATTCTAAGCTCGAAAAGAATGTTCAACCGAGGCTCGTTATTTAAGGCGCATTAAAAAACGTATTTATGAGGAATCTTTTGAGGCCCCCACCGGGGCCTATAAATATATGATTCCTGCCCCGCATACCTGGCGTCCTGCTCTGCATATTCTTCTTCCCTATCTTGAGTCTTTTGGTATGACGCACATCCAGAGCTTCCGTGAATGTCTCGCACTGGTGCGAGAGCAGCACAAGGCCAACGTGGCTTCTTTTACCTCTTCTTTAGTTCGCCCTCTCCCCCCGTCGTCTCGCCTAAAAAAGATGAAGGCTGGTGGTCCGTCACCTGCCGCAGGAGATCTGTCTCGCGTCGCTTTGGAAACCATCCCCACTCCTCATGCGTCTTCCAAGGAAAAAGAGGTGGGTACTTGCTTTTGCCACTGTTATCTCCGCGATCGGGTGCTCTCTTTTGTTGACTAGTGTTTTTTCAGGGGGCTCTCGCGGTTCCGCAGCACCCGAAGAGTCCGCGAGATGGTTCTGCCGCCCACTGCGAGGAGTTTGATTCGCATCCCTCTTCTACTCCCCCAACTACTCCCAGCGAGAGGAGGGACGACCCTTCCCCGGCCGCCGAGACCTCTCGCCCTCCTGGTAAGGGACCTTCCCTCGCCCTTTTGAATCCCCTTCGCTATTCTCACTCCCTTCTGCGAGTGCCTCTTCCACCCTGCCTCTGCACCCCTTGCGCAGATTCTCGGGCCAACTCTCCTGTTGAGGAGCAGCCAAAGCGACTCTCCGTCTCGCCTCCTCCTATAGACGGGATTGAAGACTATCTGGGTGACCCTTCAAATCCAGCGGAGATGAAGCGCAAGACGGCTGAGCTTTTTCGGAAGCACGCGCGCATCATCCACTCCTTGACGCTGGATAAGCAGGCCGCGGAGAAGCGCATCGAATCGCTGGAGAACGAATGCGCTCGCCTATCCTCCGAAGCTAATGCCGAGCTAGATGTCGATGGTACCAACCCCGAAGCCATCATTGATGAGACTGATATGCAGCTCCGTTTCGCGCGCCGTGGTCTTGAATCCATTCGCTCCTTCCACTCGCGGAGTAGACCTCCCTGTGGGGGAGCTCGCGGTGGCCGCTGGGAATGGCGCCCGTATTGAAAGACGTCCGTCTCGCTACTTTTCTTTTTCCTCTTCACGCGAAAATTGTAATAATAGTAGTCTTGCGGCGTCGTCTCGCCAAAATATGTAGGAAACTTGGTGCCCGCTGTACGCAGGACGATCTCTGAACATATATTTTTATTGCTTGATTTTTCATTCCTTTTTTAACTCTCCTTTTAATTTATACTATATATATATATATATATATATATATATATATATATATATATATATATATATATATATATATATATATCCCTGATTGCGATGGGTCGCGCCGATCAGATTTAGGAGAGAGAAAAGGACATCGACTCTTCCCCTCCCCTCATGCTTTTTCCCGCCCCTCAATCATTGTTATGTATCGGTTATAAATATGCCTGGTCCGGATTAGGTACCGCATTTTCCACTTCTGCTGTTACCCAAGCTCTTGGCTCTCTGACCCTTCCGTCTCGCCGGCCCCTCTCGCCTTTCTCTCTTGGATCTCTCGCCAATTTCTTCTTTTCCTTTGTCTCGCCGAAGACCATCTCGCCGAAGAGGATGGGTAAGAAGAAGGTTGAGGAAGGTGAGGGGCGCAACCACTGTGGGAAGAGGTTCACCGACCATGACTTCCCGCTCGGCAGGCTCCCTCAAGAATATTACCATATGTTTGCCCGCGAGTACCTAGGGGAAGGGGTCGAGTCGCGTCCCCCCAAAGTCGGCGAGTGCATTAATACCTACTACCCGGGGGAACTCGCCTTCCCCGTCTCGCATTTCGAGGCGGGGTTGCGGCTGCCCCTTTGGCCTGAGTTAAAACAGGTCTTCAAATACTTTGGTGTCGTCCCGGCGCAGTTCAACCCTAACGCCATCTCGGTGTTGATCGCCTTCGCTTGCTATATGCGCCGGGAGCGCATTGAATTCAGCTTGACGGCCTTCCGCAAGCTCTTTATCTACCATGCCAACGCCGATGGCGTCTCGTACTTTACTGGGCAGGGGCTTAAGGTATGCGAGACGCCCAACATGAACCACCATTGGCTCACTCGATTCGTCTTCATCCGGGGAGACCGTGCTGATTTCGGCGGCATCCCTCTCGCACCGGTGTCTCCGCCAGAGAGCTTCTACGCCACCCCCCAAGTCAGTGGCCCAGAGAAGCTGCTGTGCGAATACTTAGTCGGCAAGAATTTCGAGGTCAACTTCTTGCGGCGAGGTCTCGACTCGCTTCTCCCAGTGCTCCCGGGCGAAGGTATTCTTATCCTTTCATTCATCGCATCTCGCTATTTGCCGTCTCGCCGTTCAATAATCCTTGCTTGCCTTTAGGTGAGCGAATTGTTCCAGCCCTCCCCCCTTACAAGAGCAACATCCACCCCGCGAAGGGTCTTGATCTCGCCAACGCAGCGGCAGAGGCGGCGAGAGAGTCCCTGGCGGCCATCCCGCCGAAGAGGCCCGCAGACGATACGGTCCCTTCTCGCTCCAGCCCTCCCAAAAAAGATGAAAAAGGCTGTAGTTATTTCTAAGGAAAGGAAGAAAGCTCCCCAAGGGAGCCCTATTTCTATAGGGGAAACTCCACCGCCCCTCTCGCCTAACCACCAGGCCGTCTCGCCTACCCGTGGGACGGTACTCTCTGATCAACCTGTCGCCGCCTCCAACCTGCCTGCTACGGCGTCCAACCCGCGAGCTGCTGCTCCTGAACAGGCGGCTGCCACCTCCTCTCGCGAAGGCGACTCCTCTGGCCGTCCCGCCCCCTCCTCCCATATGAATTACAACCTGGGTCTCGTGGTTCATGATGCCGTCGGCGACCCGGTTCTGTTGTGGGGGCGGGACGCCAACCGTGTGTCCATATCCACCCTCCTTCCATCTTGGAAGGAGCAAGAGGTCCCTACTAGCAATGCCTTCGTCGTAGGGTACGGCCTCTATGGCGGCCTTGACGCCGTTTTGCCTGAAAGCGAGTCCACCAAGGATCTTGTGCTGAAAACTTCCCATCACCAAATGCGGGCCTTGGAGTTCTCGCACCGCTCCTCTCGCCGCCTCATTTATATCAATTCAAAGTGGAAGGCCAGCGAGGAAAATCTGGAGGCGGAGCGGGAGAAGTCCATCGGTCTAGCGAGAAGGTTATCTGATGCCGAGTCCCTTCTCGCGAAGGCCCAAGGCGGCGTGGTAAGCCATAACTTTTTCCTTGGGTCTTTTTCTTTTTCCATCATTCTCGGCTAATTACTAGGTCGTCCCGCAGGATGCCGAGACGGCGGAACAACTGCACTCGCGCGTGGCGGCCTTGGAGGAGGAGGTCCGGGTATTGACAGCTGAGAACGCGCGTCTTCAGGCTGATGCTGCGTCGTCGTCTTGCCGCGAGCCCTTCCGGACACCTCCGCCTCATTACTCTCACGAGGAAGTCGAGGAGCAGTGCCGAGATGCTGGTGTCCGTGCGGCAGAGCTGGTGCTGCAAATGATTAAGGATCTGGGGGTTGTGAAGGATGACTCCGAGACTGTGACTGCTCGCGACCTGGTCCCTGAACTTTATAGCGAGGAGAGCGATGATTCTTCATCTGGCGAGGAGGACTGACGTGCCGCTTCTAAGATTTAGAATCACTCTCTCCTCCTCTTATTGTTGTAATACTTTAAACCATATTTTTTGTGGTATCTGTCAAATATCGAGCGAATGCTCGTTTTTACTCTATCTCTATTTTTTGTTCTCTATTTTGTGAAGTTAACCCCTGGCTTGTTCCGGTCTGCGGGACAGTGCTACCGCTCCGTCTCGCCGCGTAAGCCTTTCTGTATTCTGCCGCCTTTTTTTTACGCGAGACGGCTTCTCGATGCGCTTACGGCCGCGAGTTGACGCAATACCTTGCCTTGCGAGTGTCCCTTCGCTAGCAGCGAGACGATCCTCAAAAACCGTCCGCTGCGAGTGCCGCCACCTGCCTTACTCCACACCCCTTTTTCCTTAGTTTATTTTTGTTCCCTAGGACTAAGCTGAGATACTAAGGTGTAATGTCGCTTAAGGAGACTTTCCACCCTATTCTGCCAAAGTGAATTCACTATCCTGTCAGTTCGATGCCGATGGAGATAGCTCGATCCAAACCCATCTCCCACAGGCGATCCCTCGGACCTGCCAGCTAGATGAGAGCCTGCGTAGTGAGTCTACCTGGGGCCGAGCCGAGCTCGGGGTGCCGATGAAGATCTCAAACCAAAACCTATCCCCCACAGGCGAGCCTTCGGACCTGCCAGCTAGATGAGAGCCTGCGCAGCGGGTCTACCTGGGGCCGAGCCGAGCTCGGGGTGCCGATGAAGATCTCAAACCAAAACCTATCCCCCACAGGCGAGCCTTCGGACCTGCCAGCTAGATGAGAGCCTGCGCAGCGGGTCTACCTGGGGCCGAGCCGAGCTCGGGGTGCCGATGAAGATCTCCCCCACAGGCGAGCCTTCGGACCTGCCCAAAACCTGCGCAGCGGGTCCCTGGGGCCACAGCTCGGGGGCGAGATCTCAAACCAAAACCTTCCCCCACAGGCGAGCCTTCGGACCTGCCTAGATGAGAGCTGCGCAGCGGGATGGGGCCGAGCCTGCGAGCGGGTCTACCTGCCGATGAAGATCTCAAACCAAAACCTATCCCCCACAGCTCGGGGTGCGCCTTCGGACCTGCCAGCTAGATCAAACCAAAACCTCCCCCACAGGCGGCCTTCAGACCTGCCCTAGATGCCGAGCCGAGCTGGGACCGGCCCGGGGTGCCGATGATCTCAAACCAAAACCTATCCCCAAGATCTCAAACCAGCGGGTCTAACCCGGGCCGAGCTCGGGGTGCCTATCAAACCAAAACCCCCCACAGGCGAGCCTTCGGACCTGCCAGCTAGATGAGAGCCTGCGCAGCGGGTCTACCTGGGGCCGAGCCGAGCTCGGGGTGCCGATGAAGATCTCAAACCAAAACCTATCCCCCACAGGCGAGCCTTCAGACCTGCCAGCTAGATGAGAGCCTGCGCAGCGGGTCTACCTGGGGCCGAGCCGAGCTCGGGGTGCCGATGAAGATCTCAAACCAAAACCTATCCCCCACAGGCGAGCCTTCGGACCTGCCAGCTAGATGAGAGCCTGCGCAGCGGGTCTACCTGGGGCCGAGCCGAGCTCGGGGTGCCGATGAAGATCAAACCAAAACCTCCCCCACAGGCAAACCAAAACCTATCCCCCACAGGCGAGATCTCAAACCAAAACCTTCCCCCACAGGCAGACCTGCCAGCTAGATGAGAGCCTGCGCAGCGGGTCTACCTGGGGCCGAGCCGAGCTCGGGGTGCCGATGATCTCAAACCAAAACCTATCCCCCAAGATCTCAAACCAGCGGGTCTACCTGGGGCCGAAGCTCGGGGTGCCTATCAAACCAAAACCCCCCACAGGCGAGCCTTCGGACCTGCCAGCTAGATGAGAGCCTGCGCAGCGGGTCTACCTGGGGCCGAGCCGAGATCGGGGTGCCGATGAAGATCTCAAACCAAAACCTATCCCCCACAGGCGAGCCTTCGGACCTGCCAGCTAGATGAGAGCCTGCACAGCGGGTCTACCTGGGGCCGAGCCGAGCTCGGGGTGCCGATGAAGATCTCAAACCAAAACCTATCCCCCACAGGCGAGCCTTCGGACCTTCCAGCTAGATGAGAGCCTGCGCAACGGGTCTACCTGGGGCCGATCCGAGCTCGGGGTGCCGATGAAGATCTCAAACCAAAACCAATCCCCCACAAGCGAGCCTTCGGACCTGCCAGCTAGATGAGAGCCTGCGCAGCGGGTCTACCTGGGGCCGAGCCGAGCTCGGGGTGCCGATGACGTTCCCTCTTCCTATCATTAGAACTTCTTAATAAACAATAAACAAGAAATAATTCGAGAAGTATGTTATATTGACCATGCTTTGAGTACATATCTACCGCTCTCCCTTCTCATGGGTAGAAGCGTTTTAAGTCATCCCCACTCCAGGAGTGGTTCAAGGTCCTACCCTCCACATCCTGGAGGTAGTAACCTCCTGCTTTCAACACTCTCTCTACAATATAAGGTCCCTCCCAATTTGGATTGAGCTTTCCCACCGGGGCGGACCTCCCTGCCGCATCAACCTTTTTTAGTACTAGGTCTCCTTCCGTGAATTGCTTTATCCTGATATGCTTGTCGAAGTGTTTTGCCATTCGACGCTTGATCTCTTCCTGTCTGATGGCTGCTACGTCTCGCAGCTCCTCTGCCAGGTCTAGTGAGAGGCGCAAGACTTCTTCATTTTCCATCCTCCACGCCTCGTCCCCATCACCTGCAGCCGCAACTCGTGGGGATCGGACCTCGAACTCCACCGGTAGTACTGCCTCACATCCATGGGAAAGCTTGAAAGGAGTCTCGCCAGTGGCCGTGTTCGGGGTTGTTCTCAGAGCCCACAGGACCGATGGGAGCTGCTCTACCCAATTCCCTCTCAGATTCTCCACCTTCTTCTTTAGCAAGTTTACGATAATCTTGTTTGCCGCTTCCACCTGACCGTTGCTCCTGGGGTGGTGGACGGAGGCAAACCTGAGGTCGATGCCCAGCCGAGTGCAGAAGCTGATGAATTCTTCACTAGCAAACTGAGGATCGTTATCCGTGACGATGGCCTGAGGCAACCCGTGCCTGTAGATGATCTCTCCCCAGACAAAGTTCCTGATGACTTGGGATGTTACCTTTGCCAGCACCTTAACCTCCAGCCACTTGGAGAAGTAATCTATCATAACCAGGAGAAATCTTCTCTGTCCAATAGCTGGAGGGAAAGGCCCAACTAAATCCATCCCCCAAATGGCGAAGGGCCATGGTGTTGTAATGATTCGGAGCCTTTGAGCCGGCAAGAGCTGGAGGGGGGCGTAGAGCTGGCATTTTCGGCACTTCCTCGCAAACTCTATCGCGTCCTTCCTTAGGGTGGGCCAGAAGTACCCCTGTCTGACCACCCTTGCTTCCAACGTCCTCCCTCCGGAATGACTACCACATTCCCCGGAGTGCACCTCCTCCAAAACGTGTCTGGTCTCCTCCTCCGTCACGCATCGAGCTAGGAGACCTGAAAGCATCCTCCGGTGCAATCCTCCTTCATGCATGAGATAATGAGCCGCCTTATGGCGGAAGTTTCTTGCCTCCTTGACCCCCTCAGGGAGGGTTCCTGTCAGAAAGAAGGTAACGAAAGGATCTACCCACGAGGGTCGCCGGTCCACCTCCATTAGCTCCCCCTCTTCGATCGCTGGATGGAATAAATCAGTCAGGTCACCCCCTTCCCAAGGTCCGAACTTAGCCAATCGATCGGCAGCAGTGTTCTCTTCTCTGGGGACGTGCTAGATGGAGAACGTCCGGAACCCCCCGATGATTGTCCTCACCCTGGACAAATATTTCACAAGGGTGGGCTCCCGAGCCTCGAACTCTCCACGTATCTGGGATGCCACCACCAATGAATCTGTGAAAACCTCAACGTCCTTAATCTCGAGCTCCTTAGCCAAGCGAAGGCCGGCTATCACTGCCTCGTACTCTGCTTGGTTGTTGGTTGTGGGGAAATGCAAGGCGACCGCTTGTTTTATGGTTACCCCCTGAGGACTTGTTAGTACCACCCCTGCTCCAAGGGAGTGCTTTCCCGAGGCCCCGTCGACCATTATCTTCCATGCTTCCGGTGGCCGCGGCTCCTCGGCCCCGACCTCCGCGACGTAGTCTGCCAAGAAGTCGACCACCACCTGTGCCTTAATGGAGAGCCTTAGTACGAACGAAATGTTGAATTCACTCAACTCGATAGACCACTTGGCCAGCCTACCCGAGTGCTCTACTCCTTCAAAAATCTTTCGGAGAGGATGGTCCGTCACCACCCTAATCGAATGTGCTTGGAAATATGGCCGGAGCTTCCTGGCTGAAACAATCAAGGCGTATGCCAGCTTTTCTAGGATATGGTAACGAAGCTCCGCCTTCCTTAGGATCCTGCTAACATAATAAATGGGCAGCTGCTGTTTTCCCTCTTCTCTGACTAGGACGGAGCTCACCGCCTCTGCTCCCACTCCTAGGTACAAGGTCAGATCTTCCCCCTCTTTTGGGCTTTGAAGCAGAGGAGCCAGGGAGAGTTGCTCCTTCAGCTTTTGAAAAGCTTCTTCGCACTCCGCGGTGCATTCAAATCTCTGATTCCCTCGTAGCACTTTAAAGAAAGGTGAGCACTTCTCCCCTGACCTGGAGAGGAATCTGCTAAGGCCGGCCAGCTTTCCTGTCAAGCGCTGCACCTCCTTAGCGTTTCGCGGTGATTCTAGCTCTAGAATGACTTTTACTTTATCAGGATTAGGTTCTACCCCTGCCGGGGTCAGAAGGTGCCCAAGGAATTTCCCACGACTTGCCCCGAAAACACATTTTAAGGGGTTCAACCTCATTTTGAACTTCCTCAAGGTGGCGAACGTCTCCTCCAGATCCTGGAGATGCGAGTTCACTCCCTTGCTCTTTACCATGAGATCATCAACGTAGACTTCTAGGTTCTGACCCCTCTGGCCCTGGAAAACTCGATCCATCATCCGTTGGTATGTCGCTCCCGCGTTTTTTAACCCAAACGGCATCATGTTATAACTAAAGCACCCTTCCCTTGTGATGAAGGAGACGTCCTTGACGTCAGGAGGGTGCATCCGGATCTGATGGTAACCTGAAAAAGCATCCAGAAAACTCATAATAGAAAAACCGACGGCTGAATCAACCAGCGCGTCGATTCGAGGCAGGGGGTAGCAATCCTTAGGGCATGATTTATTTAATAAAGAAAAGTCGATACACATTCTCCATTTTCCACCTCCCTTCTTCACCATTACTACATTGGAGATCCAGCCTGGATACTGGATCTCTGAGATGAAGCCTACCTTTAGGAGCTTCTTGACCTCCTCGCGTATTGGCTCCTCTAGCTTTGTTGCGATGGTCCTCATCTTCTGACGTATGGGGCGCGTCCGGGGGTCCAGATTTAGGCGGTGGCAGGCCACGTCCGCATCGATGCCCGACATGTCTGCCGCGCTCCAAGCGAAGACGTCGACGTTGCTTTGAATGCAGGCCCGCATCCGCTCCTGGTCTTCGGGGCTCAAGCCCCCGCTGATGCGCACCCTTTGTACCTGCCCCTGGCTGGTGTGTACCTCCATCTCCACCACTTCCTCGGCCACCTCCAGCCACGACTGCTCCCAGTCATCCCTTGCTTCTTCTTCCTGCTCCGGCTCTTCCTCCCCTCCTGCTCCCTCAACTTCCGTCACCTCGTCCTGCTGCATCTCAATTTCCATGCCCCTTCAGGCTTCTTCCCCAGCCCCCTCTCCTTCCACTTCCTCCTGCCTTCCCTTCTGTGGTTCCAACTCCCCACTCCTCCGGACCTCCTGCACACCTCCTCCTCTCTGCTCCTCCTCACTCTCCATGGCCCCCTCCGGGCTCTCTTGCTGCTGCTTGACCTCCACTCCCCCCTGGGCCTCCTGCGCACCTCCTCCTTGTTGCCTCTCAGTCTCCTCTCCCCTGACTTCCTCTTCGGCTCCTCTCGCTTTCTCTGGGCTCACCTCCCTTTCCCTGACAGCTTCTTCATGCGCTGCTATCTCTTTTTCCAACCTCTCTGCTTCTGCCATCCAAGATATGGTGTTGACCGCTGTGACGTAGCACTGTCTTGCCACTTTTGGATCCCCCCTGACCCTGACCTGCACCCCTACATTGTTAAACTTGAGACATTGATGGAAAGAGGAGGGGACGCAGCGAAAGACGCTGATGAGGGGACGCCAAAAGATGGCGCTGTAGCTGCTCGGGGCGTCTACAATCACAAACCGGCAGTTCCGTGACACGCCCCCCAACCTCACGTGCAGCCCTACTCCCCCTTCCACTTCTTTTCTCTCCCCGGAGAATCCGAACAACGGTCCATCCGAGGCCAAGATCCTTTTGGCTTCCACCTGCATCTCATCGAAGGCCTCTTGAAAATCATATTTACGGAGCTCCCATTATCCACCAGGATCTTGGAGACCGTAAAGTTTTCCACCGCTGTCTGGATCACCAAGGCGTCGCAGAACGGGTCCTCATACTCTGGCATATCCTCTGAAGAGAAGGTAATTTTTTCTAGCGGGGGTGGAGTTTGGGAGGTTGAGGCTACCCCCTTTCGGAACATGGTCTGGAGGCTCCCCTTCCGGGTGGCCTCGATCCCAATCCCCCCATGGATGGCCCCGATTCCCCCCCCCCCCCCCCGGGTTCCCACATCGACCCGGTCCTCGCACCTATCCTCCGCCTCCCCTTGCTGCACTTCCACGATCCTTACCGACGGAGCCTGCCTCCTCAATCCTCTGGCCTCTCTCATCTCCAAGAACTCTGGGCACGTGGCTGTTGCGTGACCTCCCTCCTGATGGAAGTCGCAGAAAGGCAACGCCACCCCACCCCTTCTTCCTTCTCCTCTTCCTCTTCTTCCTCCTCGAGCTCCTCTTCCTCGACCGATCCCCATTTCCTCCTGCTGATGCTGAAAACGATCCCTCACTCCCTGTCTCCATGCCGGTTGATCGAACCTCCTTGGCTCCCGGAAGTTATCTCTTCCCTGGAAGCCTCCTCCTAACTCCTGGGGGCGACCCTCATGAGGCCTCCAACCTATCCGGTTGTTCGGCTCTCGGGCCCCCCGGTGATTCTGTCCTTGTTGCCCCTGGTGTTGATGCGCGAAAACGTCGCGGGGCACCAGCCAGCTAACACGGAGGGGGTGTTCGGTCTCACCAGCTAGGAGAGGAGGAGAGGAGGGAAGGAAGGAAGCCTCTGAGTGCTCGAGAGTGGAGCAAACGACTTGTCAAAGAGGGTTGCGGGGATAGAGGAGAGAAGCTTGATCAACAGAGCGGGTTGATCAAGAGAGGAGAAGGAGGTTGACCAGGAGCTGTCGAGCAGACGGCTAAGGGGACGGTTGTGCTTGCAGGTTGGTTGCCGAGAAGAGCTGAGTTGAGCAGAGGAGCAAGGCTTGCTGAGCAGAGGAGCAAGGCTTGCTGAGCAGAGGAAAGAAGAAGGGGGGGGGGGGCGCTAGCAGCGGCAACAACACACTTCGCCCGCCGCGGCCTAAATGCCACTCCTGCGACGGGCTTTCCTTTTATTAATAGCTAGAGATTACAAGCTTACAAGTACACCTTTACAACAAAATCACTTAAAGGGTACAAGGAGAAGCTGGCGGCTAAGAGAGAAGAAAGTGCCAGAAAGCAGAGGAGAAGCTGCCAAAGACTAAGTAAAAGAGTCTGCTGGCAAGCTGGAGGACTGAGAAACTGAGTCTGCAGAGTCTGCTGGCAAGCTGCTGAAGAGCTGCTGGAGAGCTGTGCGGACAGGAAACTGAGTCCGCAGAGCTTGCTGGAGGAGGTGATGACGGACTGCGCGGACTGGAAAACGGAGTCCGCAGGGCTTGCTGGCAGGACTTGCAGGATCCTCCAACCGTCTAGAATGAGAGGCACCATGGGCTATTTATAGGCCCAGGGAAGTTCTTCTAGAAGCGGGGTCCAGTGACATCAGCATGACGACCTGCGCGGACTCCGCGGACAGAGCTTTTGCGTCCGCCACTGTCGAGCGATGAAGCAATCGGAAGGACCCCCACCTGCAGAGAATTGGAGGTCGCCCCCTAGCGGGCGACCCGGGCGGACTCCGGGAGGAGTCCGCCCGGCAGGCCGGAGGCCGCCCCCTAGCGGGCGGCCTGGGCGGACTCCAGGGTGGAGTCCGCCCGGCAGGGCGCCGGGGCCGCCCCCTAGCGGGCGGCCTGGGCGGACTCCAGGGGGAGTCCGCCCGGCAGGGCGCGGCCGCCCCCTAGCGGGCGGCCTGGGCGGACTCCAGGGGGAGTCCGCCCGGCAGGGCTCGGCCGCCCCCTAGCGGGCGGCCTGGGCGGACTCCAGGGGGAGTCCGCCCGGCAGTCGGGCAGAGGCCGCCCCCTAGCGGGCGGCCTGGGCGGACTCCAGGGGGAGTCCGCCCGGCTGGGCTCGGCCGCCCCCTAGCGGGCGGCCTGGGCGGACTCCAGGGGGAGTCCGCCCGGCAGTCGGGCAGAGGCCGCCCCGGGTGGGCGGCCTGGGCGGACTCCAGGGGAGTCCGCCCGGCTGGGCTCGGCCGCCCCCTAGCGGGCGGCCTGGGCGGACTCCAGGGGGAGTCCGCCCGGCAGTCGGGCAGAGGCCGCCCCGGGTGGGCGGCCTGGGCGGACTCCGGGGGGAGTCCGCCCGGCTGGCCTGGACGCCCCCTAGCGGGCGGCCTGGGCGGACTCCAGGGGGAGTCCGCCCGGCAGGCGGGCAGAGGCCGCCCCGGGTGGGCGGCCTCGGCGGACGGTGGCAGGAGGCCGCCGCCCCTCGGGCAGCATGGAGGTCGCCCCTGGCGGGCGTCCTCGGCGGACGGCGGTAGGAGACCACCGCCCCTTGGGCGAAATAGGAGGCCGCTCCTGGTGATGCTGTTGGCGGACTCCTGCAAGGAAAAGCACTGTATGATTAGCGGACCTAACCGCATGTCCCGCGAGGGTAAGCCGTGGGAATAGCCTGCCGTCCCGCAGTACATGCGATTACTAGGAGACCTAGGCGGATGGGGAAAACTGTCCGCCTACGCTGGGACCCATCGCGATCAAAAGGGAGAATCTAAGGGTCACGATGAGCCAGCTGGCCACTTTGGGAAGGATCGCCGATTTCTGGGTTAACATAATCCCCGCACTTTTTCAAGTTCCGAAAAGAACTTCGAAAAAGTTGGAGACCCACGAAAATCGTGATCCACCCCAACGGGAGAAGAGGAGCAAGGAGAGACAGAACCTGAAGACTCTCCTTAGAAGCTTGGTGCTTGTCTATTTTCCTGCAAAAGGAAAGTTAGGACAAGCATGTAGGGGTGGTACATCGAGTGTGTACCTGAATTTGCTTTTGCAAAACGAAGAAGGCGTGTCTTCTGTAAATGTTCTGCAAAACAAAAGTGAGGAAAGCAAAAGGACATAACAACCCGCAAGTACCTGTGAAGAAACTTGCAAGGGCTTGCTGATCTCTGCAAAAAGAGAGTTAGGAGCAGGTATCGTATAAAAATAAGCTGCAAGTACCTGAATGAGGCTTGCAGGTGTTTGCTATCTCTGCGAGAAGAGTAGTTAGAAGCAAATAAGATATGAAGATAACTTGCAAGTACCTGTGAAGAGAAGACTTGCAAGTGTTGACTGTTGATTGTTAACTGTCGACAAGATAGGACCGATACGACCAATTAGCAAGAAGAATGCCTGATGGATACTATCATGAAGCCCAGATCCATAAACTGTGTTAACTGCTGACAGATATGACTGGATTGCGATAGCATGGCTGGTAGCGCTTGAGCAAACAATATATAGAAGATAAGAGCAATAGAGATTATATGAGCAGAGTGCGAGTCATCATCCGATAGAGCTTTGAATAAGCAATTCATATAGGATGAGCACGAGCAAAGTGATTGCTGAAAATCCTTTTGGTAGGTCGGATTAACCTGTTCACCTGTGAAAGAAGGCAAGAGAGAAAAAGGAGGTCTACACCCGGAATGATTAAAGTGGGTTGAATGCTGCCACAGGTGTTCCCCGTGGGCCTTATGCATCACTTGCCCGAAAAATCATCCCGAGTATAGTCCTACTCAAAGCGGGCTGGCCGCGCATCCTCAAGGAGGGGGGAAAAGGAAAAAAGGAGGTCCATGTTCGGATGACTACAGAGGGTTGAATGCTGCCACAGGTGTTCCCCGTGGGCCTTATGCATCACTTGCCCGAAAAAGTCATTCCGAGTATGGTCCTGCTCGAAGCGGGAAAGGAAAAAGAGGTCCATGTTCGGAATGACTAAAGAAGGTTGAATGCTGCCACAGGTGTTCCCCGTGGGCCTTATGCATCACTGGCCTGAGAAAGTCATTCCGATTATGGTCCTGCTCAAAGCGGGCTGGCCGCGCATCCTCAAGGAGGGCACAAAGCAAGGGAAGGTCCTGAGAAGGACCGCTGGAAGCAAGGAAGATCCTGAGAAGGATCGCTAGAAACTCTGCTCTCTTGCCCTGGGCACAAGCATCACTGATCAAGGAGACAGGTTGCGCCAAGAGGCCTATATTGTCTGTGTATTGATCAGTGGAGTTGTGAGAACCCGAGAGGCATGGATCGAGGATACCGGAGAGTTATTCGGCCACCACAGTTGAAGGCTGATCTAAGAGACAAGGCTACGCTTGATTGCCATTGCTTGTCCAGCGAAGATCATCCTAACCGTAGTGTTTCCTATAAGACGCACAGCAGAGCTAACACATGGGGCTCCCCTAGCACACACTCTGTGTCAGATGCTGGCTAGGATCCTAAGCCTGAAGCCCATAATCGTAGATGAACTGCTCCCACTACACACATGAGTATACTCCCGCCATATGTGGTCGAAGCGGTAGTGCGAGAACGAACTACGGAGGGAACGTTTCAGACTCGGCGAAATCTCATTGGCGTATTGATCCAGAGAGAGAGAGAGAGAGAGAGAGAGAGAGAGAGAGAGAGACAACAAAAAGGGAACTGTGTTAGTACAGGATCTCTGAATAAAAGCTTTGCAGAAAAGCAAGAATAAAACACTAAGAAGTGTTGTAAAGAATGTATGAAAAGGAGAGAGAGTAAGGGTTGAGATAACCCCTGAAGGTTGCAAGTAGCTCTGGAGGACTGTGAAGTCCATGGCTTTGGAGGACTGTGAAGTCCTTGCTAGTTCAGAATAGCCTTCCCAGCACGCCCTCATCGTCGGCGTCGAAGCATTCGACTTCTTGGTTTACAATGAGGAGAGGAGGCTCTTCGACGTGATTCACTCCCCTTGAGGAGCAAGGAACATCTGCAATCTCTTTGCCCTTTGACGTTGATGGGTCAGGGCGATCTTCTTTAGGAAGCAAGTCATGCATCTTGCCCTGCCGGAGCATCCTTTGCACAAGCTGACGGAATGCTCGGCAGTTTTCTGTTCGATGGCCTGGCTCTTTGTGGAATTCACAATAAGGCTCTGAGTCTCTAGACCTCTGATCTCCTGGCCGGTAGGGCTTCTTGCAGCTTGCCCTGTCTTTCATGATCTGGATCACTTCTTGCATGACGTCGTCGAGATCAGACTCGTGCAAGTCATCGTCTTGCTGCTGTTGGACAGCTGCTGTTTGAGAAGGAGCTAGCGGTAGCAATGGATCTTGAGCATCACGGCTCGGGAAGGAGTATCGCTGGCGATGAAGCCTTCTCTCCTTCCTTGAGTGAGCTGGGAAACGATTGTAAGGAGACCTTGAAGGTTGCTTGCGAAACGGATCTTTCTCTGATACGAGCTTGGAGACGAAGCCTGGATTGCTCTTCTCGCCTCGGATGTAGGAGTTGGCTAGAGCGATCAGCTCTTGGTATGTCCTTGGAGCACGGACATTAGCTTCAAATTTGAGAGGCCCTTCGTGAAGACCATGGATAAGAGCCACTCGGTACATTTCTTGATCAACGATTTCGATGTCCAGAATCTCTCTCTGGAATCGATCAACAAATTGAGACCAGGTTTCATCACTGCGTTGTCTGATCTCAAAGAGGGCTTCAGGACCACCCTTTCTCTTGGAGGAGGTAGAGAATCTGAGAAGGAACTCTCTACGAAGATCAAGGAAAGAAGAGATGGAGTGAGGACGGAGGCCATAGAACCAATCCCTCACTTGCCCATCAAAGGTTGTCACAAGGAGCTTGCACTTGGTTGCATCTGACAGAGTCTTGAGAGCAACGGCTGATTCAAAGGCTTGAAGATGCTTGACCGGATCAGTCTCTCCTGTATAGATTGGCAGTCGAGGCTCTCTGAAGTTTGCTGGAGTAGGTTCAAGGCGAACACTCTCAATAAAGGGCGACGACTCTTCCTGCTCTCCCACAGCATAGGGATCAAAGGGAGCATAGGCTGCAGCTGCAAAAGAAGCAGGGGGGTAGAAAGGAAAGGTTGCTGCAGGGGGAGCAGAGGCAGGAGCTGGGGGGCAAGGATGACTTCCTTGAAAGTTGAGAAATCTAGCAGGACTTCCCCGGGCAGCTTGCCGGAAGAAGTTTTGGCGAGCGGCAAACTCTTCATCTTGAGTTCGCAAAGGAGCAGCAGGACCTTGCGGGAAGGTCGGGGTATAAGGCGGATAGAACGGAGGACAAGCTTGAGAATAAGCTTGCTTATGCTCTGATGTTGGCGTTGGGTTGATTGGAGCAGCTGCTGGATGGGAGTCTAACCGCTGCGTGATCGCAACAAGGACTTGGTTGATGGCTTGGAACTGTTGAGCATTCTCACGGCGCGCCTGCTCAAAAGCTTCCCAGAGAGGATCTTCACTGGGACTTGGGGCAAAGTTCTCGGCTGATTGATCTGACATGGCTAACTGTCGCTGTTCACCGTCTGACCGGATCTGAAGGTCGCGTGTTAACTGTTGATGCGCGAAAACGTCGCGGGGCACCAGCCAGCTAACACGGAGGGGGTGTTCGGTCTCACCAGCTAGGAGAGGAGGAGAGGAGGGAAGGAAGGAAGCCTCTGAGTGCTCGAGAGTGGAGCAAACGACTTGTCAAAGAGGGTTGCGGGGATAGAGGAGAGAAGCTTGATCAACAGAGCGGGTTGATCAAGAGAGGAGAAGGAGGTTGACCAGGAGCTGTCGAGCAGACGGCTAAGGGGACGGTTGTGCTTGCAGGTTGGTTGCCGAGAAGAGCTGAGTTGAGCAGAGGAGCAAGGCTTGCTGAGCAGAGGAGCAAGGCTTGCTGAGCAGAGGAAAGAAGAAGGGGGGGGCCGCTAGCAGCGGCAACAACACACTTCGCCCGCCGCGGCCTAAATGCCACTCCTGCGACGGGCTTTCCTTTTATTAATAGCTAGAGATTACAAGCTTACAAGTACACCTTTACAACAAAATCACTTAAAGGGTACAAGGAGAAGCTGGCGGCTAAGAGAGAAGAAAGTGCCAGAAAGCAGAGGAGAAGCTGCCAGAGACTAAGTAAAAGAGTCTGTTGGCAAGCTGGAGGACTGAGAAACTGAGTCTGCAAAGTCTGCTGGCAAGCTGCTGAAGAGCTGCTGGAGAGCTGTGCGGACAGGAAACTGAGTCCGCAGAGCTTGCTGGAGGAGGTGATGACGGACTGCGCGGACTGGAAAACGGAGTCCGCAGGGCTTGCTGGCAGGACTTGCAGGATCCTCCAACCGTCTAGAATGAGAGGCACCATGGGCTATTTATAGGCCCAGGGAAGTTCTTCTAGAAGCCGGGCCCAGTGACATCAGCATGACGACCTGCGTGGACTCCGCGGACAGAGCTTTTGCGTCCGCCACTGTCGAGCGATGAAGCAATCAGAAGGACCCACCTGCAGAGAATTGGAGGTCGCCCCCTAGCGGGCGACCCGAGCGGACTCCGGGAGGAGTCCGCCCGCAGGCCGGAGGCCGCCCCCTAGCGGGCGGCCTGGGCGGACTCCAGGGTGGAGTCCGCCCGGCAGGGCGCCGGGCCGCCCCCTAGCGGGCGGCCTGGGCGGATTCCAGGGGGAGTCCGCCCGGCAGGGCGCGGCCGCCCCTAGCGGGCGGCCTGGGCGGACTCCAGGGGAGTCCGCCCGGCAGGGCTCGGCCGCCCCCTAGCGGGCGGCCTGGGCGGACTCCAGAGGGAGTCCGCCCGGCAGTCGGGCAGAGGCCGCCCCCTAGCGGGCGGCCTGGGGCGGACTCCAGGGGGAGTCCGCCGGCTGGGCTCGACCGCCCCCTAGCGGGCGGCCTGGGCGGACTCCAGGGGGAGTCCGCCCGGCAGTCGGGCAGAGCCGCCCCGGGTGGGCGGCCTGGGCGGACTCCAGGGGGAGTCCCCCCGGCTGGGCTCGGCCGCCCCCTAGCGGGCGGCCTGGGCGGACTCCAGGGGGAGTCCGCCCAGCAGTCGGGCAGAGGCCGCCCCGGGTGGGCGGCCT